>ML677526.1:173716-311837 GCA_007922305.1 Dermatemys mawii | reverse complement strand
GGTGGGGGCTCGAGCCGGTTTTGTATTGTGCTATTGGAATGGAACCCCTGGATACTGAACCCGGCCCTTGTTGCTGCCAACTCTGATGGGCAGAAGGGTTACATAGGCACTATATTTGTCTTTTTCCAATTGGCCAGGACCTCCACCACTAGCCACGAATTTTCAGAGATAATGGCCAATGGCTCTGCAATCACATCAGCCAGCTCTCTCAACACCCTTAGATCTGGATCCATGGACTTGTGCCCGTCCAGCTTTTCTAAATAGTCCTTAACCTGTTCTTTCACCACTGAGGGCTGCTCACCTCCTCCCATTACAAGGCACTTGTATATCACTATAGCCATGCTAGGAACTGCTCTGGTACAGATAGACAATGGGCAAAAATAATCACACCTTTAACTGTCAGTCATAGTGGTACAAAATCTGTATGATAACAGATGACAGTGACATACCTCAGTGCACAGGGTCAGCACAAGATCCATGCAGCACTCACACCTTCAAAAATGGGTGTGAATTGCAACCTATCACACTACACAAGAGGAGTGAGCGGGAGTCTCCTGGCTCTTGCTAACAAAGGGTAAAGGTGTAAATTAAAAGGAACTGTGATTACTGCAAAGTGCAATTAAAAAAATTAAGTTCCAGCTCAGTTTGTATTCAAGGCTCATTATGTGTTTGGTATAAACACTAATTATTTTGTTTACTATGGGATGATTGTGTAATTAGGAAGAGAGAGAGAGCATGCCCTGGGCTCAGCATGATGCAGAAGAGCTGGCAATGGCAAGAGAGAGCTATGCAGATGATCTCAGCTGCCTTCCGCAGACACACACACATCCCCCTCTTATCCCCTCCATACACACACACACACACACACACACAGAGTTGGGGCTGTAGTGGGAAGAATGGCACATCAATGGAGTTGTTCACTCCTGGATCCCAGTTACAGCTGGCTTGGGTAATGAATTAGTGCTCTCAGATCAAGTTGTGTCCCCCACTCCATCCTACAGGGAAGCAGGAGAGACCTAAGGCTCCATGCAGCAAGGAAAAGAAAGACAGGTTAGATCAGGCTTCTCCTTTCAACTATCTCCCTGGTCCCTTTGTCACAGGGTCACTGTACCCTTTCTGCTCTATCTCAGCCTATGTCTGCAGGGCAATTGGACAAATGATTAGAGCACGAGTAGCAAACCTGTACTCACTTTATTCTAACTAGCACAGCTGAAAACAGCAGCAGAGAGAGAGATTCCAACACAGGCTGTGTAAGCCCAGCCAGAAGCCTGGGTGTACCTCCTATTGCCAGTCCAGGCTGGGATCCCTGGCACCACATCTTCAGGATGATTTCTAGCTATGCTAGCTAGAGTAAAGCTAACAGGGAAAAGCTATCCAATCTCTGACTATGGTGTAGATATCCCCTCCATTTCCTTCCCTGCTGTGGCCCAGGGAACCCTACACAAAATGAAAGTCTCTCCTCCTAGTGCCTACCTTACTCATATAGGTTTATGAGAAGTGACCCACCTTCACTTGTGTATCTAGGCTCCCAGGTCCTTCCTGGCTCAAGCTCCACGGTCCCCTTTATCTCTAGGCTTCAGCACCTCTCTATGGGCCTTGTTGCTACCCTATCTCTCCCCACGTTCACAAGGACACAGGCTACTGTTTTCTTCCAATTATTCTCCTCCCCTTTTCTACACAGCCCATACACTCTCCTTCTAACCCCTGGCTTTTCCCAGAGAAAAGCAACAGCTTTGTCTCATATAATTACACAGGCCCTCACATGCTCCTCAGTCACTTGACCCTGTGTAAGTGCTGCATGTGACAATTAAAATTCCCAATGCTTCCACCTTAAAGGGGCCACATCCCAGTAAGACATTGGTTCCCAAACTGTGGAGCATACGGTGGCCCCAGGCCACCCCCCACAGGGAGTGGGGAGAGAATCTGCACCACCCAGCTCCACTCCTAACTGTGGCCTGGCTCCAGCCCCAGCTCAGGTCCCCAGGAGCGTGTAGACAGATTATATTATGGGTAAAGGGGGGACATGATATAAAAAGTTTGGGAACCACTTTTCATGTATTTATTATCTTCACAGTGCCCCTGTGGGGAAGAGAAGTACTATTATTCCTATTTCACAGATGGCCAACTGAGACAGTTTACAGGCTGGGGCTATCAACAGCACTGAGTGACTGCTTGTGGGGCTGAACTAAGTGACTTGCCTAACATCTCACAGGAAGTCTGTAACAGAACAGGCAATTAATCAGGCTCTCCCCTCTTAACCTGACCACTGCACGATGCTTCCTCACCAAAACTGCTCTATGAAAGTTCTTCATCTCCTCAGCCAGTCCTTGCTTCTCTGCAATACCCAGCATTGTGGTATTTGGGGGGTTTTGGTGTGGTTGGTTTTGGTGTGCTGCTGCTTGTCACTCATGGCTCTGACTGAATTTGCTTTTGTAAGTAAAAGCAGTGCGAGAACAAGAGATCAGAAAGAGAGAGAGCGCTGTTTAAAAATTGGCTGGGGGAAAAGGAGTCAGCATCAGGCAGCGAAACGCCAGCGAGGCAGTCAAACAAGCTTTGCTCCAGGCCCTTTTTACATATCTATCACAAAATCAACAGTCATCTCACCCACAAGCAGTTCTGCTGCAGCAGATGTGGCTCCCTTTGAGATCTGTAAACAGAGGAAAAGTAGGTCAGCCTTCCTCAGAGCTCCATCACCTAAACTGCATTGCGTGGAATCTTGGAAATGTAAAGGTCATTAGCATTCCTATTCTAAGCAGCTGAAACATTAAAGGCTAATTCTGCATCATTACAGAATACGGAGGAGGCTGCCTCTGCCATGCAGAATGATTCACAAAGAAACCACCAAGTTTCCTGTGGAGATTAACTACATCTAATGTCCCCAAGCTATAAAGCGAAAATGTGATAAAGCTTGTAATAATGTTGTCAATAAGGGTAAATGCTGGTTTTAGTCCCTGTGTGTCTTATTGGCCATGACTGCATCCCTGAAGCACTAAACTGGGCTAACTGCCTGACTTATTTTGTCTGCAAACACCAAGGCTCTGCTAGTGCAAGCTTTGCCAGCCACAAAAAAACACTCTGAAGTCTTGAATTCCAACCTTTGTATTTGGGTTCATGCTTATTTTTAACAAAACAAGCAGCTCAGTTTTGGGGGTTGGGATCTTTCTTTGCAGGAGAGCCCCTTCTCAGCCTGGCTCCCTAAGAAGCCACAATAAATTCCAGTCTAGACTCTAGCCAGGCCTACTTGGTCTTTCTGAGTCAGTTTCTCGTTTGTCTGGGTTGAGAGAAGAGCTTGGCTTCCTGTCTCTCTCTTTTAGGTATTTATACATCCATGTGTTTTATCATTCTTAACGCATTTGAGTATCTTCGCAATGTGTCCATAACCCATCCTGTCAGAGCAGAAGAGTCTCCTTAGCCTTGCACAGGCTGCAAGGCTGTGCCAAAGGGGTCCTTCCCCTCTTAAGAGAGGCAGAGCAGGAGACAGGAGCTCTTGCAGGGAGGGTTTGCAGGCTGGGCATCTCTGAAGAGCTCCAAGTCCCTCTGCACATGTGGCCAGATAATTACAAAAGAGCTCAGCACCCAGCAACTCTCATTTGTTAGACTTTGGGCCCAGACTTACACAGGTATTTAGGGACCTGAATATGCAGATTGGTGCGTACTGGAATTTTCAGCAATGCCTGAGTGAGTTAGGTGCCTAATTCCCACTGGCTTTGAATGAGAGTCAGGCATTGAAGCTGTTAAGAAAATGATTGTTAGGAAAATGTAACTTAGAATGTTGTAGTATGATTTTAAAATAACCTTAGACTTATAATCTCACTCCCTCTATATGTACTATTGACCCCTAGTTTAACATGCATTTTAAACTTGCATTCACCCTGTCACAGATGTGCAGACGTCATAGTGTCTAAGTACCCCTAAGTGTTTTGAACCTCCTGTTTACCAGACAGGTAAATGAAATAGATTAAGACCAACAATGGATGTAATAGCCATTAAGTGTTCCCACCTGTGTAAGTGGATTGAAAGTCCCCCTCCCTTATCAACACAGGGGTATAAAATATCCTCACACATGTATTGAGGTGGGCCAGTTGTTTGGGTAATAACCCCTTCTGACTCCTTATTGCTTGCAATAAATCTTGTTTTTCCAGAAGTCTACCTAGTTATGCCTGTCCTTTGAGGTATATTGGACTGAATTCCAAAGGAAATAAGCAGTTTTTGCAACAAAGCTGCTTAGGAGATTTTGGCACTTCCATGGTTCTTTGGACACTAACAGGCAGGGGAGCACCACTGAATCCATGGTGTCATACCATGGGGAGCGAGAGGAGAGCAAACCAGGCTGATGACTGCTGTTTGTTTTTTTCACCTGTTCACTTCCCAGACATGAAACCTCATTCCCCACTCCCTCCGACCCCTGCCTTCTCACAGCAGACCTGGGGCCACATTTTCCACCCTATCACTCCCTGTTCCCCCTCCCACTCTCTGTGTTCTCCCATCCCCAGAGGCCTAAGAATAAAAGATGGAGCAGCGGCTGAGATTTTTCAGAGCCATGCAGGGAGTTTGGTCAGTGGTATCATATGGAGAGAGACAGGGTCCAATCAGTACCCAGATTTGTCCCCTCCCAGTGTTGTCACAAGAACCCACAGAGTCACGGGGCAGAGGGGGACAGCTAATTCACAGCCATTTACTTGAAAATCCAACCTACAGAATTTATTAGCAGCAAAGTATCTGCCCCAAACCTTAAAAAAAAGGCATTTAAAGTGTGTGAAATACCAACAATAAAAATAAAGCTCCTTTATTCTCTACGCCAGGGCCCCCTATGAGCTCCAAGCATCAATTACGGAATAATAAATTGCTCATAAAATGGCTCTGGATAGGACAGGAACATGGTCATAATGAGATTAAAATATCCAAGGCCAGCCCTGATAACATAGCAATGTCATTTCCTTTAATTCCTTGTCATCAAAGGAGTCTCCAGCAGGATTAATCTATTTTTTCATTTCTCTTGTTGCCAAGAAAAAGGCCATTCCATGACCCACATTAAGATGGTGAATTCCTCAGAGTGGAGCTAAAGAGTTGGCTGTGTTGATTTTAATATACTGTAATTTAAAGTAAAACAACTAACCCAGCCCAGTGGAGTTTTGGACCGCAGATTTTCAAGGAGCTCTGAAGCTTGAGAATCAGCTCCAGAGTATGAATGGATTCACAGATCTTAAGGCCAGAAGAGACCAGTAGATCATAGTCTGGCCTCCTGCATAATGTAGGCCAGGGAATTTCACCTGGTAATTCCTGCATCAAGCCTGTAACTTCTGTTGGAGCTACAGCATATTTTTTTTAGAAAGGCATCTAATCTTTTAAAGACTTTAAGTGATTGAGAATCCACCATACCCTCAGCCAGTGGTTGAAGGAGGTAATTATCCTCACCACTAGAAGCTTGCACTTTATTTCTACTACTCTGAATTATTCTAGTTTCAGCTTCCACCCACTGGCTGTTGTTCTGCCTTTGTCTGCTAGACTAAAGAGCCTTTATGATCAGAAATCTATCTGTATAGGTATTTATAGACCATGATCAAGTTGCTGTTTAACCTTCTTTTGAGTAAACAAAATAGATTGATTTTTTTAGTCTCTCCTAGTGGGGCAGCTTTTTCAGATCTCAAGTTGCTCTTGCAGCTTTTTTTTGAATGCTTTCCCGTTTGTCAACATCTTGTTTGCAGTGTGGGCAACATCAGACCTGGATATCATAATCAATCAGGGTCTCACCAATTCTTTACAGAAATAGAGGGTGAAGCTTCTCAAACTGTGGCCTAGTGACCCCTGGTCGTCTGGAGAGCTGACTAGCTGCATGGTAAGGACTTTTCTTCCTTTTATGTATCTCCTAAGACAACATTAAATGCTGCAACTACTTCCCTACCATTAATTTTCCCATCTAAGCAATTGCTATAATCACCACAGGGACATTATTAACCCATTAACCAGTGAAGAGGTGGGGCCCAAGTGTCAATTTTTCTATTAAGATGTGGTCCATGCTTTCAGTTGCTTTCTCACATAATACAAGAGGCAGGTGACATTCAATGAAATACAAAGGCTGAAAATTTTAAACCCATGAAAATAAGCACTTTAGCGTAAAGCCCACCTGCTCTGCAGGGCTAATTGCCAGAAGATCAAAGAAAGGGATTGGACATTTCTATGGATAATGAGAACTTCAGCTATAACAATAAAGGTTAAAACAAAGGACCATGAAACTATGGCAGTTTATACCAACTGAGGGTGTGACCCTGTTTTGGAAGAGATATAAACAGTTTCTGCAGGGCTAGGAATGGAGATACTTTCCTTATGCATGGGTTATCCCTCAGCTGCCCACTGCCGGGTTTCTTGCACCTTCCTGTGAAATAGCGGCTACTGGATGTTTTCAGATTATACCCCTGAGTTAAATTCTATCACCCCATTCCATGTACCTGTTCAGTTCAAATCATGTTAAGAGTTTGACTTACATAGAGAAAAGCATGCAGTGTGGTTGTAGCTGTGTTAGCCCCAAGGTATCAGAGAGACAAGGTGGATAAGGTAATATATTTTATTGGACCAAGTTCTATAGGTAAGAGAGACAAGCTTTCAAGATTACAGTTCCTTTTCGGGTCTGGGACAGATGGTCCAATTAAAGATTTAAAAATTGTATTGAGATTTTTTTTTTTAAAAAAAAGTGAACGATACAGAGTTTAAGCATAGAAGTTTCTGGTTATCAGGGAACAACGTACAGATTATCAACGGATGCGAAGTTCAGTTTAAGATTGGGTGGTATAAGGAATACATAATCTGCAATATCCCCGATTGGGGGTAAAAGGTTGACGGATCAAAGTACAGACCTTGAGATATGAGGGTATGTTGTTCATATAATGGCTATGTTCAGATATGGAGTATAATGAGTGGATACAATTATGAGGATGGATTGACCCTCATTTGGTGAGATTTAATGTTCAGTGAGTTTATGGTTCCAGTTCATGTGGTCCCTCAGTCCCCTTCTCGTAGTGGAAGTATGATGGTGCTCCAGCTCACACCTCCTGGTGCTGTCGGTGTCAGGTGACGTGTTCGATGTAGATGTCCCTGGACCATTGGATGGTGTTGAGATCATGAGGCGCTGCATGAGCCATGCGTAGCATCAACAGATTCCGCAGGGCTGAAGCACACGGTCATTGCAGGGGTCCCAGGTCACCAGGGCTCCGACAATCAGGGCATCGAACTGCACTTCATAGCCCTGTGCTCTCAGGGTGCTGGCCAAGGGAGCATACTTTTCCAGCTCACAAGCTTGGGCTTTGCGCTAGGCTGCTGTCCTGTTCTCAGAGGAGACCATGACATTGTCAAGGACGATCTCTTTCTGGGCCTTGTCAGTGATGACGACATCAGGTTGCAGCTGGCTGTCGGTACTGGGATGGCGTAGCTCACGGCGACCTCCCACAGGCGCAGTGCGATGGCTTTCACCAGGTGGTTCTGGATGGCATTGTGACACAGCTGCTGGGCTCTAGAGCAGGGTTTGCAGCTACACAGGATGTGGGGCAGGGTCTCATTGGAGGAGCCATACTTCCTACAACGTTTGTCTTGGTTCCCGTGTCAGACGGCTCAGTTGAGTGGGACGCACCATCGTTAGGGGTGACGATGGTGTTGTCATCGGACCTGATCTGCAGCACCAGGACTCCCAGCTCCTGGCGCTCCTCACACCACTCCCAGTGGCAATGGTTTTCATGGCTGTGCGAATGCGTGACCACAGTGAAGCAATGTAGCATCCGTCCCATCCAAGTTTGTCATCCAAGGAGCCACTCGGGAAGGTGGCGATGTCTTGGTTGGAGGGTGCTCTGCCAATCCACTTCTTTGTCGTATCATGCAGGGCATTCGCTGCGATAGTCTCCCTCCCATTCCCCCATGACTAGAGGGGTGTTAGTGGGCCACATCACCTTGAATGGTCCCTGGAAATATGTGTCAACTAGTATGCTAAACAGTCTATTCCACCTTCTGTTTAGCTGTGACACTCCGAGTACATTTCCCAGACCTGAGTAAGCTTAAAAGCTTGTCTCTCTCACCCACAGAAGTTGGTCCAGTAAAAGAGATTACCTCACCCACCTTGTCTAATATGCTGGGACATACATGACTACAACAATACTGCTCAAAAGCTTGTCTCTCTCTCCAATAGAAGTTGGTCCAATTAAAGATATTACCTCCCCCACTTTGTCTGTCTAAAGGAGAGAAGCAGAACGTTAAAGTCACAGCTATCATATTCTCCATCATCTAACCTATTATATTCATGTCTCTAAATATAAAATATTACACATGGCACTCATAGCTCAGGAGTGTTATTGGTTTTGATTTTCCTAATTCCTGATCTTCTGGTTCCTGATGTGATTTCTCTCTCTCTATTGTATGTATTTCCCAGAGATGATTCTGATAAGCCACCCTTTGCATGATCCTTCCTATCACAAACACTCATGCTCCTACATGCTTCATCCCCAACTGGAGCTCTCTGAAAATAGAAACTTCTCATTTGCAATTTCCACTGGTACATGACTGCCAGCTTCAGCAGTGAAACCTTTGATGCTTCATGGATATCAAGAAAAATATTGATCAGTCCCTCCCTGAGAGACTTGCTTTTTTGCACATGAGCACATTGTTACAGAGCTGGCATTTGCAGCACACAGCTTGGTTTGGCCTTAGCCCTAAAGTTTAAATTGATAAAAAGCTAAGAAGGAGGCTCTACAGGGAGCAGGTTCGGCCCTTTGTAACTGTAGGGGAGGCTCTGAGATAGGGTCAGTTAAAAGCACCTGAGTGGTGTCTGAGCGAGGCAGACAAGTAGTTGGCTCAGCAGAGAAGGGAGATGCCTGACAACAAAAGGAGGAAGGCTGTGTTAAACACAGGCCCTGGGGAAGTAGCACAAGGTGGGCTGGAGGCAGGAAGTGGCCCAGGGAAAGAAACAGTAGCACATCTGAAGAAATGGACTTACCTGCGCAGTACACAGTCCCTATAGTGGAACCTGGGTGCTAGCCAATTAGCCCTGAGGAAGGGGCATAAGGCCCAACAGAGAAAATATGGGGGGGCAGGTGAGGGAGTTGAAGAAATGGGGGGATGAGGGAAACTTCCTGTCAAAGGCTCTCTTGTGTTGCGCTGTTTTGTGAACTTTCCATTGGCCCTTCTTGTTACCTCAGAAGGGAACTGGGGGTTGTTCCTCGTCTGGGGAACAGAGCCCCAGAAGACATGGTGAAAGGCTGATGGTCTGGCACTCCCTGCAGGCAGGGACCAGGGAGCAACGCTGCAAAGAGTACTACAGATGGTGAGTACACTACCTTATACGCCTACATGCAAGAGTTTAGAGCCTCCTTCTCATTTGCATTGAGGTCCTTTTACTGTGCATTAGTATATGTTTACACCCACTTTAAGGCCAGCTCAGTGAGACTGAGTCCTGAAGGTCTATTTCAGCCTGATTCTAACTTGGCTGACAATAGTTTTGCACTAGGCACAGAAAATAAAAGTTTACACCAGAATTCACAGCAGTGTAGCTAGGAGTAGAATCAGGTCTCCTCTGCATCTAGCTGGGGCCAGTTAAATTGCCCTCACCACTTCCTGCAGTGCATGGATTTTCCTCACAGATCCCTTATCTAATTACTAACCCAGTTTGGCCTTATTTAGCTCATCAGTCACAACACTTGGAGGCCTGGCAGTAGGTCATGAGCATCAGGGACGCAGTCAGAGTGGATCTGTGTAACCAAACCAAGACAGCGTGACCAATGTGACTGCAATGGAATCAGTAGTGTGTCAGCAGCAAAATCCCACAGACAAGGCAGGCCTGAAAGCACAGTCAATACTGCTCAACAGCATGTGCTGTGCCTTAACTACACGCTCCGGGTGAAATTTACCCTTGTGCAGAGCACCCTTACATGGCTTGGGCATTGCTTAAAGCTTCAAAATTGGCAGAAGGTGGTGCCTAGGCCTCTCACTGACCCTACGGATCAGGATAAATTTCACCCCTGGGTACTGCACCTGCTTTTGAAAATGGACTAGGGCCTTTGGGGCCTGTGAGCAGTTCCACTCAGTGCCATAGCACCCCCTGGTGCCACAGCATGGCCTTGCAAGGGTTTCTGTCTACCATCCCTGGTGGCCACCTCTTTGGTCTGGAGATGACCTGTCTCTACCTCTGTTTCTGTGGCCTAGGTCATCTCTTTCCAGTTCTGTCCCCTTCCAGGATCCATATCAGCATCCAAGCATCTTTATTCAGCAGCTCTTAACCCCAATGCTGCTTCTCTGGTCCCCTGGCTGAGTGTCTCCCCCAGGGCTCTGTCCCTGGAGGCCCTTCTTTCAAGCAGGTTTCCCCAATGCCTCACCTGCCTAGGGACATTCCTCTCTCCCTCCCACCACCTCACCTGCCTAGGGACATTCCTCTCTCCCTCCCACTGCCCGTCCCGGCCTCCTCCCAGACTTCTTAAGGGATCTGTCTCAGTGCCTACCCCAGGAGCCTGACTCGTTCCCTGTAGCTCTCTCCAGCTTTCTCTTCTGCCTTGGGTCTCCTGCCCCACTGAGTTCTCTTCCCACACCATGGCATCCTCCCATAGCTGGGGTCACCCATGGTAATTAAGCCACCAGATCAGGATCAGTTGAGGGATAACTGCTGCATCATAGGCAAGGCTGAGTGCCACTCTCCCTACAGGGCCTGTGACAGGGTCCAACTTGAGATGCCTTAGGAGGGCCTGACTTTTAGAAGGTGCTGAGCACCTGGCCTCTGAAAACCAGAGACCCCTGGGGACGGGGGCAAGCTGGACATAGAAAGTCACTAGTCATATGAACAGCTGTACTGGGTCTAACCAAAGGTCCATCTAGCACAATATCCTATCGTCTGACAGTGGCCAATGCCCGGTGCCCCAGAGGAACAAATAGAACAGGTAATCAAGAAGTGGGGTCTGGAACACGTAAAGTGAATTATCCCAAAGCACCGTTCCAGAGGGAACATCCTGCACTTTGGGGAGCTGCTAGGTGACAGAAATGCTGCTGTATCCGTATGGCCATAAAGGGTATCAATACCTATCAAAACCTCCCAGCTTGTGCTCCAATCCAGACATTCCCCAGTTGTATGGGCTAGTCTGGCACCATATGCACTTGGCCAGTTGGTTGCTTTGTTTGGATGCTGTTCTGCCAACTTTTGATCCCTGAATTCTCTCTGCTCTGGCCTGACCTTTAAAATCTTTAGTATTTCATTCCTGTAACCTTTAGCTTGGTGCTCTATCAGTGCTGGGATAAGGGAATCATATAGACTTTGAATAATATCTGATATCGAGAGCAGAGAACAATTTTCACAAACTTTATTCAGTAAAAAATGCAGATTTGGATCAACTGAAACATTTTGTGAATTCATGTCCATTTTGTAAATTGCTTCAGGAAGGGGGAAAAATCCTAAAAATGCCAAAAAAAGACAAATTTTCTTTGGTACTTTCTAAACACTTAGATCTCTGGATTGGAAACAACTTGTTTAGCAATTTCCTTTCATTACATTTTTTAAAATTTAAAATGTAATAAAAAAAGGTTGAAATTGAAATGAAACATCTCATTTCAGGTTGAACAAAACATTTCAGTCTACCTGAAACGATTTTTTTTATTTGCTTAAAAACTGAGTTCTGGGTCAACCTGAAACTATTTTTTTTCCTGAATTGCCAGCAAATCAAAAAAATCCACTATTTACACAGCTCTATTGCTATTCCTTTTAATTTTATTCTTGAAAACCTTGGGGTGGGGGGTTATTTTCTCCATTTGATTTTTTTGTTTATTCTTGTACTAGTTAGAGTACAGTCTCTCTTTCCCACCCCTGTCACCCCCTGCTCCATTCTTGCAGGAGCTGGCATTCCTCATGGCAACTTTCCTGGTTCCCATAAAACTAATCCTACTTGGGAAAGTGTGGCAAATAGAACCGAGCTTGCTCGTCATTTTTGGGTATATCTAGTCCACAGAGGCCTAAAGCCAAGCACCTAACTCTGTATTTAGACACTTATGGCACCATTGCCTGCTCTGCCACTCCTGATAACTGCAGTGGGATTGGCAGGTATGTAGGCACAAGGGGGGAAAAAATCAGGAAACTTACATTTAGGACCTATGTTTTCAAAAAATGGCTAGTGATTTTTGGGTGCTGAACATTAGTACCCTGAGAGGAGCTGAGACTTTCAGAATGAGGTGATGACGCAAGCTGAAAAACTGGGCCCCTCTGAAGTGTGGGTTGGGCACTCAAATGGAAGCAGTCAAATTCATTAGTCACTTTTGAAGACTTAGGCATAGGTACCTGAAGAGGGATATAAAGGCCTTTAACTTTAGACACACTCCATGCTCTGCCGTTTGCGCAGATGCTCAGACCTGTGCAGCGTGCTGCCACATCAGCAGGGTTGTTTTGCTGCCACTCTGCACTGGGGTCAGTGGTGGTGAATTGGGATCTCAGGCCTTATCTCTGAATACTAAAGGGGAGGCAGTGTTGCTGGTGCCATAGAGATACCCTTCGTTCCCCATTATCTGTATTGTGGCAGACGAGACCCTGGCCCTGACATTGCACAGCCATGGAGCAACATGGCCCCTGCTGCCGCCGAGATCTCAGTCTAACTAGATAAGATAAAGTGACATTACTGTCCCCATTTTAAAGATGGCAAAGGAAGGTGCAGAGATCCAGGGCTGGATTTCCCTTAGATGCTGAGGACCAAAAGTGCCTGATGAACTGGAGTTGTGGGTGTTCAGTGTTTCTGGAAAAACGAACACCAACGAACTTTCCTAGGGCCATACAAAGAGTCAATGGCAGAGGCTGGAATTTAAAGGTATCCCAAGTTTCACTCCAGTACCTGGCCAGCCTCTGTCTTATCTTCCCTTGCTGTTCTGTGTTTCAGTGAGCCATGTGTCATCTCTCTATCCATCCATAGGCCTTCTCAAGCTTCACACGCATTGTTAGAGCATCTGAAATACCCACAGATAAATGGGTAACCTAGAAATGCACAGCTGAGACACTTAGTACCCAATTAGTGTCAAAGCAGGGGATTCATGTGGGTATCCTCTCCTCCAGCACCATGGACAGAGCATCAGATTGCCAATTGCACTGCACCTGTGCAAAGCAGGCTCCTCAGAATGGGAATGGCTAGGTCATTACACTGATTGAATCTATTTCCCTATGTTAAGTATCCTTCACACCTTCTTGTCAACTGTCTGATATAGACCATCTTGATTATCATTACAAAAGGTTTTTTTTTCTCCTGCTGATAATAGTCCATCTAAATTAAATAGCCTCTTAGAATTGGTATGGTAATTTCTACCTTTACATATTTTCTCTGCGTGTGTGTATCTATCTATCTACCTACCTACCTCTTACCTACTGTGTGTTCCATTCTATGCATCCGATGAAGTGGGCTATAGCCCACAAAAGCTTATGCTGAAATAAACTGGTTGGTCTCTAAGGTGCCACAAGTACTCCTCGTTTTCTATAGAGATACAGACTAACACGGCTGCTACTCTTAAACCTGTCACCAGAATGAGTGCTTCACACTCCGTTTCCACTCATGTAGAGGACTGCACAAGTTGCAGATGGAAAACTGAGCCTAGAGAGAATAAAACTAATGGCTCCCCTGTACTAGTGCAGCATAAACACTGTGATACCCAAACCACCCTACTATATTTATCACCCATAGGCTAGCAGAAGAGATGTGCTATAGGGGCACCAAAACAGACAAGAATGCTAAAACCAAACAGTCAGATAATAGATGGTGAGAAAAGTCAGTCTCTATGGCTAGTATTTTCAAAGGAACTAAGGAAATCTTAAATTCTCTTGAAAATCCCAGAGCCTCAAACCTTGACTCTTTCCACTCACAAGTACAGCACCCCTGTGAGAAATAATCTTTCTGCAAGCCAGAAGAATGCTTCTAAAATAAAATCAGAGCAGCAGATTTTATTACATACAAAGGCAGAAACTCAGAGCAGCTAGAGGGACTGACAAGGCAAAAAGTTGCTATGCTCAGCACAGTCACTGAGCAGACATTAAGGGCAGAGCAAAACTGTCCAGCTCTTAAGAACCCTCATCAACTGCAGACAAATCAGAGAGTCCCCAAACTGTTTGAAAAGCTGAGCTGCTTCTGGCTAAAGTGTTTACCTACAACTCAAAGGGCTGAAATGGCTTTTCTGCAGGTTGGATAATATTCAGCTTGAGTCCCTGTTAAGTGTGCAAATATTTTCCTGGCAAAATGGAAGGGCTGACTGTGCTTCAGGAGAAAAATGCTAGATGATCTAAAGTGGCTCCAGAGACTCAAGAAGTCCTTGCGAAATGACTCATCACTGCTGGGAGATGGGCAATTGCTGCTAGAAGCCAATTTTGAGGCTAAGAATAGATGGGTGGGGGATAAGAAACAGAGAAGACACTCTTAGGTGTTTGGTGGAGTCAGACCAAACCAGGCCAGTTTCTCCTCAGGAAACAGAGACAATTGGCCTGATTCCCATTTACACTGCTCTGGAGACATAAAGGGGCTTTAAAGTGGGAATAAACTATCTATTTCTACCCACCAGAAGGCCCTGTAACATGGATAGATCTATGCAAAGGGCCTTAGTATAAAGAAGAATTGAGTTCAATAAGGTTTTAATTTTAGGGGACAGTTACATATGAGGACTTGCACCTTATGCAGTCATTCACAGCAGTGCAAAGCAGAAATGTTGTGATTGGCACCTGTAAATGGCTACATACGGCAACCTGACCCAGCCCGTGCAGGTCAAAGGGATTAAATAACCTGTTCTGGCTACCCCGAAAAGGGTGACCACACAGCAAATACGAAAAATCGGGACGGGGTAGACGGTAATAGGAGCCTGTATAAGAAAATGACCCCAAAATTGGGACTGTCCCTATTAAATCAGAATGTCTGGTCACCCTGTACCCCTAAGATTAGGTGACTTGTGATTCAAACAAATAACTCAGCTGCTGAGGCGCATCTCATGCATAATTATTGCACTGCAGCACTCACTGCAGTCTGCTGGCTCCATTTTCCCCACTCACTAGGAAAGGTATTGCCTCCCTGCATTGTTTTATGACTTGACTGCTTCTGTGTGCTAATAATTTTCAGTAACAATTACATTGCCTGAAACTTCTCATTGCTACCTTCTATGTGCAAAATCTTCCAAGCAGAAATCATTATGCTGGGTGGGTCTCAGCCCCATTGGTAAGTGACAAGTACCTATGTGACCTAAGCTGACTCCTTTGCAATGCTCTTAACCCTACAGGAAGAATCTCTGGTTCAAGGGTTAGTGGGGAACATAGGAGAAGCTTACTCATGATGTATTGGCCAGAGGACCCACTTGCGGTGGGTGCTGCATTCAGAGGCTGTGAGAGAAAGAGAGAGAGCAAGCTGGTGCCTCAGAGCTCACTATCCAATAGAATAAAGAAGAGCTCCCTTCCCAGCATACTTGTCTCCTGGTGAATGTCTGCACTATGAGTGAGGGCTGAGTCACAGCTCCCACAGATGTACTCACATTAGCCCTCAAGATCTTAGCTTATAATTACCCTAAGATCATCTGCAGCTTGGACCCAGGCTGTCAGAAAACTCCAGGAAAGATCTGCTCCAGCTGTTAATTGTATGCCTCTCTGTGTATGTGCTGTTTTTACTGACTTAATCAATAAACCCAATCAGAGCTGATTTAATCAAGGTTTGTTGTTAAATTAATCCAGTCTAGAGGACTCTTCCTCGCCCCGGGCCCCCCCCCCCCCCCCAAACCTATAATCACAGTTAACATTTCATCAATTCCTGGTTATCAACAAATCATTACTGATCAATTACAGATCAGCAGGAGGGAGCGTCCTCAGGGGACGTGGCAGGGAGTAGAGTGCTTAGACTGTACGGTCTTTTGAATCAGGGACAGTCTCAACTCTCTGACCAACATCTAACCCAAGGGGATCCTAGGTGATGAGTGGGGCTCCGAGGCATCACTGCAATAAAGAATACAATCCTTAACATCACTGCTTTACTGCAAATGGTAAACACCATCAAACCTTCACTCTATGAAATGCCTTCTCCAGCAGCTTCTGTTCTGTTCAGATATTGTCATAAGTGGGGCAATATGGAATTGGTGTAGCACCATTATGTAGCCAGAGGTTTTCTAATCCACTTATTTTAGGAATGTATCTGGGCCCCACCACTGTATAATAGCTCAAGATCTTCCCGTCTTCAATGTATTTATCCTCCCAAACACCTATTATTGCCATTTTATGGATTGTGAACTGAGGTATAGAGAGGCTAAGTGACTTTCCCACAATCACCCAAGGAATCTGAGACACAGTTTAAGGCAGAACCCAAGCCACTGGACTATGCTTCTTCTCTAATGCGCCCCCAAAGTCTATTAGCTAGTGCCGAGGATGAGAATGCCCATAGCAATGGAGGCTGGGCCCTGCCAGTCCAGAATAAGATTCTGTTGGAATAATGAGTTTTGAATTAAATCGGTCATCACACCACTGTGTGCAATGCAAGCAAAGACCGGATAGGGCCGTGCCACCACGTATGGGCTACATCAGCTGGTACCAGCTCAGATCGATCTTTGATGCAGGAAGGAGCAAGTGCTTGTGAAAAGGAGAGTGGTTCTGTCTCCTCTCTCTGTGACTGCTGGTTCAGTGTCATGCCCCAGGGAGAAGGGCTCTTTGGCTCCAAGTCCCCTCTCGTTCTCTGATCCGTTCCCCCTCAGGAGGAACTGCTGAAAAAGGTTCTTTTTGTATCCCAGCCCTTGCTCGACTATGTGGTCTCTCCTTTAGAGCCTGGCACAAATGCACATGCAAATACAGGCATGCACACCAGCTTCAGAGGAGCACCCTAGCCCTTCTTCCTCTCTAGAAAACCTGATTTTTCAGGAAGGATGCATTTTATTACTCAGGGGATGGGGGAAGAAGAGGACTGCTTCCAGCAACCAATTTTTCTAGATGTCTTTACTGGGACAGCACCTTTGATGTAGCTTGGCTCAGTGCAAGGTGTGTGGTCGCTTCCATTTAAAATGCACTGCTGGATCAACATGGCTGGGGAAGGCAGCAAAACAAAAGGGACTGATCTTGGAAGACCACAAGGAAGTTGAGATGCTTGTTAAGCCTGAAGCACAAAACTAAACAATGCAGTTTGTAGCTCAGCAGATCTGTGGGAAAACACCTGATAATCACCAAAATATTTTCAAAGGAACTTAGGCTTTGTGCTGGTACTCCGCCTGCTACTCTGGGGGCATAATGAGTTTCCAGGCTGAGACCTGGGGTTGGCGCCAGTAAAGTTCCAAACACCCAGACTTGATTGCTAAGGGTCGTGGATATAGAGTCACTCTAAGGCCTGAGGAAGGCCTGAATCAGGCTGCTTGGTGTGAACATTCCTGAGGAGCTTCCTATGACAAGCTCACATACTGAGGAGCAGAGGGGTGCATTTGGAAGCATTTTATGCATGGTATTTACAAGGCATATGCCATTCCTTGGAAAGACTTGTGTCTGAATTCCATCTGGTCATGTATGCAAAGGTTTAGCTTTCTTCTTCATAAGTTGTTGAAATAGGGACATCCTTTTGGGTGTACTTAACCTCCACCATCATTTTTAGGTTAGGCTACTAAGTAAAGGTAATGTTGGGAGCTGGATTTGCCAAGGCAAATAAGCTTATTGGGGTTTCTATCTGAAGCTGCAGAGTACTGCACTGATTTCAGCGCAGGATTAAAGACAGACAGACTCCGGGCCAAGTATTCTGTATTGAGAATACGTTGTAGAGACAAGCAGCTCAGTGCTTGGTACCAGGATCGCTACCATATGCCACTGCTGTAAGAGGACCTTTTACTGGCTGAAGAAGAAGAAACATTAATATCATAAGAGTTCACCTCGTCACCCTTCAGAGAAAGGCCTGTGCCAGGTCTGCAGGAAGCGCACGTTCCAGATTTACAGTCAGTTCCAAAATTAATTTAATAACCTAGATTAGCTTGTGCAAATGTGAGGGGCCTGGCACATGCTATGTGTCTGCTGCAGTGCTGCTCAAATACAAGTAGCAGTGGCCTCCCTCTCTCTCTGAGGGTAGCTATCTAATCACTCTGAGCTGCTGATTAAATAATCAAGAGTCTGAAAATAGGCACGGAAATCAGCAACGAAAGTAGTCTGGTTTAATTTACATTTGGATGTGCAGTGGCGCATCAGCTTTAGCTTCTCAGAAGCCACCAACTAAGGAACGTTATTATTCCTTTGTGTTACTGTAGCAGCCAGGAGCCCTACTCATGGGCTACGACCCCATGGTGCCAGGTGCTATACAACACACAACAAAAAGAAAGTCCCTGCCCCAAAGACCTTACACTATAAAACAGAAGACAAGAGACAACAGATGGAGCCTAAGAGATGGGGGAGTACAAGGAAACGATACAATATTGGTCAGCATGAGACACCGTGGTCTCAGCACATCACCAGTGTACCCACTGTCAAGGATTTTGTAGACAAAAGAAAATTTTAAGGTAGAACTTATACTGCACTCAGAGCTCTCCGCCCTCAATGCATCATGTACCTCCTCTTAACTGTGACCTCCAAAGGGTTTAAAACAAATCAGGACTTTGTCTTTTCTTTATGATGCATTAGGAAGGCCTCAAAGATTCTGTATAAGTATTCTGTTCTGCTTAGAAAGTTCACAAGAGTCCCATCTGGCTTAGCTGTAGGAATGCCAGGAGATCTCAGAGCATATGTACTGCAACCTCTGACAGCTTAATTGAAGAGGCAATGAGAGGAATCCAATCTTCAGACAAAGAAAGCCTTTCTCCAGAACTTTGTTTAAAAACATTGTTTATTTTAACATCCCTGCCAAATCAGTCTGACAAAGCATCCTTGATGGTCTCAATTGCTCACGTTTCACTCTTTGCTCTTTGTGAGGTCCCTGTAAGCCCAGGCTAACACAGTATGGCTCTGGCCCCCTCTACTGGGTGGAGGTTTATGATTTTGCTAGTGCCTCACAGCTAATGAGCCCAATACTTTAGGCAGTAGAGAAGATCATGTTCTCAGATCTAGAAGCCCTGAGGTCAGGTCATGTTACCTCACTTATTATTTGTATTACCTAACTCCCAGGAGCCCTAGTCATGGAGCAGGTCCTCATCATGCTAGGCAAATGCACAAAACACAATCAAAACTCAGTTCCTGACCCAGGGAGCTTGTTGGCCTTCACTTTTTACAAAGCAGTCGCTGAGGGCACAAGTGCTTTTTGCTTTGCAGGTCACCTTTGACATGGGAGTTGCATGTGGTTACTAAAGCAAAGCAAAGAAGACTGGTGGGGGAGGGGAAAGAATCTGATAAGTCTTCAAATAGGACTTGTTATAAGTCTTCAAATAGGGGTGTTATAAAGAAGGTGATCAATTGTTCTCCATGTCACTGAAGGCAGGACTAGGTGTAATAGGTATAATCTGCATCAAGAGGGATGTGTGTTAGATATTAGGAAAAACTTTCCAACTCTCAGGGTAGTTAACCTTGGAATACACTCCCAAGAGAGACTGTGGAAGCCCCATCATTGGAGGTTTTTAAGAACAGGTTGGACACTTGTAAGGGATAGTCTAGGTTTACTTGATCCTGCCTCAGTGAGGACTTCTCATTTCTATGATGCCATACCAAAGTATGTTGATCTGCAGTTCCAATATTTTAGCCATGTTATTGCAATGCTGCCATTTCCAATGTCACCTTTGTCGGCTACCTCCCCTAGCTGTCGTCTGCCTTCTATGGCTCTGTACTACCCAAGACTTCACACAGCACACATTTTCTATTCAGAACTAAAACAATTCTGAAATGATGTTCTGTAAACGTTGACTTACTCCCCCTGCGGCGGAAAAACATCTTTGCCTTGGATTCCAGGTGTGAGGGCAAGCTTTACACTGAATGTATTGGAGAGAATGCAGCCACTGAGGATTATTAATGAGGGTTTCAGGTTACCATGTTAACATTTGGCCCTTCTGCTCTGTAATAACTCAATAATACACATCAGTGCTCACCGCTTTTCAGCCTCTTTCTCTCTGTTGCATCATTTTCCAAAAGTTCCTTATTCAGCTATGACTCTCATTAGGGAAGCATATCTTAACAGCATTAACAAGACAGGTTGATTAGCTGCAAGGTGACTGTCTCATCATGAAACAATATTTTTCCCCACTTGTCCAGATTCTTGCACCTCCCCCACACTGAGTTCCACAATCTTCTATTCAAGAAAGGCCCAGTTTAGCACATACTTGGATGGCCTGGGGAAAGGATTTAGAAGTCCTGGGTTTTATAGTGCCTAGCACAATAGGTCTTGGACCATTACTTGGGCTTCCAGCTACTATGGAAGTACAAATAATAATGAACATTATCACTCAGGGTGACGCAATGGGTAAGAAGGCTAATATAATCCTTGGATGTACACACAGGGTATATCAAGAAGGAACAGAGAGGTGGCATTTTCTCCACATGCAACAAAGGGGACACCATTACTGGGATACTGGATACAATTTTCAAAAGAGACTTTGCCTATTTTGATAATGGGTATAAGGCTTTGAATGCACGTCTGAAAACATTACCCACTTCTGGGGTCCACATTTTTTAACAGAGATTAAACTGAAGATAGTTTAGAGAAATAGGAACAAGTCTTGAAAAACTTGCCTTACAATGAGAGAAGCCTAAGTTCAATAGCGTTAGCTTAGCAAAGAGAAGGTTAAGAGGCAATTTGATCACAGTCTACAAGAAGCTAGTAGGCAGAAGATGTCCAATAGCAGAGGGCTCTTAAATCTATCAGACAAAGACAAAATGAGAGCCAATGGCTGGAAGTTGAAAACAAAAGGGAAAAAAAAGGTACACATTTTTAACCGTTAGGATAATTACTCACCAGACAGCTGGAACTGGAACAGCTTATGTAGAAATGCAACAGATTGTCTATCACTTAGAGTCTTGAAATCAAGACTGAACATTTTTCTAAAAAAAATAAATAAAAATAAACTCTAGTTCAGTGGTTCTCCACCTTTTCCAAATTGGGATGCCTCTTCTGTAAGTTAGTGATCAGCTTGTCCCCTGAAGCCAGGAGGAGTTTATATCCCTCCAAAAATTTTCAAAATCCTTAGTAATGTAATTCCAGCAGTTCCTGTTTTCCATATACTTTTTTTGTTTGGGGATTTTTGAAGCTTTGGGCCTCACTGATATCTTGTGGCTATGAGTTCCAGACACCAATAGTGCTAATTGTTAGGAAAAGGATTTCTTTTTAGCAGTTTGAAAGCCCTGTGGCCTGAAGCCTATGAGACTGAGTAAGCTGTTAGTTGGAGAGTAAGATGAGTTGACTGAGGGAGGAAGTACCCCATTTACATATTAACTGCAGATGGTTCGGAGACATTGGGGTATAATTTGGCTAAATTTTGTACTTAGCCCATATTTTAGAGATGATCCTGTTGGGAACCACCTGGGCAACGCCTTGAGACTGACCGGGTAGCGCGATCACCCTGATGAAGACTGCAGTTTGCCAAGTTCAGGTAAGAGACTCTGGTCACAGTTCTAGTTCAAAGGCAAAGAAATAATGTATTCCTGGATTGGTGTTGGGAATATTTCTCTGGCGGGTAGCGACTTTGCAGGGTCTTTTAAACCACTGAGTCTCTTGTATTTAAAAAAGCTGAACTTGCTTATGTGGACAGGTCTCAGCAGCGGTTCTAGTCTATCTTAGATCAACTGGGCTTGTTACGCTATTGTTCTGCATCTTATGCAGTCATTTATGAGAGTGTCAAATACAACCATTCTGATCTGGTAGGAACTGATTTCCATTTTGCACCAGTGTAAATAGCTACCAGATTAGATCAATTGTATTACGAGCCCACTTTCTTCTGCTGTAACTCACTGCACAGGAGGCAAGGACAGCAAAAAAACTAGGCCTTTCATCTTTTGTCTATGATGAGGCAACCCCAACGCTCAAGGCACAGTGCAAGCAAATCTACCCGTGCTCGTGATTTCACCGAGGTTTTAAAGGAAAAAGAATTTGCTTTATAAACATCAGATGAAAAGGGAATCGCTCTGCCTCGGGCACCAGCCAGTCACACAAAGAGGAAAAAAACCAGCACAACAGAGAAAAGGTTTGGAGAGGAGTAAAAAATTCAGTTAAAAAAATTATAAAATAAATGAAAATCCTTTTATTTCTTCATATAGGTAGAAAAGGCCAGTTAATCCCAGCTGTGAGCAGTGGATATGCATCTGCACTCAGTGATTATACATTTCCATTCCCAGGCTGGTGTATATTGTGGAATAGCCATAAGGAGAAAGCCGCATTGCTTTCCATCTCCTTAGGTCATTGACAGATGTCAGAGGACACAGGGTGCTGTGAAAATATCATGTTAAAAATCATGAGTCGGGCATCAAAAAATCATGAGATGCTTAAAAAAAGATAAATGTTGGGGTTTTTTTTATTTGCCTTCTGGTGTTGAGACTTTAGGGGTTAAGGTTTCAAGCCATGGGGCCTAGAAATTTGCTGCTTATTTCCTTTTTAAAATAAAAGCTGAGATTCTCACCTAACCACAGGATTCCAGTAGCTAGGACTTGAAGAAAAAAACACCACATAAAGCTTTTTATCTGAGGATTTCCAACTGCTGTGCAAACTTGGATTAATTAAGGCTCACAGCCCCCCATTTTATTTTATTAGCAATAATATTATAGAGGATCTATTTAACTAAATGCTGTACAAACTCACAAAGAGAGACAGTCTTTGCCTCCCCCGTCTACCCTGCAATTTTTAGCAGTGTAGTATCCTGCTGCTGGAGTCTTGCCCTGCTGCAGTGAAAGGCTCTGGCAGGGGGAGGCACTGGAGAAATGTTCCAGCAACTCTTTACTGTCAAGCCTTTCCCTACTGGCTCCCTTAGCCAGAGCCTTTCATGGCATGTACCTGTGCACTAGTGTGGACACAGCCTGCTTTTCACTGCAGCACATTGGCACAAGAGACATGCAGTGCAAACATAGCCTAAGTGACTTGCCCAAGGTCACAGAAGCCGGTGGCAGAGCAGCGAGCAGAATCCAGGATATTTACTGGGCTAGAGAGAGATGGACTATCTAGCCCAGGGATTAGGGCACTTAGCTGGGATGTGGGAGACCCAGACTGGAGTCTCTATTGCACTGAATATTAAATGATTTATACAAAGCAGAACAGCTCCAGTAGGAGAGACTGAGAAAACCTACCCCAGAGTGGTTGATAGCCTGGTATTTATGGGACTCATTTAGAATGTGGGAGACCAGGATTCAAGTCCCTGTCCCAAGCTAGCCCTAACATTGGGTTGCTGAGGGAGTGCTTACCCTTGGTTTTTTGTTTTTTTTTTAAATGGACTCGTGTTTTTTCCCCTCTGTGGGGAACAGAAACTTATTTGAAGTCACCAAAATTTTCAGAAGATGGAAAAACCACTTCCTGTCCAGCTCTATCCCTCACTCTTTCCACTAGAGCCACTTTCTCCTTTGGACAGTGGAGTGATCTTCCAAAGAAAGTTGGGGAGCCCCATCTCCGAGGAGATTTAAAACTAGATGGGACAAAGTACTCAAAAAATATAGTGTGGGGAACAACTCTGCACTGATCGAGGGCTGGGAGTCTAGGGGATCAGCAATATGTGACCTATGCATGTAGCTCCTGCCTTTCTCTAACCTCTATGGTTCATAAGTTACTTGTATTATGGATTCAGCTAAAGAGCTCACCAACAGGCATTTCACATCTCACCTCAGGAACCTGATTGCAAAATGATGCTGTTCCCTCCCACATTTTCAAAAAGCTTTAATGATTAGGCCAGATCATACAACAAGGACCTTACATCTCTCTCTCTCGCTTCTTCTACGTCACTGCTTGTGAAACTGAATGCTTTAGGTAAAATAACTTACTCAACAGAGAAGCAGCAACAGAAAGATGAGCATGCAGAGTCAACAGTAACCTCAGAGATCTTCCAAGGAGGAAAAAAAAGCCAGATCCCTGTCCATCTGTGACCAGAGGTTTCTAAGCTCCTTTTCGGTTTTGCTAAGCAGTTGGGCCACATAGATAATAGCATGATTTAAAGGTCATGGCTCAACAGGCCTGATTCTCATCCTGTTTACGTGAGATTTCAGTGCAGTTACTCCTGATTTGCACTGGTGAGTGAGAAGAGAATCCAGCGTGCATGTCTTTAAAACTCCCTATCACGACTCGCATATTCATAAGCTCACAAGCACAAGCCTGACTCATAGCACAGACCTCGTCATCTCTAACCAAAAGTCCTTTGCCTCTTCTGGGCTCAACTTCAATTCCTCCCCTTTCTCAGGGTTTAGGAACACAATCTCCTCTTTAGGCTGTGAGCTCTCTGGAGCAGGGACTGTATCTGTGCAGTGCCTACCAAAATAGGGGCCAGATTTCAATTGAGGCCCCTACTTGCTACCATAAGTAAATAAATAAAGCACAGAGAGGAATAGAGTAGGAGACATGACACTGCATACTCTCTCTAATCTCTAAGATTCTCTGATAAGTGGCCAATAGCAGTTGATATCACCTGGCTACTGTTCCATGGCTTAGAGAAATTTGTTGTTGGATCCCCATTTACTTCCCAGTGGCCAGGTTTCCACAGAAAAAGAGAAGCCCATCACAAGGCCCTGTCAATGGTATGAGAATCTGACACTGAGTCAGTGGGGATCTGTCAAAAACATGCTGATGTCACTTGGTTTTATGGTCAGTTCCCTGGGCTGCTTCCTACCCGGTCCCATCGTGTAGCAGTCCGGGCATGTCTGGGGTTTCTGAATTCCTTGGCTAGGGCAGTTCCTGGCAGCTCCCTCCTCTCTGGGGAGTCCTCCAATATCCCAATGTCCACCTGGGTCTTGGCAGGTTTGGCTTCCTTCCTCCTCCGCAGTCAGCCTCAACTGAGCTGAGCTTCTCTCTTTTATACCTGGGTTCCAGCTGGAGCTTGCCAAGGGGGAATGGTCTCCTTGGCCCACAGGGTAGGCTTAACCCCTGCTGAACCACTGTGAGGCAAGCACACCCCATCACACTCCCTTCTCAACCTCTTTCTCATCCATTTGTTCAGTAGGAAATCAAGGTGCAATGTAGGAAGCAAACCTGGTGTTCCAACCATGACTCCTGCCTATCATTGTCTCTTCCAAGGTGAGGTCAGAAGATGTAGAATAGTCCAGATTCCCTTTCACTGCAGAGGAGAATAGTTTCTGGATGCAGATGCAAATTTCAAGCTGGCAGGGAGTGAATGAATTGCCTGCCAGGCTCTCTCACCACAGCAGCAAGAGATGCTAGGTGGTATTTCAGAGGATTCAGCGTTAGGGTTGCACGTCGTTTCATCTGCGGTGATCAGCATTAAATAAAAATACACTAAAAATTCCCCAAAACCAAACATCTTGATACTAACATATATGATTGGTGGCTATCCAAAAGCCTCTCCTTATCATGGGAATGTTTTACTGAAAACTCTATAGCTCAATAAAATGCTAAGTTATAAAAACGCCATCTGTTTCTTTACATTTTCCTTCCATCTGGGCACTTTGAGAAATTTTATAGCCTTCTGTACTTCTATATACCTCTTTCAAAACATGTATACTAAACTGCAGGATATCCATTCAGACCAGGAGAGAGGGGTGGGGGAGGAGATAAAGAACTTTAACTGTATCCCTGAGGCACTTCAATTAACAAACAAGATATATGCGCAAGAAGTGCTGGGCTCCTTCATATATTGTTTTGCAAAGGGCAGATAATTTCACACTGAAATATGGTCGGTATCTTCCATTTAATAAAATCCTTTGAGGGGTAGAGTGAGAAAGAGACTAATACAAAGTATTGGAGGTTATTCAGGCTTTAGAGGTATGTTTAAAAATAGCGTGAAACCCCATTGCTTTAACATTGTCACTGCATTGCAGTGGGTAGCAGGTTCCCATCTGATTGCAGAGTAGATTTGCTCTGGAGTTTCACTATGATGATGCTTCTACTGGAAGATGGTAGGTTTGGGGGTAATAAGGACAAATAGGCAGTATTAAGGCAGAAATGTTCAATAAATTCTATGTTTGATAAAAAAGTGTTCTATTCTGTATTGGCGGGAAAAGAACAAATGATGTAGTCTCATTATATGGTGATGATAACACACTTTCCATTCCACTAGTATTTCTGGAGGATGTTAAACAGACACTAATAAAGTCGTACATTTTAAAATCAACAGGACCAGATAACTTGCATCTAAAAGTTTTAAAAAAGCTGGCTGAGGTGCACACTGGACCATTAACGTTGATTTTTAATTAGTCTTGGAGCACTGGAGAACTTCCAGGTTGGAAGAAAGCTAATGCTTTTAAAGAGGGTGAATGGGATGCCTTAGGCAATTATAGGCCTGTCAGCATGACATCAATCCCAGCAAGATAATGGAGTGGCTGATATGAGACTCAATTAATAAAGAATTAAAGGAGGGTAATGTAATTGTTGCAAACCAACTTTTTTTGGAAAACAGATCATGTCAAACAAACAATACTTTCTGTAAATAAATTTCTGTAAAGTATTTGACTTGGTACCACATAATACTTTGTTTAAAAAATGAGAACGAAATAAAATTTAACATTGATTGAAAACTGGCTAATTGATATATCTCAAAAAAAAAAAACAATTCTCTAGTTACAATTCTATTGACCATGTCTGTTTCCAGTAGTGTCCTGGAAGGAACGGTTCTTGGCCCTATGCTATTTAACATTTTTATCAAATATTTGGAAGAAAACATACAATCACCACTGATAAAGTCTGCAGATGACACAAAAACTGGGGGAGTGGTAAATAATGAAGAGGGCAGGTCGCTGATTCAGAGTGATCTGGATCACGTAGTAAACTGGGTGAATACACCTTTTTAATATGGCTAACTGTAAATGAATTCATGCAGGAACAAAGAACACAGGCCATATTTACAGGGTGGGGACTCTGTCCTGGGAAGCAAGGACCCTGAAAAAGATTTGGGGGTCAGAGGAATAATCAGCCAAAAAAGCTGATGAGATGCTGGGATACAGAAACAGGGGAATCTCAAGTACATGTAGTGAGATTATTTTACCTCTGTATTTGGCACTGGTGCAACTGCTGCTGGAACCCCATGTCTAGTTCTGGGGACCATAATTCAAGAAGGATGTTGATGCATTGGAGAGGGTTCAGAGAAGAGCCATAAGAATGATTAAACCATTATAAAACATGCCTTATAGTGATAAGCTAAATGTATTGAGCTCCTAGAGCCTAACAAAGAGAAGGGGGTTACCTGACACAGTCTGTAAGTACTTACATGGGAACAAATATGTAAGAACAGGCTCTCCATCCTAGCAGAAAAAGGTCTAGCATGATCTCCAATGGCGGTAAGTTGAAGCTAGACAAATTCAGATTGGAAATAACGTGCACCTTTTTAATGGTCAGAGTAATTAAACATTGGAACAATTTACCAACATTTGTGGTAGATTCTCCATTATTGACCATCCTTTAAAATTAAGACTGGATGTTATTCTAAAAGACCTGCTCTAAGAATTATTTTGGGGGAGTTCTCTGGCTTGTGTAATTCAGGAGGTCAGACTAATCAAAATAGTCCCTTCTGGCCTTGGAATCTATGAAAATCTCCTAAGCATTGTGGCTATGTTGGCCAAACTCAGCCCCACTGCATCTTTAGGCAAACTTCCCGAGTTGCAGCAGGACAAAACTGGGGCAACTATAAGAACATAAGAACGGCCATACTGGGTCAGACCAAAGGTCCATCCAGCCCAGTATCCTGTCTACCAACAGTGGCCAATGCCAGATGCCCCAGAGGCAGTGAACCTAACAAGTAACGATCAAGTGATCTCTCTCCTGTTACCCATCTCCACCCTCTGACAAAGAAAGCTAGGGACACCATTCTGTACCCATCTTGGCTAATAGCCATTAATGGCCTTAACCACCATGAATTTATCTAGTTCTCTTTGAAACTCTATATAACTTAGCCTTCACAACCTCCTGAGGCAAGGAGTTCCACAGGTTGATTATGCACTGTGTGAAAAACTACTTCCTTTTATTTGTTTTAAACCTGCTGCCCATTAATTTCATTTGGTGGCTCCTAATTCTTATATTATGGGAACAAGTAAATAACTTTTCTTTATTCACTTTCTCCACACCACTCATGATTTTATATACCTCTATCATATCCCCACTTAGTCTCCTCTTTTCCAAGGTGAAAAGTCCCAGCCTCTTTAATCTCTCCTCATATGGGACCCGTTTCAAACCCCTAACCATTTTAGTTACCATTCTATGAACCTTTTCTAATGCCAACATATCCTTTTTGAGATGAGGAGACCACATTTGTATGCAGTATTCAAGATGCGGGCGCACCATGGATTTATAAAAGGGCAGTAAGATAGTCTCCATCTTAGTCTCTATCCCTTTTTTAATGAATCCTAGCATCCTATTTGCTTTTATAACTGTCACTGCATGGACATCTTCAGGGAACTCTTTCCTGATTAGTTGTAGCTAAATTAGACCCCATCATATTGTATGTATAGTTGGAGTTATTATTTCTATTAGAGTTCTTTGAAGGGGTCAACAAACATGCGGACGAGGGGGATCCAGTGGATGTAGTGTACTTAGATTTCCAGAAAGCCTTTGACAAGGTCCCTCACCAAAGGCTCTTAGGTAAATTAAGTTGCCATGGCATCAGAGGGAAGATCCTTTCATGGATTGAGAACTGGTTAAAAGACAGGGAACAAAGGGTAGGAAATAAGTGATAAATTTTCAGAATGGAGAGGGGTTACTAGTGGCGTTCCCCAAGGGTCAGTCCTAGGACCAATCCTATTCAACTTATTCATCAGTGATTTGGAGGAAGGGGTAAACAGTGAGGTGCCAAAGTTTGCAGATGATACTAAACTGCTCAAAATAGTTAAGACCCAAGCAGACTGTGAAGAACTTCAAAAAGATCTCACGAAACTAAATGATTGGGCAACAAAATGTCAAATGAAATTTAATGTGGATAAATGTAAAGTAATGCATTTTGGAAAAAAATAACCCCAACTATACAGATAATATGATGGGGGCAAATTTAGCTACAACTAATCAGGAAAAAGATCTTGGCGTCATCGTGGATAGTTCTCTGAAGACGTCCATGCAGTGTGCAGCGGCAGTCAAAAAAGCAAACAGGATGTTAGGAATCATTAAAAGAGGGATAGAGAATAAGATGGAGAATGTCTTATTGCCCTTATACAAATCCATGGTGCGCCCACATCTTGAGTACTGTGTACATATGTGGTCTCCTCATGTCAAAAAGGATATACTGGCATTAGAAAAGGTTCAGAGAAGGGCAACTAAAATGAGGAGGAGATTGGAAAGGGTCCCATATGAGGAGAGATTAAAGAGACTAGGACTTTGTAGCTTGGAAAAGAGGAGACTAAGGGGGGATATGATAGAGGTATATAAAATTATGAGTGGCATGGAGAAAGTGAATAAGGAAAAGTTATTTACTTGTTCCCATAATAGAAGAACTAGGGGCCACCCATTGAAATTAGTGGGCAGCAGGATTAAAACGAATAAAAGGAAGTTCTTCTTCATACAGCGCACAGTCAACCTGCGGAACTCCTTGCCTGAGGAGGCTGTGAAGGCTAGGACTATAACAGGGTTTAAAAGAGAACTGGATAAATTCATGGAGGTTAAGTCCATTAATGGCTATTAGCCAGGCTAGGTTAGGAATGGTGTCCCTAGCCTCTGTTTGTCAGAGGGGGGTGATGGATGGCAGGAGAGAGATCCCTTGATATTTACCTGTTAGGTTCACTCACTCCGGGGCACCTGGCATTGGCCACTGTCAGTAGACAGGATACTGGGTTAGATGGACCTTTGGTCTGACCCACTACGGCCTCTCTTATGTTCAATATGCATTACTTTACATTTATCCACATTAAATTTCATTTGACATTTTGTTGCCCAATCATTTAGTTTCGTGAAATCTTTTTGAAGTTCTTCACAGTCTGCATTACAGACGGTACAGTAAGTATAATGAGCAATGCAATTCACTCAGCCATTCTCTCTCCCTTGTTAAATATTTATCATTGGGCACATGCACATAGCCAAATCTGAAATTACTGTAAAACTGTGAGCGCAACAGGGAGTTCTGTGAGTGTTATGTCTGGGACAGGTTGTGAACAAACGCCCATTCTCACAGTATCTCTAAACCAGCAATCCCAGACAAAACTAATTGGCTGGGACTTGTTCTGGTCACTGCTCAGTACTGTAATAATGGAATATTGATCAAAAGCTCAAAATATTGGAATTGTGGAACACCCTGTCATTTACAGAGCTGGTCAGGATTGTGTTATCCAGAGGGTATTTCTCTGCCCCTGCCCCTCATTTAAGAGAAGTGATTACAGCACAGTGAAAAGGGAGTAGTCGAAAACGTCTGAGAACAGTGTACAAGCGGGACCTTGTGTTAAAACAACACAGGAATGGAACAGAAGAGACAGATACCCAAGCACAGGGGCCTGAATGATTGGCATCTGACACAATGAGCAGGCAGGATTCCCCCAAGATAATGTTACAAAAGTGATAAACACTGAGCCCTTAGCCTCTGTTGGGGGGCCAGGAGGCTGATGTGTCAGCACTTTCCGCCCATAATCCAAGGTGACAACTGAAGTGTAAGCAGAAATGCGAATGGAATCCTCTCTCTTGCCTGGCTGAACCCTGGCAGCACTGTGCTATTTGATGAGCAGCTGCAGAGCCATCTTTGCCCTGCCACACTGGATTAAGATTACTCTCTGAGCTCTCGGCACATCATGAACAAAAACTCTATCAACTGTCCCAGATCCCCACGTGGCTAAATTACTCATGGAACAAGAGACAAGGAGATCAAAAGTGAAGTGACCAGATGTCCCTGCAGGAATCAGGTCTACCTGATACTCATCTTTGCTTAGATGAGCATTGGTGGTGAACATCTGTATTTGCTATTTGGCATAAGAGGGTTGGTTTGCAGCTGTGTAATTTTTAACCCACTGCTAAGCCTTAAGAGTCTTCCAGAAATCTGAAAACTCTCCAGAGAAATTCCCCATCTTTCCTACCCCTCAATCTTTCAGAAGCCCTTGTCCTGTGGGGAACTGGAACACAAGCTTGCTGTAACTCATTAAAGGACAGGTCACCAGACTTCTCTTGGGAGGAGTCTGTGTCGCCTGTTCAAGGGTGTTCCACCGAGCGCATCATGTAGCACAGTGCTTTCGGGGAAGTTATTCCATCTCTTAGTGATTGACACATCCTATCTCTGACCATTGGCTTCCTGCCAAAAAGCAGAGCAGGGCAGCCAGATGGATGCATTATTTTTTTTTCAAAATAAAATCTGAGTGCTCTCTGCAGGCTGAGCACTGGCAGCACCTCTCCTTTGCCCCAGCGAATGAGAATTGTTCAAGAGGTCTCTGGGTCATTCTCTTCCCCTAGAGCCCAATGACATTCTCAACTTTACAAGAGAAAACAGATTTGCTGTTAAATCAAAGCACACTGTTTACTCCCAGCAGGACACACAGCTATGCAAGCTACCCAATACTACCCTGCTAATAAGCCTCAAGTCTTATGCAGAGGAACTGCACGTAGTTCCTCTGCATAAGTGAAATCACTGCTAGGATACTGCATCCAGTGTCCACATTTTAAAAGGATGTTGAAAAACTGGAGAAGGTGCAGAAAACAGCAGCAAAAATTATTCAGGGGCTGAGAAAATGCCTTACAGTGAAAAGCTAAAAGAGCTTGATCTGCCTAGCTTATCAAGAACATCGAGAGGTAATGCTGTGTAAGTACCTTCATGGGGAGAAAATACGAGGTACTAGAGGACTCTTTAATTGAGCAGAGAAAGGTAAAACAAGAAAGAATGGCTGGAAGAAGAAGTCAGAGAAATTAGAAACCAGACAAACGTTTAACAGCGAGGGTGTTTAACCATGGGAACAAACTATCAAGGGAAGTGGTGGATTCTCCATCTCTTGATGTCTTCAAATCAAGGCCAGATACCTTTTTGAAAGATAATGTAGTCCCACACAAAAATCTTGTGAGGTGTCTATGGGGCCGTTAGGGCAACTGCCTGAATTGGCACCTGATCTTGTCTTGTAGAAGTTCTCTGTTAGGAAGGCATCTCTGCCTTAGTTGCTTCCTAATTGAAGTAAATGTTCTAAAGGGTATTATCCCTGCTGAGAACTTTAATAAAATAAAAGGCTATAATGCTTTAGCCAAACACAAGTTATTGAGCTCAGTACAAGTGAACTGCGTGAAATTTAATGGCCTGTGCTACACACGAGGTCAGACTACATGATCTGATGGTTCCTTCTTCCCTAAACCTTATGAGTCTGTAGAGCAGAGGTTCCGTTTCCAATTTTTGGCCCTTGTGCTGAGCTTGCTAACAAGGTGCCAATTACTGCCAGCGATGGTGACATACACATCCCCTGGGAACTGGCCAGGGAATCCCTACCCAACGCCTATCACATGCATCAGTGAAACAGCTATTGGCTAACAATGATTTTCAGTCACATCTATCCTAGCAGCCTGTCTTCAGCAGCAGCCCTACCAGATGCTTCTTAGTAAGCTGCAGGGACCCTGAAGTGGGGCATTATAGAATAATCTGCCCTTCCAGGAAGGTTTTTTCTAACCCTCTCTCTGTTGGATTGTTTATACCCTGAAGCAGGAAGGTTTATAAATCCCAAATTTTTGAAACCAACATAAGCTTGCATGTTCTGATTATCCACATGAATGCACGCCGTATTGTGGATGCAAGTTGGGGCCTGGATATTGGGGGGAGACACCCCTGAGCAACACAGTTATACTGACCTAGGCTTCCAGTGTAGACAGTGCTATGTTGATGGGAAGGCTTTTCCTGTTGACGCAGCTACCGCTTCTTGGAGACGCGGATTACCTACACCGACAGGATGAGTGTCTTCACTAAGCACTACAGCAGCGCAGCTGCACTGCTGCAAGTGTAGACAAGGCCTTGGACTGTAAATTCGTTGGCTCATCTTTTATTTCTGTGTTTGTACAGTGCCTACCACTAGGTGGTCCCAGGCCTCCCAGTCGCTACCATAATACACGTAAACAATAAGAAAAGAGTTCACTCAAAAACCACCAGTAATTTTTGTCAGTTTAGGCCCTTCTCATTACCAAATTTCTGAGCCAGTAAGTCTCTCTGGCCACTGGCACCTGACATGCAAACATGCATCTTCTTTTCTGGCTCCAGGTTCTACATTCCCCACCACTTGGCCCATTCAATAGCTTATGTATGCTCGTTGCGTATTATTACAATACACACAAGCTGTCTCTCTTCGATTTTATCCTACTCCAAAGCTCTTTCAGAAGATGAATAAGGTCTGTATTACCGGGAAAATCCACAGCCTTTCAAAGCAGTCACAGAAATGTGCCCAATGCAGAGAGGCCAGCACAAGTCCCAGGCAACACAGAAGCCCCTGCTCTTAAAGAGATAGGACTCTACGACAAGCAGTTCAATAATGATAATGAAATTGCACTGTCTGTAGTTGAACACGATCATTTTAACTTTTGGGAGGTGCCACTAAAATCCACATGAATAAAATATGAAACGAAAAGTGAAGGTTACACCATTTTGAGGTGTCAGGGTTGTGATTAATGGAATCCAAACCATTCTTTACAGCCCGGAATCAAATGTAATTCAATAACATGTGAGAAAGTACAGAAGCCCTGGAGATTAGCTTCAGAAAACAATTTCTTTTTTGTAAGAACTAATCTGAGTCTTGACCATCCTCATTTACAGCTTGCAGAGGAGACCAGCAGATATTTCCTTGACTGTTTCAGTCTCTTTTATGGTAAAGTTTCATCAAGTAGAGCCTGTCTGAGGCAGTTAATTGTAATGAAATGAGGTAATCGATGCTGCTCAGCAAAAAACACCCAAGTTGTTAAGGTTGACATTTTAGGAATAGTAAAGTCATATGAAAGGGAAAGGCCTCTTTATGCATTTAATTTTAGTTTGAGGCACTTTGTCCCTCTGTCCTCCAAAAACAGGTCATTATATTACATATTATTTGTCAGACCTCACAGCAGTCTAATAGGCCCTTCAGCCGTGACAATATGTTATGTGAGCTGAATATTGAAAGGAATATTAGAACCATGAGCACCAAGCAGGAATCTTCTGTTTTTAAAGGAGAGACTCAGCGGGTGAAATCGTGTCCAGAGGGTGAACTCGTGAAATCCAGCACAACGCCCAGGTAACCAATGAAGTCCTGCTTCAGCCCACTGGTTGGTGGCCCAGTAGCATGTAGGCCTGGTGGGACCTAAGTGATAGTATTGAGCTGCCCTTCTGCACATCCTATTCTATCCTATAGACGCTCACCACTGTAATATCTGAGCACTGCCTGAGCTGCTCAGGCGGTCCCCAAGCCAGGCACACCGGTCGCAACAGAAGTAACAGAGGTCACAGAATCCATGATTTCCGTGACCGCCATGACAAACATGGAGCCTTACTCATGAGCACTAATGGCTATGCACAGTGGGTGGTTTGCTATTATAGGATTTCTGAGGAGGAACAGGACTGTGCACCAGTTTGTTAGCGCAGGGATGCTTATGAGTATCAGGTCAGGCACTCATTTATTGAAGAACTGCTCTTGACTGCAGGCATTGATTGAAGATAATTACAAGGGGCCTTGTAAAGAAAACAGTAGGTCAGATTTGAGCCTTTGAACTTTGATAACCTCCCTTTAAACTTGAAAACATAATTGCTCTCAGAACAATATAGAATAACAGCAGCAAACTACAATCAAATTATATAACAAAAATAATGTTAATATTTTATCTTGCTATCAATTATGTATAAAGAAAAAAACACTTCAAAGATGGGACCTTAGTAACAGAAAACTAGAAGCAGTTACATCAAAAGGAGGAAATGGAAAGATTTTCCTGTTCAGAACACTGCATTTTAGGTTAGCTTTTGTCGTTATAAACCTGAGCCTGACATGAGAGAGAGAGAGGTTTTCATTACCCTGGGCCTGTGTGAAGGTCACTGAACTTGGGATAATATCCAAATGTATTTCTGTAATGTCTCCAGTGTTAATCACTATTTGAAATGAATGCATATAATGTTTTATTATTACATTGTGCATTTTCATATTCTGTATGTGTAGGGTTTGAACAAGGCTTACGGAGGAGAGTACAGGGATGCATATGCCATGAATACCACAGCCCTCTGCAGAATTGGGAGTGTGAGCAATGGTCCAGAAAGGAGCTCTGCAGAGGAAGTGACCCACAGAGCAGAAAGCGCTATTGGCACTGAGCAGCCAACAGCTGCACTAATCTAGCAGAGGCCCTGAGGGTAAATTGTCATGCTGTAGTGAGATCTATCTTCTCTGGGAATCAAATTAAGGTTCACCCTTTCTCTGTGCAAGAACCACAGAGGGGATTTTTCTAGATTCTGGAGTTTAATGTTTTCCCTGCTGGTCCATCTTTTTCTTCAGCCTTTGTTTTCCAACGTTATGGCAGAAGTCACCATGGTCTTGTTACACATAATCTTCCAAGTTCTTTTTTCTTAGCATGCAAGCAAATGTTCAGTCTTATGAAGACATGATGTGGTGTTCATTTTTGGTTATGCAAGGTTCGGTGTAGAGGCAGTGGTCCTTGGTGAGGAAGTTATGCTAGTGGTGGGAAGAAAGTCTGCTCTCAGCTTAAGGACAATTCCAAAATTGCTTCCTGGGAACCAGATGTTGACATTAGGTTGAAAACCCTGAACAAAGGAATTGCTCTGCATGTTGTTTGTCCACCGCTATTCTAGGACTGGTGTATATGTGTAAATAAAACAAGTTACTCTTAGAATATATGCAGACTCTGCATCATTAATTTTTCCTCCTGGCAAGTAGGCTTGCAAGTTCTCAGATATTTGCTAACGCTTCGCAGAGGGCCAACATTCTTCTTTAATTTTATAGCATGCAAGAATCTTCTTCTATAACACACGGTCTTAAATTTTTCCTTATCCCTTCCCTCCTAGTCAGATCAAAGGAAAGGGCAGGGGGGAAATTATTTAAAAGTGTGTTCTGAATAAAAACCACAACAAAACCAGGACGTAAATATGAAAATAACTGACAATGACTAAAACCCAGCTGTCTTATTGTTTCAGTAATGTTTCATCAGTAATAAAGCAGCATCTTCCTCTGTAACTCCCTGATATATACTAGTTCTCCCTTGAATAGGATAGCCATCTTATAAGACTCTTTCCCGCCTAATATATCTAGCTGACCCTTTATATTTGGCAGAGCCACACAGCTGTAGCCCTAAAGTAGCTGTTTAGAGAACTAGCTGGTGTTGGCTGCATCACCAACAACTAGTGGAGGATGACAGATTGACGGACCTGAAGGCCTAGAGTTACTTGTCTAAAATGAACCTAAAAAGCTATCAGTACACTATTGGTGCTAGATCATAATGCATTAATATTCAATGTACAGGTGCAGTATAAGCCATACAGTCTTCCCTCAGACAGCTCTGGCTTAAGTGAACCCTCGTCCTCTACCCCAGGGATTGAAATAGGGGAATCCAGCCTCTGTTGCCTTGTCTCTTTGCTCGGATGGCCAATGTGGGTGCCAGTCTAGTTTGGTTTTGGTACTTTATTTAATTTCTGCAACTATTAAAAGAGGTGCTTTAGGCGCCCTTGTTAAAACTTTAAAATACCCTCCATGCAACAACGCAGGCAATTTAACTAAATATTCACCCACTCCAGTGATCCTCCACAGGTTCCAAAAGCCTGGGAAGGAAAACTAGCTTTGCAGAATGGAAACTTATCCAGTAGGTCATGAATTGAGATCCCCCCAATGTACTTTACTTATATAGGCCATCAAAGAGCCAGCAAACGCTCATGACTTTCCACTACTACTACACTAATCCATAGTCTGATTTCACGTGCAGGCTAGAGGGAAAAAACTGCAAAAGGCCCATTACAAGCCACCCAATCTCTCCAAACACCCAAGATTATTTGGGATGCATTATCCATGCACTATGGATCTTTGGAATGAATAGTGGACAATTTCAACTACAGAGGAAGATGGCCCCAGGATTAGAGTGGGAGATCCAGGTTTCCCTCACTCCAGCACAGAGCTGCTGTGTTGCCTTAGGTAAGTCACTTAATCTCTCTGTGCCTCAGATCTTCTTCACATGAAGATAATAGCAGTTCCCAATGGATAAATCTATTAAAGACTAGTGGGCAATCAGATACTGGCAGCTATATAATGATTTAAAATAGCTCCACAGCACCTTTCAGATTCTCCAAATTTTGAGCATTAAAAAAATCTCTTTGCTTTTCAGGGCATTTAAATACAAGCTTGATTTGGCTAAGTCTCATCAGACATCCACAGCAACATTTTTTTCAAACACTTGAGTGTAGCCCTGCTGCCAGAAATATATCCTAGCTTTTCTCACTGATGAAAATCAAATTCAAAAGCGAGATGGAACAGCAATCACTCTCCAGTTTTATAGAAACAGGTAAAAAAAATCCCATTGCCTTTAAAGTAGTTCAAAAATCTTTATATCTGTAAGAAAACAAGTTCCTACTTAAGCACCTGGCAACTCAATTTGGAAGATCGCTTTGCTGCAGTCGCTACAGGAAAACCACTAGTGTAATTCCACTCAAGAGAAAGCATGGGATAAGTAAATTGGAAGGCAACAAAGCTCATATTTCTGCAGTTGTTAAGATGGTGGTTACATCAGCTGATTTTAATTATCTTTGGGAAAATCAAATTAGCTCATAATAAACAAGACCATATGGTCTTTTCTGTCCTGTAAATATTCTTAATTAAATCCCATTAAGTTTATCAACAATAAAGAAACAGTTACTGTGTAAGTTTTATTGCAGATTTGCAAATTGACACAAACTCATGTTTCCTCACATAAAAAGTTAAGGCAGAGGAGCAGATTCTCATTTACACTTTATGCTTCTCTTGCAATGTAAAATGACCGTAAAGTGAGAACATATGTGTATCCGCTTTAAGGCCCCTTTGCACAACTACAGGCATCCCATTAGCCACTTCTCAACATTTTGTCATTACTAATTCTCAGTCCAGGTGACCTTGGCAACATACAAACTTTCCCAAATTGCTTAACAAATTTATCACCGTGATATATATGAACAGTCTATCACTGAATTACAGTCACTTCTGGAGTAAAATATGCCACGAGGCAATCTCTCGAACAAGCGGTGGTCTATGCTCTGGAAAAGTTTGAGAACCCCTGGGCTAAAGTATTGAAGAGCAAAGCCTCAGTGAGCTCATGCCAGCAAGAGCCTTTGAATAAGGAGCTTTATAAGGAGACAGATCTTCATCCATTTTTGCTACTTGACTCAGTGTGGGATCTGGGGATGTCTGAACCTTTAATATCACCATAAGCAGAGTGAGTGATTACAAATATATGGTCTGCCTGTACACTGATGCCTTACTTACTCATTCTGCAGAACGCCACTGATTAGCTGCCAGTTCCAGATTTGCAATTGTCTGTAGGGTTTAAGTCTTCTTAATGTTCTGGTCTTAATTCAGTTGTTTGTAAATCTTCTTCCTTGAAATAAAATGGAAGTAAAGAAGCACTTTTTTAATACATAATGTAATTTTTCTTTTTATGGCCTGTAACTGCTTCTTGCGCACATAAAAATAGCATTAAGGATGGTTGTTATGGTATAAACAGAGATTAAAATTACTCAGGACCCCATTTCTGCTCATTGTTTTCTGAAGGAGTCTAAACTACATCATATTCCGACAACACCACATCGTAACCAAGGGAAATATCTCCATGGGGAAACAGTAATGGCCAAAACAAACAGCAGAGTGTCAATAAAAAACACTCGTAGGTTTTCATCTATCATTCAAAGTTTTTTTGACCTGTGGAAAACAATTTTATCATAAATAAGGCTCTAGCACTCACTGGGCCTGTGCAGTGCAAAGGTTTCATGGCCAAGGTTAAAGGAGGGGACTCTTTCTGAATAAACTTGCTCTTTGCCCAAATATTTGCTATTTGAAAGAATGAATTGTGTCCAAGCTTGCTTTGAGCAAGAACTGAAATATATTCCTTTGTTTGATCTTTTATTCTTGCTTTCATAGTGAGGCGCCACCTTTATTTATTACTATTGACTGGATTTTAATCACAAAGATTAACAGTAACCTGAGTCCAATGTACAAGAAAGCTGAACTCAGTGTCAGTAAGAGTAGAAAGGCCTTGCTCTTCTGGAAGTGACTTTGGGCCTTCTAACTGTGAAACAAATTAATAAGGTTTGAAGTATGGCCCCCACAGCTACAGGATGAGGGAATCTGATACAAACGAAATAAATATGCTAGTCAAGTGAGGGCACCAAGGTGGCAGGTCACAGATGAGAATGCAGCATGAAAGGAGATAAGGAGGAATGAAGAGTACAGCATGGATCGTGTAACAAGAAGTTCAGTGTCACTGTATTAGCGCAGATTGAAGAGTTCATCTGCAGAGTTTTACCTCCCAGCCTGGGCAGAAATGGGGGGAAGCACCTTACAAGTTCCAAGGCCAGTTGCCCCACCACTCATGGGGTTCTGCTGCAGTCCTCACGAGGAGCCACTCTACCAGCCATCTCACAAATTACTCTGCTGTGCCAGATGTTCCCCTCCTCCAGGCATCCAAAGACCTGCTCCAATATTCCTCAGCAGAGAAAGAAATAGAAAGTTCAGGGAGCCTTTAGGACCCTCATAGTGTCCCCTTACCACAAAGTGTATATGATTTTCCCCAGCTTTTCACTGGGAAAAATCAATGTCACTGTAGTTCATTTCCAGGTCAGAGCTGTAATTCTCAATTTGCCTCCAACCCATAAGACCCATTTCGAGGTGGGAGCATTGTCTAGTAGTAGCTAGAGCAGAGGACTGAGAATCAAGACTGCTGGGTTAAATTCCTAGCTCTGTCAAAGACTCTCTGTGAGTTCACTCAACTCTCTCTGCTTCCTATGCAACAAATGTGTGCAAAAGAGCATTAAGAGCCTTGATTGAAAGGTGCTATACAAGCCAGGCCTCTATGTATTTTATGGCAATTTTTTAGCAGTGGCAGAGAGGTTCAGTGAATGACAAAATCAGTACATCAGCCCCTACGTTAGTGATGTTAAGATTAAGTTCAATGCATTTTACAGCATTCCCATATTTTCAAAAGGACTTTATATCATTTGCACTAACAATGCGTAACTGTATCAGATGTTTTGGGATGAATACTCAAGATTTTTGGCATTTAGTTAAGAGACAGCTGGAGCTTTTCGAACCTGGGGAGGTGTGGGAGGAATAGTGGGATCAGCACATTAAGCTGGGAACTTTTATTAAACAGTAAACTAGGGTGACCAGATGTCCCGATTTTATAGGGGCAGTCCCGATATCTGCCTATTACTCCCCATCTCGTCCCAATTTTTCACACTTGCTGTCTGGTCTTCCTACACTAAACACTCACTGAAACCAGTTTCGCATTCAGTGTTAACAGCTCTTTGAGAAGCAGGCAGGCAGTTTTCTCAGAGGAGTTGTTCTAGGCTTTATGTCAACCCAGGGGAGACATGACGGCATCAGCAGTCTCTGTTCATGTTTTCAAGGTTTTCTTCTGTCACAGATCCAGACTGGCTTCCACCAGACTGCTCTGATGTTCCCAACCTCTCAGCAGGTTGCAACGCTATTTTCTCCCCGGCCTCTCTGCCAAATTTCCTGGGCACAGATTCCCAGCTTGTTACCACTTAATGGAAAAGGGTCCCCGCAGCCCTCCTACCCTTAGCCCTGGGACCAGTGCTGACCTCCAAGATACTCCAGTAGCTTAACCACCACCCACTCCTGGATCTCCAAAAAGGGTGTGAGCCTTCTGGGTTGCTGTCTAACTCTCTGAGGGGGTATGCAGTAGGTGTAGCATCTCTCTCACACACACACTTTGAACAGGAATCTGCAGTACTGTTGCTCCTTACTTACTCCCTTGAGAAATACACAGATCTATACAAAAATAAGAAACCCTACAATTATTTCCCCTAGCTCTAGCTCACCCTTCCAGGGGAAGTTCTTGAAAAACCATCTGATCTCACATAGGTGGGATTCTATGCAGCAGCTTGCCTCATCTTAAGCCAGTGAAACTGGCCAAAGAGACAAACCCCCGCCCAAGGAAAGCCACTACTGTCCTTTCTATAACTCTGCAGTCTCCTCTGTGAGGTGACTCCCTGGTCAGGTCCAACAGGTGACTTCATAGTCAGGCAATTCTCCCCTGACAAACCTGCTGTCCAAGTAAAAGCCAGTCTATTGTCTAGGATATTTCTAGTTCAGTGGCAGAGAACACAGATTTAATGGGCCTCTATGGTCAGCCCTGTACCACTAAACTCATTGGCATTTCAGTCCAACATGGAGGTAAAGAGGCAATAGAGAAGGTAAAGAAACCCACATCCAAAATGGAGTCTGCAGTCTGACACAGATATACATAAAGAGCCTCCAATATCAGAGAAATCATCAGTTGTACAGACAGATTCCCCAAATCATCACAGTCATGAGGGTTGTAAAAACTAATAAAATGAAATTTTAGATTCAGGGGCACAATTCCGAACCAGTTGGTAGGTATCAAGGTTATAGAATACACAGGGTTCTATGCAAGTATATAGCAAGTCAATAATTTTCTGTAGAAATATGTTTGGTGGAAAAAAGGTTTTTGAAACAACTGAAATTTTCACAGAAAAATTTCTAGGCTTGTAAAGAATTGTCATGTTTTTGTCACAAAAATGAAAACCAAAAATTCTAAGCAGAGCAATTTTTTTGAACTTCAAAACATCAAAAATAAATGTACAGCTGAAAAAATGTTTTGATTTAAAAATAAAATAAAAAGTGGTTTTCAGTTGCTGGGAAAAAAACTTTTTTTTAAACTGAAAATCTAAAAATTTTAAGAGACAAATTGTGATCCCCCCCAAGTTTCTACTGAAAAATTGTGCATGCATTCCCCCCCCACCCAGCTCCAAACAGCAGAAACTGTTATTGTTTATGACAATGCAGTATATATATTAAAGGACCACGCAATTGGGCATTGGCTCTAATAGTGCAGGTAGATTACAATCGATGGTGCAACCATGTTCTGATGTCAATGAAATCTTGATGCTTGTCTGAAAGTTTTCCCTGTTTCCATTGGGCATGAATATTCATGGACTAACTGATTTCGGTTGGCAGAAAACCTCAGCACTTATAATTATTCCAGAAATGTTGTATATGATGAAAAATTAATTAAATTTGGTACAGGTCTGTTTATTTGATGTTTTCACATTTTAAAAAATGCTTTGATAAGAAAAATATCTTTTAAACTCATGTCATGTGGGGAAATGTCATAATTATTCACAGCTACTGTGCATTATTCAATCTGTCCTCGCAACAAAACTGCATTTTGAGTTTGCTGTGAATGACTGAAGTAAATCACAGCTCGTGTGCTGCTTGATAACACATGAATATTGCTGGCTCCAATCCTCTCCTTCCCATTGGTCCTGAGGATGCCAGCAAGGAGGAAATTTGTATTGTTTTCTCTCATTCTGAAACTCAGTGGTTTTACAGTTTAATTTTACCATGTGGCAAAAAGTGCTTAGAAATGGTGACAGCCCACAGGGGCCTTATGGGATACCCGCAGAGATTTATGGGATTTTCCCACTAGATTCTGGGAGTTTGACCATTCCTTCCACATATCCCCAGGGCATCCGCAAACTATCCCACTAAGCTTTTCAAAATCACCTAGAATGTTCTGCTGCTTTGGACACTGGCACCCAAGTTGCTGAACTGTGTGATTAGATTACTGATGTGGGGCAGGACTTGATTATGCATGACTAGTGTATACATGCACTGAATCAAGCGTGCGCAAAAAGACGCACCACAGCTTATTTGATTAAGACTAGGCAAATGCCTCACCTTCCTCCAGCTGTTCTCTCTGCCAGCCACATCAGCTGCAATACTAAACATGGCTCTCCTCTCTTACTTCAGTGGTACCTCTGCCTTTGTTCAAGGGCTCTTCACCTAGCAAATAGATTCTGATTCCAGAAAGGAGCTTAAATCACACCCACACACACACAGAGCATCCAAGATTACAGGCCACATAAGCCTGCAGTATTACAGATACAGAAAGCCCAGATCTCCACCTATCAGCTCACCTCTCCCCCTGCACCACAATGCCAAGGGGCAGACAGGGAAGGTGTCTATATCATGTAATAGTATTATTTCTTGCAGTAAATTATTCAGCCACTAGCTATTTCTGTGCACTATACAGAATTCTAGGAATGTGGGTACTCTTGCAAACCAGGTGGCACAGCTGGAAACTCAAGTTGTGTGGAAGCTTTGTTTGGGGCTATTGGTTTCAGATGTTTACTTAAATAACTCCTGTTTGAGATAGACTGTGATTCCATGTATCAAGGCAAGCTGGGAGCCCCATAGGTATAACTTTGGAATTTGTCCCTTCCATCCACTTTGATCCATAATAGTCCAGGTTTGTAAACATTCATGCATTCTGTCAGCCCCCTCCCTTATCACTGTGTCAGTGGAGAGGGAGTGGGTAGCAGGTGGGGCAAGATCTGAGAGGATGGATAGCAGAGGGGGAGTGTGTTTGGGAAATTAGTTTTTTGTCAGATCTTTGCTGTTAACAAGGTATTGAGTGCTGGGAACAATTGAAGAGTATCTTTTTAGTTATGCATATATTGTGTATTTCTAAAGAGCTTGTCAAGACTGCTCAGAACCTAGTTTGTGCGCTTTTTTTCAGCTGTAGTAGAAATTTAAATAAAATAAATAAATTCTCCTCCAGAAGCCTTTAGTCCAGTGAAATCCTCCTCATGTATATTCAGAAGTGGAGATCAGTTCATATGCCAGCAATGAGTGGCCAGAGAATACACTACTCCTGCTTTGAGCCTTCCTGCACCCTTATCAGAGCATACTTTTAAAATACATATTCATATCACAAGGCAAGTGCTTCAAGGTGGCAGAGACGTGACTACATGGCAATCCAGGCAGGAACAATTGATCCTTCTGATATAACTCCTGCTTCTTTGACTCATGCACCTCTCCAGAGTGGGATGATGGGTTTACCATGTGCACACTCCTGACAATCTATTCATTCCTTTGGAGCGATAGCTTCATGTTTTTGCAAGTAAAGTCTGAGGAAGTCAGCATCACTATTTCATGAGGAAGAGCCGCAAGGTTTTAAATGTTGACAGTAGGAGTTTAGAAATAAAATTAAAAATTTATTTCTTGAAAAGGAGTACTGAGTGGGGAAACAAAGATAAAGGGTTCAGAGCCCTTTCTGCTTGTAAACTCGGAGACAGAACTGCTCACCTTTGATTAATAAAACTACAAAAGTTACCTCAACTTTCTTGCAGATTTTTGAGATGGGCTTGTCCTATAGTTGGGAATCACTAGCTGTCCACTACTGAAGGCAGATGTGGGCAGGTCTGGGACAATTAGAAAATTGGAGAGGCAATAATGAATCATTGCTGGAAGACCATGAACCCGGACTGTTTGCAGAGCGGCTGATCTCAGCATTAATGTATTTGTAGGGGAACCTTCCTACAGTTATCAGAGGGGTAGTCGTATTAGTCTGTATCCACAAAAACAACGAGGAGTCAGTGGCATCTTAAAGACTAACAGATTTATGTGGGCATAAGCTTTCATGGGTAAAAAGCCCACTTCTTCAGATGCATGGAGTGAAAATTACAGATTCAAGGCATAAATATGTATTGGCACATGAAGAGAAAGGAGTTACCTTACAAATGGAGAACCAATATTGAAGGCCAATTTAGTCAGGGTGGATGTTGTCCACTCCCAATAATTCATGAGGAGGTGTCATTACCAAGAGAGGAAAAATTGCTTTTGTAGTCAGTCAGCCACTCACAGTCCCTATTCAAGCCCAAATTGACGGTGTTAAGTTTGCAAATAAATTGTAGTTCAGCATTTTCTCTTCCTACAGTTGGCAATGGAAGGACAGATTGCAACCCTGCAGGAGTCCTCAAGTTCTTCTGCATTGCGAGCAGTTCAAACCCACTCTTACCCCATTACAACTCTCCTGCTGCCTGTGCCTTTGAATCGGAGTCAGATTTGACATTAAAGCATCCGATTTTTGCAGTTTTTACATTACCAGTGACAGCGAACACATCCTAAAAGCTATCCTGCCAGGGAAAGCTAAATGCTTGACAAGCTGCAGGGTTCAGTCCCTAGAGCACATGCTTCCTCTCCTCTGAGTGCTTCACTACAGCTTCTGGCCTCTTGTGTCTGAAGCCCCGTTGGCTTTTCAGCCCAGGATTCCCTGCCTTCAGTGCTGGAACTAGCAGAGAGGGAATGACTGACAGCTGCTGTGATTAGCATTGCCAGCAAAGCACCTCATTAAAACTAGGGAAATGGTGCTAATGAGAGTCGCTGTCTTTCTTCCACCAGATGTACCATCAGGCTGGACTTACTGATATCCATCTGCATCACAGCCCCACACTGATAGGTCATGCACCCACTGGCAAGCCTCTTGATGTTAACAAAGTCACACAGAACACCCTTTAGAAATGGTCATTGCTACAGCAGATGGGGATGGGGGACAACTCTCTCTCTAGACAGAGCCAAATGTTTGACATAAAAGTTATGGTGCATAAACCCCGCCAAGTCCTAGAGCTTGATCCTGCAGACACGACCACAAACAAGACTCACAAAGCCGCATGCAAGGAAGGATGATCTTGTGGCTAAGGCACTAGGCTGGGATTCAGGAGATCTGTGTTCTATTGGAGAAGTCACTTCAACTCTCTGGAGTCCCCATCATGTGATAAAAGGATAATAATCCTGACTTTCTCTGACTTGTTTAACCTGTAAGGGGCTGGGACTGTCTCCTATTTGTACAGCTCTCAGAATGACTGGGCCCTAATCTTGGTTGGGGCATTCAAATCCTACTGTAATACAAATTATTATTAATAATGAAAGCCTATTATTGAGAGGAAAAAATACACAATCTTGGACTCCGGAAGTGATTAAATGTGTAGCCTTATTGTTAACTATTATGGGCCAAGATGGATGTAGCTAATAATTAGAGCTGAGTGAATAACAGATTTTTTCAGTTCAGTGGCCAAAGTGAAGTTTGAAAAAAACCATTCAGTTAGTTTCAAATAGATATTGAACTTATTTATTTTTTTTATTAAATTAACCCCTCCTCCACACAAAAAATGTCATTCAGGTTGGCTTAAATAATACTTAGTCCTGCCTTGAGTGCAGGGGACTGGACAAGATGACCTCTCAAGGTCCCCTTCCAGTCCTACACATCTGATTATAGGATTTCAAAAATGTCACTTCAAAATGAAATGTCAAAATGGTTTGTTTCAACATTTCCAAAATGGCTCATTTTGACATTTCCTAAAAAACAGAAAAGTTTTTCGCTGAACTATTTGCCAAATTTAACCCCAATTTGTAAACAGTTTGAGGGCCCCCCAAAATATTTTTTTTGGTGCATTTACCTTGCCCCACACCCCAAACTGCTCAGTTCTACCAATAATACTGTGCTTTGTTACCTCTGTGCTAAGGACTGAAGAGCATTTTTGTGCACTGTGTTCTGAACACCAGATGCAATGACTGGATGCCCCTACCCACTCCTTAGAATCAGTAAGAGCATATTCATCCCAGGAGACAGGCTTATATTCTTTTGTAATGGCAGCTCTTTAGAACAGCGGTTTTCAAACTGTGGGTTGTGGAATGGAAAGCGCTGGGTCATGGCAGCTCTGGTCAGCACCACTGACTGGGCTGTTATAGTCCCGTCATCAGTGCTGCCCAGCTAAGGCAGGCTAGTTCCTAACTTTCCGACACTGCAGTGCACCCTTGAAGTGGCCAGCAGCAGGTCCAGCTCTTAGGCAAGAGGTTGGGGGGCCACGGGTCTCCACATGCAGGCTTCACCTAGAGCAGTGGTCATCCAAGTGGGGTGCATGCACCCCTGGGGGTGTGCAAGACTCCCCACAGGGGTGCGCAAGAGCCTGGCACTGCCGCCGGAGTGGCCCCAGGACATTGCCGAAAGCAGAAGCGGCTATTTGTGTCCTGCCAAAATACTGCCGAAAGCGGAAGCTTTCTATTTGGCGGCATTTCGGCAGACACACCCTCAGGCCGTGACAGGATGCAGGTCAGTGGAAGGGGGCCGCTTCCTGATAAGTTTGACCGACACTGGCCTAGAGCAGCGTTCTTCAAAGATTTACTGCCGCGGCCCCTTTCCACAGTCCTCCATCCGCTCGCGGCCCCCGGGGTTATGTCTGCCGAAATGCCACCAAACAGAAAGCTTCCACTTTCTGCGGCGGCATTTCGGCGGGACAAAAATAGACTGCTGCCAAGTTCGGCGGTGTCCCAGGCGGAATCGGTGGCAGCATCGGGGTCTCACGCACCCCCGAGGGTGTTGCGCGCACCCCACTTTGAAGACCACTGGCCTAGAGCACCATCTCCACACTCCTGTTGACTGGGAACGCTAGGGGGGCAGTGCCTGTGGAAGCCTGCCTCTGCACCCAAGCTGTGCTGCTGACTGGGAGTTGCCAGAGATAATTTTCTTCAGCTGGGTCGCCAGAAAAGTTTGAAAACCACTGCTGTAGAATCCCCTCATAATGCCACAACAGGGGCTATACTCTTATTTAATATTACATATAGTACCCATGGCTTTTAGTACTTCAGATTTAAATTCAATAAATAGGTAGTTACAATATTCAAAGTGCCAATATTCAGATAATACATGTGGGGAAGTGTTCCCATTACCACTTTTAATTCTAGCAATAAATCCACCGCTGCCTATTCCCTTTGGATGGACACATCAGTGTGTGCTGCCACAGAGCATAAAGCAAGCTGTCCCCATATTTAATTAATGCCTGTTTGGTATAAATATATCTTATTAACCTACATAATAAATCGGCAATAGTTGCATTATTAATGTGAAATTGCCTCTTAAAAATGCTTTTTTAAAAAAATAAGCAGCAGAATTTATATAGGTCTTCAGCTCCCATTCGAATTAAATTGCTTTATGCAAACAAAGGGGCTTTGCCTTCAAGTTATGTGCTGTGGACACATTAGTGTGGCTTGCTGAGCGAGCATTTTTAGGCGGCTGTGTGTGAGAAAGCAGACTCCTTTGCAAACACCATCTATCTCCTCCTAATAAATGACTCTTTGAATGAATCTATTTCCTGCCAAATGCCCAGATGACAAAGGATACTGTTGGGATAGAAGCTGAAGGTCTGACGAGAAAAGTCCTCTACTTAGCATACAGAAGATACTCTGTAAAAGGGGAGGAAGGGGCAGTTCTAGATATTGTGACCTAGATCAGTGGTTTTCATACTTTTTTTCTGGCGACCCAGTTGAAGAAAAGTGTTGATGCCCACGACTCAACGGAGCTGGGGATGAGGGGTTTGGGAGGGGCTCAGGGCTTGGGCAGGGGTGAGGGCTACAGGGGCTAAGAATGAGGGGTTCAGGGTGTAGGAAGGGGCTCTGGGCTGAGGCAGGGGTGCAGGAGGGAATTAGGGCTCTGGGCTGGTGTAGGCTCTGGGGTGGGGCCAGAGATGAGGGATTTGCGGTGTAGGAGGGGGCTCTGGGTTTGAGGGGTGGCTCAGGGCTGGGGCAGGGGATTGGAGCATGGGGTTGGGGCATGGGCTTACCTCCCTCGGCTCCCGGTCAGCAGTGCAGCTGGGGTACCAGCTACCCAGAGCTCTTCTTCAAGAGCTCTGTCAGCTCGAAAACTTGTCTCTTTTACCAACAGACCTCACTCACCTTGCCTCTCTAATATCCTGGGAGCAACATGGCTACAACAACACTGCAGACAAGTTATACTTCAGTTAAACACAACTTCTCAATTCAAGGATAACTGGGTGAAATTTAATGGCCTGACACATGCAGGAGGCCAGACTACAGGTAATTTAATGGGGTCTTTTCTGTCCTCAAACTATGAATTCATTTCTGTTTGGGGTAGCAAAATTGGGCTGGCTCATATCCAACCTGCTCTGCTCTAATCCCTAGTCCCAACCCCTAGCCAAACAGATGTTTGCAAAGGGGTTGATAGCATTAACCGCGCCAAACAGGCAAGTAAAGTGCTCTAGCAATCTACTGGCTTCTTACCCTTGAATTCCTCAGGAATACCAGTGATCAATCCCTTTCAGTTATTCAGGTGCTATCTGAGTACCTGCCACTAGAGAAATTTAGAATTGGGAGCTATAACTTCTTTCAAATCATATCCTCTGCCTTCCCTGAAAATCGAGTTTTTTACTTTGTACAGAAACATTCCTTTATTACGTAGTGTAAATAACCTTTTATATTTGCAATGCAATTTTATCTGTCCTCCAGTGTTGCCAAAAAACAGTCTGTTTAAGGAAAGACTATCATTGTAAATTCACTCCCACTCTTGACATCTCTGCGTACTCTGGGCTTCTGCAGTCTCATGCCATTCAGACACAGTCTGTTTTTATGGTTGATTCCAACCCAACGATTTCCACTTTATCAAGTTTCCAGAAAGTTGGAGAGAATATAAAATAAAAACCAGTGTCTTAACCTGTCCCAGGATTGACACTTCTGAGCAGCTGCTTCTTTACACCCTTTTCAAATGTTGTCTCTAAGCACCACTTAATGCAGCTCAAGTCATAAAATGACAGTGAAATTACTTCTTCAGAATAGAGCATTGTCAGACTGAGTCCAGGTGAACTTTCTGTTCATACTGATTAAAAAAAAGTCTTTTGAGGCTGTGATATATTAATAAATATCATACAACTCCCACTTATATAGCCCCTTGCATCCTGACGGGGCTTAGAGCACACAAACACAGAAGTTCTTGCACTCAACACCAAAATGTAGCTGCCTCTAAAGTGAAACTCAGCAGTCACCCAACAGTACTCAGCAATTTTGGTATACAGAGTAAGAGTCCAGGACCAGATCCCCAGGGGAGGCTGAATGACTTGGCCAAGGTCTTCAAGCAAGCCAGGGATAATCTCAGTAAAGGAAATCAGGGAGTTCAAAGCCCTGTGTCCTAACCACTAGAGCACATTGCTGAAGTTCAATGTGAAATGGAAGCAAAAGAGTAGACCCAACCTAAGATGGAGACAGATTCTGCCAAGCATAGGGAATACTGATATAATCTGCCAACAGTGTCATAACCTCTGTTATGCTAATACATATTGGATGATATTCATTCCCATGCAGACAGACAGCACATCATGCACCACTTAATTCCTTATGAGGCTGAAGTGGGACTTAAGTGATGCATAGGTTGCTCCTCTGCCCAAGGTGAATTTCACCTACACCTCCTAGCACCTAGCAGGTGAATTAATCCAGAAAACTCTCCATCAGAGCCTCGGGTTTCCGTGTAAACACATGATTTTCTCAAAAACCCTGTGAAGACAAAAGAAATATGTTGCAAACACAGCATAGGGCCCTTACAGCAAAATGGTTTTTGCAATGAGATGATGCACTTTGTGGGTGTTAATGGCCATTACTGCAAACAGAGGTAGGCGTTAATGATGAGGCCTTGAGCTGCAAATGTCCTTACAATTACTTATCTGACCAAAAAGGCAATGTGGGATATTTTAATACACCTATAAAAACACCTTCCCCATCATTTTTTAAAATTTAAATTAAAAATATGCTGTACTTTATCAGAGCTTATCTTTTACCACTACGAAGAAATACACAGCAGAAGGATGTTAAAAATAGAATAATCTTCAACCTCCGAATGGATGCTTTGTGCATACAAATTGAGTCATCATACACAGAGATTTAAACAAATTGATACAAGCTTTGTGTGTAATTTGTTTATTGAGAATTCTTCTGCCCCCCCCGCCGCCCTCCTTTAAAAAACAAAACAAAACACTATGGCCTATGCAACTTCTGTAAGAATTTTTTTTAGCTTGTTTCTTCAGACAAATAGTTGAGGCTCACCTCCCAAATAAAAACATTGGCCATTATTTTTCATTACACTGATTACATGTGAGCACTTATCCTCTTGGAAAGAAAATACTCACTATTCTGTCACATTATTCAGCACATCTGTTAAGATCGAGATATGGCATCAAAAGTGTTTTTTGCCTTCTTTGTGTTACATAGCATGCACATCTCCGTTCAGAAGAATTACAGCTGTGCTTCTAGTTCATTTCACTTAAAATATTACAATTTGTGCTCTCTTATTTTATGAGCCTGTCAATTGCCAGACTCCTTCAAGGCAATGGTCCATCTAGTCCAGTGTTCTGTCTTCAGAAGTGGTCATTATCCATTGCTTCAAAAGCAGGTGCAAGAAACTTTGTAGTAGAAAGGATATGGAATAACTTGTTCCCAGGAGAAGTTTATTTCTAACTCCTATTAGAGTTTAGGACTTTTCAGCTTGGAAAAGAGAAGACAAAGGGGGGATATGATAGAGGTATATAAAATTATGAGTAGTGTGGAGAAAGTGAATATGACAAAATTACTTATTTGTCCCCATAATATAGGAACTAGGGGCCACCAAATTAAATTAATGGGCAGCAGGTTTAAAACAAATAAAAGGAAGTTCTTCACACAGCGCACAATCAACCTTTGGAACTACTTGCCTGAGGAGGTTGTGAAGGCTAGGAAAAATAACAGGGTTTAAAAAGAGAATTGGATAAATTCATAGAGGTTAAGTCCATTAATGGCTATTAGCCAGGATGGGTAAGGAATGGTGTCCCTAGCCTGTTTGTCAGAGGGTGGTGATAGATGGCAGGAGCGACAGATCGCTTGATCATTACCAGTTAGTTTCACACGCTCTGAGGCACCTGCATTAGCCACTATTGGTAGACAGGATACTGGGCTGGATGGACCTTTGGTCTGACCCAATAGGACCATTCTTATATTCTTATGTTCTTAGTTATGCCCCATAGCTTGACATTTTACTTTTCCTTCCAAACCCTTGCTATTTTTAAAATCTTATTTGTTGTAGCTTTGGATGTTTTTGTTTTTCAGACAAACAGGATTTTTTTTTACTTTTGAATTCTCCTAAGCATTTGGCTTTGGTATCAAGCGGCCATAAGTTCCACAGGCCAATTGTGTGAGCAAGTATTTCCTTGTAGCAATTTAATTTTTACGGTCTTTTAATGTCATAGTTAATTTTAATGATTGTTTTAAACTTTTTAAACTCATCTTAGTACCAGCTCTATCTTTTTTCAAATCTCCTTAATCTTTTTCGCACTCTGTAAAGTTTGTCTTTTCCACACAAGTTTTTGCAAGTCTTTTTCTGCTGCAGACTTTTCTTGGATAACAGTAAAAGGTGAAGGTTTTGATAAAATCTTGCATTTACAAAGCACCTTTCATCCCCTACATAAAAACTTATTGACTTTCAGCTGTATTAGTTTACCCTAAACACTTAGCAGGGGAGAAGGATATTAATCTCTGAATTTGCCCACCTATTCTGAGCACCCAGAAGATAATTAGGCAACATTCCAAATGTGCTCTTTCTTTTAGATTAAACCATTGATCTTTCTCCCTGTTCTATATTTTTTCATGTTAATACTATAGTCTAAGAAATGCTAAGAGGAACTACAACTCTGACCTTCACTGTCCTACTGCCTCTAGATGGATAATCAGAAAGTGTATACATTATTTTCCTTTTCTTCCCAAGATACCTTTTTCTAGTGCAAAGCAAAGAACTAGAACCAATTTGCCCAAGTAGAAAAGTGAAGTTGGTTAGTTCAGGGTAGCACCTGGTTGTGCAGGAATGACCATGCCTGAAGATAAATGATATAAGTTTTTTTCCATGTTAATCTCCCATCTGGTTGACCAAAAGACTCAATCCTGTCCTGGTGGATAGTGACATGGCCTCAGTTATACCTCTGAACGTGCAATGTACCTGCTGTAAGCTCTTAGGAAAATCCAACTAGTGCAGCACATCTTTTCCGCAACCCTGGAAGCACATCATACCTGCCGTCCACGCTCTACTTTGGCTTCCCCTAGCATACAGAGTTAAATACAGAGTCTTGATCCTTGTCTTCAAGGAGCTCAATGGCTTGGGCACAGTATATCTAAAGTGCTAGGATGAGGGCAGATCTTTTATTATAAGTATGCAAGAGACAAACGTTTTGGAGGGCTGGTCTTAGATGGTGGAACAAACTCCCAAAGCAGCAAAGAACTACCGTAAAGCTCACCACTCACACTCCAAGTGCAAAACGTACATCTGGGACTTTTCCTTCTCCATAATAAACACAGAGCAGAGTGGATGTATTAAACAGAATCAGAACAAAACACTCACTGCATACACAATTCTCCCCTTGGAGAGAAGACCAGAGAGGGAGAATAAACCACATGACAGATATTAGCCACAATCACTTACCACATGACTGAAAAGCACTCAGATATATATAGTGATACACTATAGTGATAAAGGTGCTGTAAGAAACCAAACATAATAGAACAGAACTCCAAATAATCACATAACCCCAGTCTCAGTTATATTCACAGATATTCTCTGGCCAACAATCATTGTGCCATGTCCCATAGATCAGAAGGGATCATTGTGATCATCTTCTAGTCTGACTTCCTGTATAACCACAAGCCACAGAACTTCCTCAAAAGAGTTCCTACAGCATTTCTTTCAGAAAAAATATCCAGTAAGACCCTAAGAATGGCTATACTGGGTCAGATCAATGGTCAATCTAGCCCAGTATCCTGCTTTCTGACAGTGGCCAATGAAAGGTGCTTCAAAAGGAATGAACAGAACAGGGCAATTATCAGTGACCCATCCCCTGTTACCCACTTCCAGCTTCTTGATTTTAAAATGATCAGTGACAGAGAATCCACCACAATCTTTGCTTAATTGTTCCAATGGTTAATTACTTTCACTAAACATTCATGGGGCAAGAGAGGTCCTTTGATGAATCAGTAAATAAAGGACAGAAAACAAAGAGCAGGAATAAACTGTCAGTTTTCAGAATGGAGAGATGTAAATAGCTGCGTCCCCCAGGATCTATATTGGGACCTGTGCTGATCTGGAAAGTGAGGTAAACACTGAAGTGGAAGACTGCAAAGAATTACAAAGGGATCTCACAAAACTGGGTGACTGATCAACAAAATAGCAGATGAAATTCAATGTTGACAAAAGAAAAGTAATGCACATTGGAAAACATAATCCCAAGTATACATACAAAATGATGGAATCTAAATTAGTTGTCACTCAAGAAAGATCTTGGAGTCATTGTGGATAGTTCTCTGAAAATATCTGCTCGATGTGCAGCTGCAGTCAAAAAAGGCAACAGAATGTTAGGAACAATTAGGAAAAGGACAGCTAATAGGAGAGTAATATCATAATGCCATTACATAAATCCATGGTACACACATACCTTGAACACTGCGTGCAGTTCTACTCACCCCATCTCAAAAAAGATATTTTAGAAACGGAAAAAATTCTGAGAAGGGTAACAAAAATGATTAAGGGTATGGGATAGCTTCCATATGAGAGATTTAAACAACTGGGACTGTTCAGTTTGGAAGAAAGACAACTAACGGGGGATATGACAGAGGTCTATAAAATCATGAAAAGTGTGGAGAAAGTGAATAAGGAAGTGTTTTATTTATCCCTTCACATAATACAAATGCAGGGACAACCCAATGAAATTAATAGGCCGCAGCTTTAAAATAAAAGGAAGTACTTCCTCATGCAACACAAAGTCAACCTGTGGAACTCATTGCTAGGAGATGTTGTGAAGACCAAAAGAATAACTGGGGTTAAAAAAAAATTAGATATATTAATGAAGGATAAGTCCATCAATGGCTATTAGGCAAGATGATCAGGGATGCAAACCCATTCTCTGGGCATCTGTAAGCCTCTGACCGCTGGATACTGGGACTGAAAAATGGGATGGATCACTTAATGATTCCTCTGTTCTGTTCATTCCCTTTAAAGCATCTGGCACTGGCCGCTGTCCAAAGACAGGATACACCCCTAAATGACCATTGGTCTGACCCAATATGTTATGATGTTAAAACATTACGCCTTTTTTCCAGTCTGGATTTGCCTAGCTTCAGTTTCCAGCCACAGGATCGTATTACATTTTTCTCTGCTACACTGAGGAAAACATTATGAAATATTTGTTTTCCATGTATGTACATAGTCACCCTTTAACCTTCTTTTTGTTACATTTTGCTCCCTGAGTCAGTCAGGTTTTCCAATCCTGTAATCATTCTCATAGCTCTTCTCTGAACCATCTCCAGTTTATCAACATCTTTCACAAACTGTGGACCAGAAATGGACACATTATTCCAGCAGCAGTTGCGTCAGAGAAATTCAACTTTCATTTTTTACAAAAAGTAAATCCCTAACCCTTGTGATTGCAAATAGCTGGAAAATGTGATACCCCTGCTGCAACATACATACACTAAAACAGCGGTGGCCAACCTATGGTTCTGGAGCCACATGCGGCTCTTCAGAAGTTAATATGTGGCTCTTTGTACAAGCACCGACTCCACGGCAGGAGCTACAGGCGCCAGCTTTCCAATGTGCCAGGATGCTCACTGCTCAGCCCCTGGCGCTGCCCCAGGACTGCCCCCACTCCATCCCTTCCCACCCCTTTCCCTGAGCCTGGCATACCCTCTCTCCTCCTCTGCCACTGAATCTCCTGCATGCCACGAAACAACTGATCAGGAGGTGTGAGGAGGTGCTGATCAGCTGGTGGGTCGGGGATGTGGGGGAGCTGATATGCGGCTGCTGAGGTATTACTGTGGCTCTTTGGCAATGTACATTGGTAAATTCTGGATCTTTCTTAGGCTGAGGTTGGCCACCCCTACACTAAAATGTTCAAAAACTAGAAGGCAAATTAGAAGATTCCAAAAACTACTTTTTTTTTCCAAATCTTGTTTTCTGACTTGTGACTTTTACATGTGTGGAGTTGGCAATACTGAAAGTTTGTCACTGGATAGTTACAAAGTCAGGCCCTCATCCTATAATCGGATCCAAATCTCTGCATCTCAACAGGCCTATAACCGTGAGGACCATTAAGGCACACTTCTAGGATGTGTTAGCCCTCCCGATAAGAGTCAACAAAACAGACTAGAGGGGTGTATGCTATGCTTTCTGTTGGACAGTTTCTTGTGCATTTTATCTGCATATTCAGTTAGGGCTCAGTTCTTTCACCCCCTTACTCCTGCATCCTTTACACCTGAATCAGGCCCTTTGGGGCAGGGATCAGGGGCTGAATTCAGAGGGCAGCCTACGTGAGGTTCCATCAGTGTAAGGGACTCCTTCCAGCCCCCTCAGATGCTCCCTCCCCCTTACTGAAGCCACTTACTTATGCACTCACTCTGAATATGACTCTGGCTCTGCCAGACTCATAACGCAGCAAGTTATTGCTCAGCAACCCAGGGTAACAGTCTACAGCTCACCAGCTTGCTGCCAAGTAACATCCTGAATAGATGCTGCTACAGTGCACGGAAAGTTCCAGAGCATGGCTGGACTTTTAGCATGTTGCAGAAGTGTCTGTCCACATGGGAGGTTACTGTGCAGCAAACTGGTGCGCTGTACATTTAAACCTGGCTTGCAGCATAGGGACTTGTTATGTAGACAAGCCCCTGGAGTCTCTGGGCCATATTACGAAAGTATTTAATTGCCTAAAGATGCACATAGATGCCTCATGTGATTAACAAAAGTACTTAGTGGGGTTAGGCACCTAAGTCAATGCTAATTAGGATCCTACCCCGCTTAGGCACCTTTGTGAATCCCACTAGGCACCTAACTGCATCTTTAGGTGCCTAAACACCTTTGTAAATCTGTCCATATGTCTAGATTAGTGTAAAGTATATGCAATGAGTCTAGCAGTAAAATCAGTCATGAGCATGGGGGAAGACATGAGTTAAAATTAACCTACTTTAAATTAAACCTGGTTCCTCTGAGCTTGTTAAACACTTAGATTCCATCACTCACATTTACTGATGAGTAACTTGCAGAGCTTGGCACATCATATCTGCTTATGACCCCTTGCCTTCATACCTGCCTGTAAAGCACCGAGCATGGTACTGGTGCTACACTGATGATGATTCTGATTTCCCTGTTCATTCATCATGTATGGTAGTTATTGGGTTCCATGAGGCAGCACATAATGCATGTTTCTGAGTAAAGAGGACTCTGTGCTTGCCACGTTAATATGTTTAGTGGTGTTTTAAGCTTATGAAGGTAATCCTATTTCCATTTCTCCGAACTAGCAGACACCAGCATTATCATTTGTTAATAACTTGAGGGGTTCATTATACTTTAACGGTCATGTTGCAAAAACTACTGGATTCAATTGGATTTTTGTTGTACTTCGTTCTTATTGTTTCACCACAACTGGTTAGGTAGGTAGTGACTCTCTAACAGGGCCTGACCTGGCGACCAGGCTGCACCCTTTTAATGGAGCCCAGATCTCTGTAATGGGGCTGGATGGAGCAAGTAGGCCACATCATGGAGGTTAAGTCCATTAATGGCTATTAGCCGGGCTGGGTAAGGAATGGTGTCCCTAGCTTCTGTTTGTCAGAGGGGGGTGATGGATGGCAGGAGAGAGATCACTGGATCATTACCTGTTAGGTTCACTCACTCCGGGGCACCTGGCATTGGCCATTGTCAGTAGACAGGATACTGGGCTTGGTGGACCTTTGGTCTGACCCAGTACGGCCTCTCTTATGTTCTTATCCCCTCGTAGCATGTCCAGCAGGGAGGGGGCTAGGCTGTGTGCTTCTTGCAGGGCCTGATGAGGGACGCCTGGCAGCACCCAACTAGGTCTTTAGTTTAAGTTCCTCGGCCCAAGAGCATAGCCTTCTCTGAAAAACCACTTCTGAGTCACGTTGCTGAGAGACCTGGAAGCCCAGACCCTCATCTGGGAGCACAGCCAGACAGGCACTGGATAAAGATGGTTCTACCCCTTGAGATATACTCCAGCTGGCCTCACTGGAGGGGAAGATTTCTCCCCTGTCATCACATTATGAGGATTACCAAAGAAAGGGGTCTGTCTTTTCTAGCTCCCAGATCCTAGATTTCATTGCACCTTGGGGCAAGGTGAGCTGCACTGAAGAAAACCTGCAAGCACCTATCCCCTTATCATGAGCTCTGCTATACAGCAGTTGCAGAATTATCTTGTGCGTGATAAGGAGCCACCCCTTTTGACCGGAGCGCATCTGCCAGAATGCAGCCTCTGCACTACAGAATTTTTCAGTCACTCCCTGGAGATAGAGTTGAGCTGTCTGACATCCCTTTCCCCAAGCTGGTTGGGGTTTTTTGTTTATTTTATTTTATTTGGAAATAAGTGCAGTATATTCTCAATATAACTCTGAAAACCACTTCTGCTTTACATAAGTTGCTATTACCAAACATTATACAAATGACTTAAGCTACAGCTATTAGACTGAAATGCAAGATGATTCTAGCTGTAACGGTACAAGAGCAAAGAAGAGATATCTCCGGGGCATCAGTCACATGAAAGTAAAGCTTTACAAGTCTTTCTTTTCCATCACTCTGCTAACTAATGCCCATAATTAGATTGAAGAGGGAAAAAAATATTTTCCTTGCACGGTTTTCTCTCTCCCGCTCCACTCCCTCCCTCAGTATTAGACCATTTCCTTGATCAAGTTCCTTTCAAAGTCTAACTACAATGAACAGCCTCCTCTAGGAAAAAAACATGGTCCATTATCAGTCTCTGTATTAACTGCACTGACAAACCAATCAATCGTCTCTTATCAACTGAAAAAGCAGCATAAAACTGTTCCAGGTCATCTTGTACATGTGTTTACATAAAACTACTGTGGGTTCACAGCTAAGGACACGACATTGATTAATACCACTGGAAAGCAAGGAGTGATGAACCTGCCTAAGAAAAATAAGGGGAATGCCTTGCATTTATACCAAAGCCCATTCTGGCAGTGTACAAGGGCTTTAATGTGAGTGTACATTACATTTCTACTCAGACGATGAAAATGAACATGCATCAGTCTGCATGGTCTGCTTTGGACCATTATTAAGAACAACCCATCATAAGCATGTCCTCTGGAAGGGTGGTTGCAACATGAAGGGGCAAACGAATTTTTAGTGTACCTGGCATGTAAATACTTGCGATGTCAGCTCTAAAGTTTTACATTGTTTTATTTTTGAATAAAGTTATTTTTGTACATAATCTTACATTTGTAAATTCAACTTTCATGATAAAGAGGTTGCACTACTGTACTTGTATTTGGTGAACCGAAAATTATTTTATTTTTACAGTGCAAATATTTGTAATAAAAAATAATATAAAGTGAGCACTGTACACTTTTTATTCTGTGTTATAAATGGTATTCAATTATCATTTAACAGCACGATTCAATTTTTTAATATCTTGACAGCCCTAATATTAATGCTAGCTTCATCCTGCACTAGCTGCAACTTCCAAGTGGTTTTCAGTGGTAGGAATATAGGAATTTCATACTGGATCAGAAAATGGTCCATCTAGTCCAGTATCCTGTTCTTAACTCTGACCAGTGGCAGATGCTCCAGAAGAAGGTTGAAGAAACCCAGAATGGGCATGTAATGGATTCCCCTTGGGCTGCCACCTGGAATTGAGGTACCACTGAGCCCCCTGACCCACCAGTCCGGGCTCCCATTCACTCTGTAATTCTGTGACAAGCTGCAGACACATGCCCAGTCTCACTTTTTCACCAGCACACAGGTAGGGACACACTCAGCTATAGTAACACGTAGACAGGCTTTCTGACCAGCCCCTGAATGGGAAGGCTATAGAGATACAGCACTTACCAGCTCCCCAGGCACACATGTCCTCTGGAAGATAAATCCAAAATTATATTGGCTTTTGCTGCATGGAGAACTGTACAGCATAAGCTCATAAAATTCACCCTCTCGCTCAATGTGGAGAGAGAGATGAAGCAGCTTTCTGCCCCAAGTTATAATCTCCATATCCTGGTTTTAAACCAAAGAAAAACAAGTTGATTAATTACAAAAGACAGATTATACATGATTGTAAGGGATAAAAATAGATCAAAGCAGATCACCTCACAAACAAACAAAAACACAATCTGAGCTTCATATAATAAAGAGATTGGATCTGTGTAGCAATGTCTCACCCTCATTGTTGATTTAAGCAGTTTGCAGAGATTCTTGAGGGGCCAGCTGCACTTGCTTGCAACTTGGAAACCCCACGTGTTCCTTTCCCAGGCTAGAAATCCCTCTAGACTGGATTCAGCCCTTCCTCCTCAGGTGTTTCCATGAGTCTCTTTGGGTAGGGAGTCAGTGAAGGACCTCAATGATGTCACTCCCCTGCCTTAAATAGTTTTTGCATAGGGCGGGAACACTTTCTCTCCAAGTTGGGTTCCCATGACTTTCAGTGGAACAACACTGGTATTCCAAGATGGAGTCCAGTACCAGGTGACTTGGTCACATGATCCCTTAGTGTCATAGCAGCCATGAGTCAGAGGCTGTTTGTAGTGTCCTCAGGGAGGCTCCCTGGTGAAAGATTGGCATCTTCTGAGACCTGCTGTTCCCCTAATGGTCCTTCCCAGCCAGCCAACTAGTCGGATTGCATTCTGCCTAGTGGGCATTCGTTCCCCACGTGTAAACACATTTGTAATAGATGAATAGACAATATTCATAACTTCAGATACCAAAATGATAAATGCATACAAATAGGACAATCATATTCAGAAAATCATAACCTTTTCAACGATATCTTACATGAGCTATCTTGTATAAAATATATCATAGTTATGCCATTATCAGATCATAACAATGTATCTATGAAGAAATGGGGCATAGCATCAGAGAGCAATTAGATAAACTACTCGGACGAAGGTTTCTTCTAATCCTTTGTCTGGAGTCAGACCATGCAGCAGGAGAATTCATACCCCTCCCAAATTTCAGGATTTTTTAAAATCCTCTCTAATGAAACTACGGCTATTCTCATTGGGCCTGAGCAAATACCCAGGCATGTAAATGCGAACCCTCTTTCCACTGCTTCTGACTTTGGATCAGAACCATTATCCCTATATATCAGGTAAGGCCTATGTAGCCCTATAAATGACTAGATAGGAATTGCCATATTGGATCAGAAAATACCCTGTGCTCCTATCCCTGAAGATCATTTGGGAGTTGCAGCTAGTGCAGGATGAATCAAGTGGTGGCAATCTTACACAGCCCATTCCTCAAAGCCTTCACAGGATTGCAATTCAAATTCTAGGTCCTTGAAGCTCAACAAGACAGCAATTCAGTCTGGAGGTTAGGGTTTGGTTATGAGCATAAGATCACTCTGAAGATGGAAATACAGGGAACTAATGGTCACATTCTTACCAGCACCAACTTATCACGCACCTAAGAACTTGTCAGTGGCTTTAAAAGTGATAGGTTTCCATTTCCCTTTCTTTATTGATTTTTGCACAACTTAATGGAGACAAATCCAGCCTAGTCTGTTCTGCTCTATTAACAGACATTCCTATAGAACTGGAAATTGCATGAGGCGGAATTTCTATTTCTCTCCTTGGAATGATTACTACAAATGCTTTTAAACAAAGAAGTTATTTACAAGTCAGGATTGCTTAATAACACAATCCCGAGCCCCCTATTCTTTGAGAAACATGCTGCCTGGCGATGCAGGGGACACTTAAGATCATGTTTTTATGGTCTTGTGTGGGGATTTTATCTATACAGCTTAGAACTTCACACACATTTCAAAGAATTGGCCAGAGCTCTGAGAGATCAGGCTGTGATGGACAGACAGTCAGTGAACCTCATAACTAACAGCGACTCTATTCAGTTGATCTCAAAGAAAAAATTGCACTGGGGCGTGGTCTCTATGCCAGCACCCCTGAAGCAATCCCCTTCACATGCTTTCAAAGAGAACAGCCCAGGGGCAATATTTCCATTGGGCACCCCTGCTGCATGACAGGTCCAGCCACTATCTTTTTGATTGGCTGACATGCACAAGGCAAAACCAGAACTTAGGCCAGTCAGATTGTTTGCAAAGCCTTGAAGTGAAGAGGCACTGCACTGGGAAAGACATCTGCCTGGCTGCTGTCAATCTCATTGCAGCAGAGAAGACTCCAGAGGCTAAATAACCATTTTATGTTCCCAGATTATAAAAATAATCAGATTTTTTAAAAATTGCTTAATCACAAAGTCAGCAAAATCCTCCTGAAATACTGTAATTTGAATTCTCTTTTCGATAAATTGCTTAATGAGAAGGACTCTAGACTTTCTGATTGAGTAATTTGTTATCCAAATCTAATTTTATCTCAGTATTAAATCTGTTAGCTCCCAGACCGGAGGTTGTTGCCTGAACTAAAGAGGGAATGAGGAGCAGAAAGAGCAAGCTTTCTTCCCCCTCCCTGGTGCGGGTGAGGCATTTACAGAATATTTTGTATTTGTGTTTATGTAACTGATGCATGGCTAAAAGGGGTAAACAAAATAAAGAACCATTGTGACAAAGCTGTGTCCTCGTCTCAGTGGGTCCCGCACATCCTGGCAGATTTCGCTGGCCTTAGAGGCTCACCGTGACCCACCACTTAGCCCTTCTTGCTCTAGAGACCAGGGTCACAGCCTAGGGTGACCAGATGTCCCATTTTTATGGGGACAGTCCCGTTTTTGGGGACTCTTTCTTATATAGACAGCTATTACCCCCCATCCCCATCCCATTTTTTTCACACTTGCTATCTGGTCACCCTATCACAGCCTATTGAGCCATTTTCATCATAAGCCAGCAAGGAAGATAAGGAGAAGAAATCCTCCCTTACACAATCTCTGTTGTCTCCAAGTCTCAGTGATTAATCAAGGTGGTGGGGGGAGCCCGGGTCCACCCTCTACTCCAGGCTCCAGCCCAGGGACACTAATAGCAGCAGGAAATAGGACGTGTACAATTCCTGGGCCACATCCCCACTTCCTCAATACTCAACACTCAAGACACTCAAAAATGGCAGAACCTAAAACTTTGTTTTCATCTAAGTTTTCTTAACACATATCTTCCTGATCAGATGAGTATGGAAGGAAGAGCTACACACTATTCAAATCCAAATATCTTCAGTAATAGCTAAGGGCTAAGAAGAAAAAGGAGCATAGGACTTTTTGTTGTGTAAATATTCTCTACTTTCAAGCATGCTCCATGGTGAAAGTCCCTCTTAAGCATATTGTTTAGCATCACATGGATAAGAGTGATAAGTCTTTTCTACTTTTGCATACTGGATTGATAGAAGCCATTATGAACTGATACTCTGTTACGAAGTTCTGAAATTGGACTAGCTGAACATCATATACTCCTGTCCTGAATCTCAAATTTCTGAGCATCTGCCTGCCTGTCATTTACATTCATGTCAAGCTTTTCAACCATTTTAATATTTGAAAAAACTAGAGGAAAGTGAGTCCTACTGCACCTTTGTTATATTTTAATATTTGAAGTTGACAATTCAATATTGAGGCTGGCAGGATGAAAAAATGGATAAAAGGAAATATCCAACCAGCCTGACAAAAAAACAGAAGTAAGAGGAGCATGGAGAAATGGAAGTTAATGGAACTGCACACTTAGAAAGAATGAAAGATGAAATAAGATTAACAAATGGTCTCAGGATTTCATTTCCAAATGAGGGGAAACAAACTGATCTTTGAAACATTAACAAAGAGTAAACTGACACAACAGAGCAGCACCTTCTCAGACCACCATCTGTTTAGCCACCTACAATGAAAGGTGTGCTGGTGAATTGATTATCTTAATGTCTGATAGCTAGGGAATATAACCCCCATTTTACAGATGGGGAACTGAAGCACAGAGATTAGAGCATCGATTCAACATAGCATTTGAGCACATGCCAAAATCCTGTTGCTTTCAAGAGAATTACTCATATACTTACATTATGCATCTGCTTAAATGATCTGCTGATTAGAGATTAGACTACTCACATGCCTGATGTTAAGCACATGCTTAAGTGTCTTGCTGAATCAGAACCAAAGTGACACATGACATAGGCACAAACTAAATATAGGCCTTGACCATAAAGTGCCTTACTCCTTGGCTCTCCCTCTTCTGGGATCATATCTGTTTTATCACAGACGTAAGAGTTATCCATATAGATGTTCAAGCCTCTTACAGGACTGTACTCAGACATACTTCTGTCACACCTCCCTACATCAGATTATTCAATCAATTGACTGCTTGACAGCAGTAACTGAGACAGGAGAAACGCAGTTATTCCAATTAATTTTTACCCTGTTACTCCTTCTAAAATATGAATTTTAAACAGCAACACAAAGCATGTGGCAATAATGCATTAAAAACTTATTCTAGCTCAGTGTCCTTGGCACAAATGGTATTTTAATTAATTGCATGAAGTGTTAATTACAATACTGAGGGAGGGTGAAGCTCCAGATACATCAATGGAGCCCCAAATCCTTGTTTTCTGCAGGAAAAACCTAAAGAACTAGTTGAAACGGACAATTATGGTTCCAAAATCCCACATAAACCTGACTTTGCTGTTTTGGTTTATACAAGCCTGCTTTAAGGCTGAGGTGCAAGCTTATTAATCCTTTCTGACCTCTTAGGGCATAATTAGAGCTTCTAATGGGAAACTCCAGTGCAAAAGCCAGTGTAAGCTGGTCATTCCATCTAATAATTCAAACAGAAATTTTAGATATGTCAAATAAAAAAACCAAACAAATATCACAGGGTGCTATTCTCTGGTCTTTGAGACAGAGGGGTTAGATTAGATCAGGGATAGGCAACCTCTGGCACACATGCCAAAGGCAGCACACGAGCTGATTTTCAGTGGCACTCACACTGCCCAAGTACTGGCCACTGGTCCAGGGGGCTCTGCATTTTAATTTAATTTTAAATGAAGCTTCTTAAACATTTTAAAAACCTTATTTACTTTACATACAACAATAGTTTAGTTATATTTTATAGACTTATAAAGAGTGACCTTCTAAAAATGTTAAAATGTATTATTGGCATGTGAAACCTTAAATTAGAGTGAATAAACGAAGACCCGGCACACCACTTCTGAAAGGTTGCTGACCCCTGGACTAAATGAAAATGTCCCTTCTGGTTTAAAGATGTTTAATATTTCCGCTTATTATACTGTTCACACAACTCCACCATCAACTGCCTTGAAACCGATATTATGTTCAGTCTAATTACTGTTCCCCGCACTTGAGGAATTCAGAATTGCCAGAATCCATATGACTCTTTAAGATGATTTCTACTGCAACAGAACAGAACTCTGGAACATCATGTACAGCAGGTGTCTCTTCCTTTCAGTTTGTGCTGCAAGCAGGGATATGCCAACCCCTCCCTCTGAGGATGTAACAGATGCAAGTGTACCAAACTGACTTATACTTATCATATATACCATGTTCAAAGTTGTGTCTAATACAAAAGCACTTTCAGGTTCGGAGAATCTCCAACAGTGGGCAAAATAGCAATAATCAGGTAACGCTTTGTCATCCATGGGCCCCAGAATACTTGTCAAAGGAGCGTCAGTGTAATTATCCTCATTTTCAGAGTGGAAACTGAGGCACAGAAAAAAAGAAGTGATTTGTCCGTGGTTGCACAGTTGGGATAGAACCCAGGTCTCATGATGTCCAGTCCACAGAGACACTGCTCCTCCTAAACTTCCCAGTGGGTCAGAAAAATGACTAGTACTATGCATACAAAACCTCACACATGGGGTAGACTAAATAAATGAAGTATTGGGTCCATATGAAGCATTACCTTGTTATATCGGAAGACATGACAGCGAGGATATAATCAACTGGCAGTTATGCTATTTAGTGTCCTGTCCTGTAATTAACCACAGCTCTCAGTTTTATTTAATGCTGGCGTTTATTTTTGCTGGTTTGTTTTGCATTTTTTCTTTCTTGTCTTTAGATGCTTTGTGCTGGGGTCACTGCCAATCCATCTAGCCTTTCATTCTGGGAACTCCCCGCTCTGGCCTGATTGCATAAAAATCCCCAACAATAATATTTAGCACTCTACAGTTTCAAAGCACTTCACCAACATGAAGTACTTTAAAGAAGTTCTCCCATTGGACCAATCCAGATGTTTGCAATTCTTTGTTTTACAGTTGGCTGTCACTGCTTTACATTGCTCACTAGCAACATGGTTCCATTCTGTGTCTGACTGTCGCTTTTGCATATCCAGACTAACATGGCTACCCCTCTGATACATTCCACATGAATGATCTTAGATTCAATTCTAATGGTTATTAATATTTGCTGGGAAAAAAAATCTTTACCATGGAGTAAATAACTTCACCTTAATAGTCCCTCTGTTGTATAAACTTGATTCTCTCAACTGCTGCTTCTGCATGATATTCTGTGGGAGGGGAACTCATTCTTTAGACTCTCAGATTCTCTACCTAGCAGTTTTCTGGTGCACGTGATGGTGAGTGCCACTCACTTTCTCAGATTTCTAATAAAGCATGAGATTTTAACATTCATCTCTTAATCAGTGAGTCTAGAGACAGGCCAATTATCACGGTATTTATGTTTGCATTAGAGAGGGGATGGCAACATCCACTGAGGTGCCAAGCAACTAGGAGCATGCCAGACCTGTCAGAGGAGTGTAAAATGGAAACAATTTCCCTTGGTTTGGGTGGAGTGGTCTCGATTGGCGATTTCAGTCCCTCTGCTATATGAATGACCTGTCAAGAGAGGTGTTTAGACTGTGAAATGCTCTGCACAAGTTGGAGATTGAAGTCTCAGAACTCTCTGCCAGGGAACGGCTCCCCTGATCACAGGGGGCATGTATGGAACAATCAGGGGGTCTGCTCACCATTAGTGCACCTCCTGCAGGTCGCTCTGGGGATTAACTGATTCCAGATTCCATGCCTCCTTTCTTCCTCTCACAGCACACGCTGACTTCTCTTCCTGGCTCTCAGCGAGGCCAGATGCTTTGTGTTCATGGCTCAGCCCTTTGGCCAAGTCACATGCATCCTCCCCTTCCCGGTTATCAAAGTCTCTTTTTACAAACAGGGCCAGGCAGCCTTCTCATTCACTACCCAGCCAGTGCCACTTCTCCAGGGACTTGCAGGGGAACCTAGGCCCAGCCGCTGCTCCAGATTCCAGCTCAGGGATCCTCTAATCAGCAGCCAAGTCTGTTCTGTTCTGGACCTTGCTACCTTTTCCCTGAGCGTTTCCTAACCTTCTGGCTCCCCCCACTCTGGGTTTTCCAGCCTGAAAACTCCCCCTCCCAGGGTGTGATTGTAGGCTGCTTTGTCTCTGTAGCCCCCATACACACCTCCCTTTTCCTAAGACCTGACTGCAGACTGCTGCCCTGCAGGCCCCTTTGCTCCATGCCAACTTCCTCTCTTTATAAACCCAGCCTAGCTCCTTCCTCCTCAGTTGGGCTCCCTCATTAGTCAGTCAGGGTTACTTACCCCTACCAGATTCCCCTCACCTGAGACCTGTCTGGTTAATTGGCCCCCTTCTTAGCTTACATTAACCCCCTTCAGGGCAAATGTGGGGTGAGAACCCTATCACTGTAACCCACACTGGTACTCTATCTGTTTTAGGAATTTATCCAGCATTGCAATAGTATCTGAGCATCTCAATCTTTCATGTATTTATCCTCCTACCACCTCTGTGAGGCAAGGAAGTAGTACTGTCCCCACTTCACAGATGGGGAAGTGGGACAGAGAAAGACCAAGTGATTTTGGTCACAGTGGCACTGAAGTCTCTGACAGAGCAGGGAATCACACCAAAAAGTGTCTCAGTTGTCAGATTAGCAACCTACCACTGACATATCCTTCCATTTACCCCCTCTTGTGTCAGGTCCACATTAAAGGATATGCATATACTACAGCTATATGCCTGCTAGTGGATCTACTCCTTTCGTGTATTCTTCTAGCGCTGAAAGGACCAGTCCAAACCTTCTGACAGCTCAATCAGGGGGTCACTTGCCCAAGAAGAGCACAGCTGTCTCTGATGAGCCAAGAGCTGAAGGATGTGCAGCAACACCCAAGCCAGGTTCTTGCAAGGCTGCACATGCAGGCAGCCTGTCACAGATGAAATGTTTCTATGAATCGGTATTAGCTTCAATGAAATGGTGATAAGTGGATGTTTCTATCAATGTTCTTTAAATATTTAAACACCCTCTGACTAATCCAGTCATTATTAAAAGCCTTGTCGTGTCCAATATCAAAAGCCTGGTTTTGTATTTTACCTACTGGTAATGTCTCCCAGAATTAGTTCCCACATATCATGAGGGTGTTTTTAAGACCTGCCTCTGCAGCTAGTAGAATGTTTGGCTGTGGTTTGGTGTCTGAGGCCCTGTCCGCCTTAAGGAAAACTGACACCCATGTGACCACACCAATGTAATTACACTGATGACAAACTCCAGGGGAGATGCGCTGCACCAGTACAAAAGCAGGTCTTCACCTTCACGGGAGAGGATGACTAAAAAAAGGGGTGTTCTTACAGGGAGACAGCTCTCGCCATGTAAAGTCCTAGTGGAGCGAAGGCACGAGTAATGTTTAACGCAATGTAGTTACTCAAGGTAAACCCCAGGTGAGGGTGTAGGCTTGATCTTGAGAAGGTACACAGGGGTAAGAAGTACAGTGCCTACTAATTCTTGCAGTGAAGACATGGCCCTGATTACAACATAATCTGGTAACATACCTCCAATTTGCATTCGCTGTTAATGTCCTTAATGTAGGCAGAGCCTGCGCTAACTCAGCCTTTTTTGGTCTCCAAATGGCTCCTGGGCTCATTTCTCTTTCGCACTTTTTTTAAAATTAAGCTTGTCAGAAAGGTTTAGCTTTGTCGAAATGTTTCCCTGTTACAAGTGTCAGATTTTGGGCAGGAGGCCAGAAAGCCAGGGAGGCTTTAGCTTTAACTGCATTAAGCTACATTGATTTGAATCCAGTTTCAAAGAATTCCAAAATATGCCTACTAGAGTTTGCACCCATTTAACTAAATCAGTTTTTTAAAAGCCACCTACCTTTATTTGAATAAGTGTAAGTTTGGCCCCGGTAATCAGCACAGACAACAGAGTGCAGCCTGCCAAGGGAAAGCAGAGCAGACTCGGTTCTTGTCAACGTACTGGGAATTTGATGGTGCAGAGCACCAAGCAGCAAACAAGAGAGGCAGTGGAGGCAGGAAGAGTTTTGCCAAGACATATTCACGCCCCAGCAGATGCCAGGAGTCATAGTACATGCTCCACCAGCAGGGCGTCAGTCACCTCCCAGCCTGATAGCTTTACCAGTGACAGACCCTGGGGATTCATGGCCCAAAACCAGCAACAGTTCTTGGGATGAGTTAACTGTGAAAAGCAGGAGATATACTCCTTAAGCTTCCACTTAAATAAATTTTAAGTGAATCCTCTGGGTCACCTGGCACTGGCCACTGTCAGAAGACAGGAAGTCGTCTGGGCTAGATGGACCTTTGGTCTCACCAAGTAGGACCATTCTTATGTTCTTATAGGAGGAACATGTTCCTCTGGGGCAGGTTATCCCATCACTGCAAGGTTTCTTGCACCTTCCTCTAAAGCAGCTGTTCTTGGACTATCAGAGACAGGAGAGTGGGCCAGAGCGCCCCTGCTCTGATCCAGTCTGGCTGTTCCTATTGTGACAGACCCACACCAGTGGGGTACAGGAGTCTGTGGCCACTTGATGAATAGTTTTCTGTTCCCTGAGACCAGAGAGGCGGCTATGTTATAGAGCAGGGGTCTCCAAACTATGGCCCAGGGGCTGGATCCGGCCTGCGGCTTCGATTTGTTTGGCCCTCCAGCTGAACAGGCATGACGAGCAGGCATGTGGAGAAGCCGCTGCTGCCTCCGCCCCGATGAACTGCTGCCGGTGGCCTCATGTGCAGAGGGGTGGCTCAGATCCATAGTAACTCAGATCTGGCAGCGGCTGGAGGAGTAAAGGGGTGGGAGGCGCGGCAGTGGCTGGAGGAGCAAAGTGGGGGGGGGTGCAGCAGCAGCCGGAGAAGCAAAGGGTTGGGATTTTGCATATACTGAATTTTTTCAGTCGCTTCGGCCTGCGAAGCCCCTTCAAAAATCTAATATGGCCCTCATCTCATAAAGTTTGGAGAGCCCTGTTATAGAGCAATCAGGAACCTGCTACAACTAATTATGACAGGCAAGCTAATTAAGACACCTGGAGCCAATTAAGAACATATAGAATCAATTATGGCAGGCAAGCTAATCAGGACACCTGGTTTAAAAAGGATCTCCCATTAGTTAGTGGAGCATGTGCACAGAGCAGGGAATGAGAAGGAATGCTGCTGGAGGACTGAGGAGTACAAGCATGATCAGGCTTCAGGAGGAAGATCCTGAGGGGAGGATAAAGAAGGTGCCAGGGAGATGCTCTGGGGAAGTGGCCTAGGGAGTTATAGCTGTCATGCAGCTGATACAGGAGACACTGTAGACAGCTGCTATCCACAGGGCCCTGGGCTGGAACCTGGTGTAGACGGCGGGCCCAGCTTCCCCCCACCCCTCCAACTTCTGATCGGATACAGGAGGAGTTGACCTGGTCTGTGAGCAACACCAGAAGGGAAGGTCTAATTTGGAAAGGGATCTGGCCTGTCCCCAATCCACTACATGGGACAACAGAGACTGTGGAGATTGTTCTCCGTTTCTCCCATGCTGGCAAGTGATGAGGTTAGCTGAGTGAACAGCAGGTTTGAGCCTCTAGCAGAAGTGGCCAAACAGGGATGCTGTGAACCTCTGAGGCGGGCAAATCCACCAAAAAAATGCAGGACCCAACAAGGCAGAGGAGGAACTTCGTCACACTATGTTCCTAGAAAGTCTGTGTATGTCTGACTTCTTTGGTTTACTCAGGATTTCTGTCTCCATACTGGCTTAGTCCTTCATTTCTCTGCTGATGCTGCATCTCGCATTTACAGAGAACCCTGTGTTGATCTAACAAAAGAGAATATGGTGGAAAGTGATATGATCTATTGGATTAAAACGGAGATGGCTCTTCCAGACTATTAGCACAGGGTGACAGCTTTTTGGGAAGAGAGTTATTACTTTTCTTTTGTGTGCCAGGTTGTGAACATTCTTCATAAATAAATGGTAATTGGCCTCATGTAATCGAACTAATAATGGCAAAGATACTGTAAATAAAATAAACGAGCATGTAGCAGAGAAGGTCCCTCTCATGCATGCGGTGTCATTTCAATAGCTTAAACAGGAGCAGTTGTCAAACAGCAGAGAGAAATGAATAGCTCCACTCCTTTCATATTAATGTACTTTGTAAAAAAAAAAAAAAAAAAAAAGAACCACCCCTCACCCACACACACAATGGGGACTCGGCAGGCTACAGCCAGATTTTCTCAGACAACACACAGCAGAGAAACATTCTGAGAATCCCTTCCTAGATTACTTTAGCAAAGGTATGTATGCAGGGAGTCCCCGGTAGCAGAGGGAAATGAACAAAGAGACAGGATTATTACAGTAGCACTCAACCAGGGCTGGGGAGGACCTTGGTTTTCCCATGTTGCTTCCTCAGTCTAGTGTGTAAAGCCTAGTCAGTCGTTCAGTTGATATAGCTCTGTCAACACCAGAGCAAAATCTGCCCGATGGCCTCCATACAGCTTACCACTAGTGAGGGGCCCACAGACCTAGCGATAACACATGGACATGAGCACAGACTCTCCATGTGTCAAGGGAAGATCTCTACCCATCTGCTTTTGCCAATAATTAAAAAATATGAGCCAGGGCAGCCCAAGGCTGAAGGGTGAAAGCTATACACCTAACTGGTCTTTTCTATCTGTAGCCTCTCTGACATCCAACCACAGGCTGCATAGCTGCTGATTTCTGCTAAATTTATCCCTTTCAGATTAGTCGACCTCAGGATTTAGAATGTCACCTGTAGGGATCAGAGTTAACACACCCAAAGAGATGAATGCGGCATGGCTCACACCTTTCAGAGCCATTGCTTCAGGCCATCTCTCTGTGGACTCAGGAAGACTGTGCTATATTTATAACACACTTGGAGAGTTCTCTTTGCAGCCATTAGGGAAAGAAACTGGAGGAAGATGAGGAGCAGTTTAAGTTCTGCAAAACCAGGGGGGTTGTTGATGGCACAAGCTGGAGCTACAGGGCTGCAAGCAGCACACAGGACTAAGGTACCACTACACAGCTTGTGTGTCAGTTCAGAATCCCAGAACAGCAGGGCATAACTTTTTGCCCTTCAGTCATGAAAAACCGCATTGCTTCCTCTGTCACAACCCAATCAGTACAGAGGGTTGGGGAGGGCAGGAGGGCTCCAAAAGGCCATCCATTTAAATGCTGAATTCAAATTGAATCTTTGCCTCAAATCCCCCAGGGACTGCCTCTTTAATTGTCCAAAGGCAGGTGTCTGTGCTCTGAAAGCCAAAGGGCAGCATGTCACTTTGGTATTACACAGGGATCAGGGCTGTTATACTCTGCACTGGCATCAGGTGGGAGCAGGGGCGGCTCTAGGGTTTTTGCCGCCCCAAGCGCGGCAGTCAAGCGTCCTTTGGCGGCAAGGCTGCGGGAGGTCAGCTGGCCTCACCGATTTGGCGGCGTGTCTGCAGCAAATCCGCCGGTGCAGCAGCTTGAGTTTACCCACTGCCGAAATGCCACCGAACCCGCAACACCTGCGGACCTCCCACAGACGTGCCGCCGAAAGGCACCTACCTGCCACCCTAAGAGCGACCACCATGCCGTCCCCTGCCACTTGCTGCCCCAGGCACACACTTGCTGCAGTGGTACCTGGAGCCGGCCCTGGGTGGAGGAGAGGCAGTCAGGTTTCTCAAAAGCAGAGCACACAGTGTCTTTTAGTGATCAGAAGTCACTCTGTCAGTTCTTAGCCCTAGACAAGCATCCACTTGCTGCCATCCTGTCTGTTTCAATATTACTCATTCTGGAATGACATAAAAATCCACTTAAAACAAAAGGAAATCCATACATGAGGGCCAAATCACAACAATGGAAGAATCACTTACTAAGTGCTGCTGAAGGCAAGAGAAAAGAGAGAGCAAGACAAGAACCTTGGTTCCCTGACTTGAAACACAGCCCCAGAAACTATACTGATAAAAAACTAGACAAAAAAAGCTTTGCTTCATCTCTGCTCATACAAAAGCAACTGTGCTTACACAGCAGAGACCATGCTTTCATGCCTAATCGATGTTTCACAAATCAATTATAAGACCAGATTATAAAATGTGAGGAAGGAAACAAATAGACAGCATGTCCACGTGATGGGCATCAGTTCACTTCTGAGACCTAGCCTGAATATAAATGTTAGTTAGATGTTACATAAAATATTAATTATAACTGGCACTGAGTTAATGTTACCCAGTACTTTACAGGCCCAAGCCTCTGCTTTCCATCCCACAACTGATTAGAAACTTTCTGATAATGCTGTTCCTGTATAGCACATGCTCCTGCTACAACTTCTGCGATGTTTCAGAGCATCTGTTGGGAGCCAGGCAAAATGATTGTTCTTTTCATGTAAAGAGTATCATAATGCACAAGGGGGCAGTGTTAAGGTTGCACAGGCTACCTTAATTCTGGATTTCCTTAATTTTTGTGTGTGCTTCCTCTTGCAACCTTAGTGTCCTTTTAGAATAGTTTTTAAATATGGAATATTTTATGTTAATATTGAATCTGATAGCTAGATACACGTACTATGCACAGCACACATTACAATATTTTCACCTGATAATTTCCTTTTAGAGAAACTAAAAATAACATTTGACCCTTCTGAATGAAGTGGAATTCTCCTGCAATAAATAAATGTGGCAGAAATACCCAATCACAACCATTTAACTGAAATAAGAGAGGTGTTTTTTTTTATTAAGACCCTCTATTGTCTTTGATGTGGAAGGTCACCACATTTAGTCCCACTGCATACTAAGATGGTATATACCAGACAGGCTTTATTCATCTCTTAAAAGTAATTATGCTGGGCCATAAATAATAATACAAGCATTAATCTCAGTGCTGCCTGTTCTCCTGGAAGTAATTGGGTTGAAGGGTTCTAGAAATGAATGGAGAGAAGTTAAGTGAGATCTGTTTTGAACCATTTCATTAATTTAAAAAAAGATTGCTAACTAGCAACATTCTGGCTGTGAAATGAGAAACCCAAGTTACATTATCAGTTTGATAATTTCAGAGAAATATGTTTGTCTTCTTACCTTTACAACTGTTTAGGCATTACAGCAGCAGCCTAGAGATTTTCTAGCCAAAGAGGACATCTACCATGCCATTCTAAAAACTGCTCTTCAGACCTTTCCCCCAAAATGTAACTTCTGGCTGAAATTTCTACCTGGGTACTTCTATGGTCCCATCAGCACAGTATCCAGTGCCCCACAAACATTAATGAATTTATCCTTACAACATCCAGTGTTATACAGAGAAGCACTGTGCCCATTTGACAGATGGGGAACGCAGAAAGAGAGAGACTCAGAGGGACTCACCCATGATCTCACAGAGAGACTGTGGCTGAGCCAAGAACGGAAGTCATATTTCCCGAGCCCCAGCACAGTGGGAAACACTTCAGATAGCACTGGCCACAGGAGGGTAATGCTGCTTCACAAATAGACAGATTGAAGCTCATTTCTCCTGTGATGAAGACGGAGATTCTTAAGAGACTTTTTGTACCAGAAGACAAGGATGCTCTGCATGTTGCTGGTTCTCAAGCCCCCTGTTAATCAGACACAAATTAAATATGTGACGATTAAAAAGATTAAATTAGTTAAGAACTCTACATACAAATATCAATTCTTCTTGAGTAAAGGGGGATTCACTATAACATGAAATGACAAAAAGAGTCCTGTGGCATCTTAAAGACTAACTAAAGTATTGAAGCATAAGCTTTCGTGGGCTAGTATCCGACGAAGTGGGTACTAGCCCACGAAAGCTTATGCTTCAATACTTTAGTTAGTCTTTAAGGTGCCACAGGACTCTGTCACTTCTGCAATTCCAGACTGACACGGCTACCTCTCTGATTCTATAACATGAAAGAAACCTCATTCTGCACTTTAGTGTCTATACTTACATTCTGTTTTTTCCAGAAGGACAATGAATAAATATCAATAAAAGAAAACCCCCATCCACTTCAGGGCATGTGGCCCCCCTCTAATTGATGAGAGTCAGGAAGAAACTTACTCTGGGGGCAGGTTCTTAACTGGCAACTTCTGACAGGGACAAGACACTGACCGAGATGGACCCCTGGATTGATTCCCAGGAAGTTCTTAAGTCCCTGAGTAGCTTTTAGAAAGGAACTGTTACTGAATTGCAGTGTTTGCCTAAATGCTAACCCATGGAATATATGAATCATAGGTTTTATGAAGATACCATAAAATGCTGTGCAACTTAAAATTGCTTGGGATTTCTATTGACTGGTTGTGCCTAGTCTTCAGTGAAGGTGTTGCCTCTAGATGGATTCTCAGGAGAGGATTTTGGTAAATCGGGAAGAGCCTTCAGCTCATCATCACTATTTGCTTGCTCAAGAGATTCTGAAGGTCACATCTTTCCAGGCCAAGTCTATACTTCCTCACTTCCTGTACTAAACAGTTGTGTGGTGGTGCTATGCTCCGTAAAGCAGCTTTTTGGTTCTGGTCAATTTCTTTGTAAGTGTGATTCTAAAATGCCTTTGAATCCTTTCAGATAACAGATGTTACAAACTGGTATATTATTAATGGTCTCTACGTCATGGAGAGCTCTTCTGACTGCCTAGGGGTTTCTTGGATACAGACATGATCATTGTGCCAGCCTAAACCATCTTGAAGTGTATAAATGGTGGGCTGGAAAGAATTAGTACTCCCTGTATTACTACATGAGGACAGAATCACTGGGCCCAATTCTCCATGCTGATTCAATAGCATTTTTACAACCACTTTGCACAAGTGGAACATAAACAGGAGGACAACAGAGACCAGAATTTAAAGAGTAGGCTTGCTTGGAAAAGTAGGCATTCACCTTGCTTCCTCCCATTTATTCAAGTACAAAGTGCCTCTTTGGAGGCATCTGGAGTTCAGATAGTTGGGGGAAAGATGGTCTCCCAAGCAGGAGTTCTGCTGCATGGATGGTCTTACTTATTAATAAATCACTTTCCCTAGCATCTTTGGGAACAGTTCATCATCTGCAATTATTTTAGTTTAGCAGGGTTGTTTCTTTCAGTGTCGGGAGCCAACACAGCTGCCAAACAGTCTGTATTCATGGCTGGCCAAAGGTGAAGAACTATTTTGACTTCTTACAGAATGACAAATGTGGAGAGCATCTTGTCCAGATGAATGATAACAATACAAGTGGAGGGCAATTTTGTGCTTCTCATCATTTTGGTTATGAAGAGAACAGCCATAATGATGGACCTGTCTGCACAACAAGCTCCAAAGACAAGCTAAAGGTAGTCAAAAAGCAGCAGTAGCAACCTAACTACCACACCTCTGGAGTTTTGTTAACTACCTGACTCCTGGGGTAATATGTGAAGTGGTCTTGTGTAACGTACCCTTATGGTCCACATCTGAGAACACCCGTACATTTACACTGTGTAACCGGAGGCAAACATGGAGATTTCAGAGTCCCAGGAATTCACAGCACATTGCTCTAGTCAGAGACAATGTCACGATTATTAGTATTTATTATGGTATTAGCACCTAGAAGCCCTCGTCATGAAGAAGCTTACAATTCTACCACAGAAACTCACACTGCTTAAGACGCCATTAGTTCTAGTACAGAAACTATGTTGTGTAACAGTTAGGCTTGTTCAAATACAACTTGAGTTTCTGTGGTAGAATTGTAAGCTTCTTCATGAATGGATAAATTTTTATGATTTTAAAAGATCAAAATCTGATTTTTTAAAAATTTAAATATAATACATTCATTTAAAAACTATTTAAAATTAAATCTGAAGCTATGACAGCCTATATTAAGGCCTAAATTTACTATAAGCTATTAAAATCATTTAAATGATATTTTTAAACAAGGACTACTCAAGCAGTACATGTTTGCTGCTGAAGTTTTAAAGAAAAACAGACCATTGAACTGCTGCAAGTCACTGGTAAGCACCTTGTACCAGAGTTTGAGGGAACTAAGGTTTGCTGAAGTGCTAAACCAGCTGATGAAACAGTTGCAGATAGATACAGTGTATTTTCGTCTTTTCAATTTATTCAACTAGTTCAGTTTCATGACTAGCTCATTCTAAGTTGAAAAACTGATTGGGAGTTGAAAAAAAAGCATAAAAGCTTTTCCAGTCTATGAATATAAACTAGATGTAAGAAGATGAGATGTACTGGTTCTACAATCTCAAAAACCATGTTGTTGACCAGAAGGAATCACTTCAGTTCACTAACTACAGACAATACTTCCTTCGTTTAAAAAATCAGTTAGTTTTAAATGCAAACCATGTTTTAATAAACGTTTTCACCCTTATGTATCCCGTATCTTAAGGTAATTTTATCTAACCAATGAAAAACCAAACAATTTTAAAATGCTGGGTTTGAGCATTTTTAATTGAATTCCTCCAATTTCCATCCAAATGCCATTTGACGCAAATCACAAGAAAAAAAAATCAGTCACCCAGTAAATAAGAAATGCATCATTTTGCAACGTAAGTTTAAAAAACTTAAAAATCTGAATAAATGTATGTTACATTGTAGCTATGCATATTTAGTTAATCAAATATATAGCTTATCATCCTGGTTAGTAAAAAGAAGATATCCAAAACTTTTGAAAGAGACAATGGAAAACTGCAGAGGAATGTTCTGCTCCTGAAATGTCCTCTTAATGGGCAAATCCAGTATTTCATAAATATTATTGATTATTTTGTATTATTTGATGCCACCTAAGATTAGGGCTCTGTTGTACTAGGGACTATATATACACATAACAAGAAAAAATTCCTGTCCTAAAGAACGTACAATCTAAGTGGACAAGACAGAAAAAAGATGGGAGGGGAAACAGACATCTACCTAGATTCACACAGGGAATCTGCAGAAAAGCCCAGAACAGATCCCATGTTTCCTAGGCCTATGTTCTATACATTAGACAACACTGCCTTGCAAAGCAGATGTGCATACTGCAATAGAAAAAATATCTCCAAGCTGGAAAGGGAAGGGTAATTTAAAGGAAAGGAAGCAGCTCTGTGGAAACGTACAATATTCCCCAAGGAGAATAAAAGAGAGCTACCAATAAGAGACTGGAATGCAAGAATTGAAAAAGAAAACTAAAGAGCAAATGCAACAGAGGTAATTTGAGATATAAATATAAACTACAGAAAAATTCTTAAGTGTCTGAAAACTAAAAAGCCTGGTAGAGAGTCAGTGCTTAAGGAAGCAGAGTGGGAAGCCAATAGCTAGCAGTAAGGTCGGTATCACTCATAGCTTGGATTATTCCTTTACCATATAGCCCCAAGAGATTCTGAAGGTCACATCTTTCCTGGCAAAGGAATATTACAAAACCCTTACATTGCATTAAGATCACTTCAGATCAGATAATGAGGAAATTAAAACAATTAACACTTGAGACAGCAGCAGGTCCAGGAGTAACAAGGAATTAAGGGAGATTCTGGTACCTGGAATTTGCAAAGCAGCAATATCTCCTCTGCTTCTTGGTTGGATACATCTCCTGTATTAGGGTTGTATCCTGGTAGCCCTTGCAGGAGGAAGGCATTTAAAGGTGGAAAAGACTGGTTTATGAAGAATGAATCTATTATCCTAACTGACCTCACTTCTCACCGACCAAACCACTGAACAATGTCTAAATCCATTTTCTACAACACTTAAAAGAAAGTTAAAGTGAAAAGGAACTGACTCAACTTTGGCTGCAAGGAAAGTCTTAGCCAGGTTAAAACACGATGATATTATGCGAAATGTAGAAACGTGTATAGCTTGTAAAGGGGTAGCTAAGAGATTTAACACAGGAAAGCTCTTGACACAGCTGTTTGAGAATAATAGACAAAGGAGGAGCAATGGCTGCACAGCACTTTGTCTGGCTTTCGGAAAAGCTTTGTTGTATTGTACCAGACCAAAGATTAATCTACAAAGCAAGTCCAATAGCCTGGACAGCTATACACTCAAATTAGAAACAGCTTTAGACATGAAGATTAGGTGGTGCTAATAAAAAGTGACTAATTGAAGGGACACCAGAAGGATCAAATATCTCTTGGTTATCAATAAGTCATTGCCATTTTCAAAAGGGTCTGCATTTGCATGTGTCACATACATAATGTTGCAACGAGCCTCTTTGCACAAGATGCAGGGCAGTGGTGAATAAACACTAAAACTGGGGGGGCGGGAAGGGAAGAATTATTTAGGATGGTACATGGGGAAGTATGTCGAGAAGAGGGCTAACAGTATTGCCAACAGTAAGCATTCAAAAATCATTAGACCTCAAAAATCATGAAATTGGCTTTAAAATCATGAGATTTTTTTTTAAATGTGTATGTTTAGGGCTCCTTTTATTTGCCTTCTAGATTTTAAACCTCTAGGATACACCCATATTATATTTTTAAGGAATTCTTCACAACAATGAGGGCTAGACACTTTGTTGTTGTTTTACATTTAAGGCAGAGATTCTCGTATCATCTCATTTGGCTTCAGGAGCTGGGATTTAAGAACACCACCAAATATGAGAGTCAGCAACAATGGGGTAAATAGGAGTAATGAGATTAAATTAAGGAAAATATAGACTGAATACTGTTAAGCACCAACAAATGCTTCCTGATAATGAGATCTATTAGGCAGTAGAATCACCTCCCAGTGAAGCTACTGGGATCTGCCCCAACTTGGGAGATTTCAAATTAGCCTGGATCATGAACTAGTCTAGCAATGAACAGCTCTTTGTTGGCTAGTAGGTCTTTTCCATCTCTAAAGTCTGTGTTCCTTGTTCTCGTGGTTCTGTTTGCTTGCATGATAATAAATGGCTAGGTTCACGTAGATATAATAAAAATCAAACATAGTATGTTTAACTTGTGCTTGCACATACTCGACAAATTATTGAAATGGAAAGAGATCATTAAATTGAGTTCAGAAACATAATGTTAAAGTTCCAGCAACATTATAAAGCACAGATACTTGGTATTAAGAATAATATGGAAAAATGCAAAGTATAGCTGTAGAGGGGCAGCTGCCCCACACCAAGAGAAAAACTGGCTCAACAGGCCAGAAAGGCTGCGCAGACTGCCAGTCAGTCAGCAAAGGCCTCAGGAGAGTCAATCAGGGCAAAGAAAGAGGCAGCCAACCAGGCCCTGGCTGGGCCTTACATAAAGGCTGCCTAGCAAAGGAGAAGGCAGTCTCCCCCTGACAGGACTGGCTCTTGGCAGAAGCAGCGGCACCCTGGACAAAGCAGTACTGGGCAAGGTAGCAGGGCAGTCCGAGCTCTGGCTGACCCTGCCAGATGCAGGCCTTGAAACAGGGACTGAATGGGTGCTAGGGCTATGGGGAAGTGGCTCAGGGATGGCAGGTAGTGAGGGGGAGTGGAGGAAGGTAGCAAGCAGCTGCTGCTCAAGGGTCCCTGGGCTGGGTCCCTCCCTCCCCGCTTGCCACAAGGGACCATGGCCCATGGTCTGCACCTTGTCCCTGAGGTAAGAGACTAGACTTTGGGGAGGTGGCCATGAAGACAGGTGTGGACTAGGACTGTTGATATGCCCTCGTAAGGGAGGAGAACGGAGTAGTGGGCACTGCCGGAGGGCAGTGTCCTGAAGAGGACACCATGGTCCAGAGAGAGAGAGACGCGTGTCCTGGTGGTGGAGATAACATAGCAGAGCAGACAACGGGTGAGATGCTACCCAGCAGGAGGCACTCCGAGGCAGGAATGAGTTAATTCCTGGACTGATCCGCAGGAGGCACCATGGTGGTGAGCCAGCACTCTCTTACAATGGCCTATGGGATGCTTGAACATAAAACTGGAATAGACTTCCTGGATTATGGAGTCCAGTCTCCTGCTATCAAAAGCAACCCTGTCATATTCCATTCATAAATTTGTCAAGCTCCATGTTAAAACTAGTTTGGTTGTTTGTCCTTACTGATCCTATTGGAAGTTTGAATCTCACTCCTCTGACAGCTAGAAAACTTCTTCTAATTTCAAAGCTAAATTTATTCATAGAATGTCTATACCCACTTGTTCTTATACCAATATTTAGCTTAAATAGCTCTTTGCTCTGCTAGGTATTTACACACACATACTTTATAGAGTGCAATCCGAGCCCCTCTCAGCCCTTGTCTTGCTAGGCTAAACAAGCAAAGCTCTTCTGTGTCTTTGTTGTGTAGTTACCATTGTTAATGGGCTTCAGTCATTCTGCTTCAGTTTTGCAATACCCATCCTCCCACTGACCAGCTATTCTATTCTACTCTTTTCTTTAGTCCTCACCATGCACCCGCAGTCATGTTACTCGACATCTGCCAAGTGCCAAGATCCAGATTATTTAGGCTTTGCTTACAAGAGAAAGTGCCTCTCTCCACATGTATTATTGCCCCAGTTGCAATTAAGGGAGGCACTCGAGATATAGGTTCTATCCTCACTCTACCACTGACCTAGAGCAAGTCATTTCCCATTTCTGTGCCTCTGTTTCCCCTCTTGTTTGTTTAGACAATAAGCTCTTCAAGGCAGGAATGGAATCCTTGAAGGATGCTCACCATCTGCCTGTGCAACATCCAGCACAACAGTAGCCCAGTCTTACTACAGTACAAAAGATAAATACATACTGGAGTCCTTTCACTCTCCCTTTAAACAAGAGGGGACAGCTAGGAGGATGTTTCTGTCAAGGGCCACTCTACTCCTTGGTCCAAAATACCTGCATGCGTTGATCTGAGGGGAATATTGCAAGACACATCCATGTTTTTGAGTGTTGGGAAAGGGCAAGAGACAGAGTACATTCCTTAGGAAGGATGGAACACCCATTTTATATTTTACTGCATGGCTGGTTAGTTGTGTGTGTTCTGTGATCTACATCTCTTTCATGCAGGGCTTCATTTTTTTTTTTGAATTCATCGTGTACTAAATTGTGTAAAATATAACACCTTTGGGATCAGCAGCTGGCTTTTTATTTATTTTTTTTTAAAATAAAGTCATTATTACATTATATAGCCTTATGGCGAAGCCTCCTGGGATTTGAGCAGCTATCTTTTCCATAAAGCTAAATATTAGGGCCTACTAATAGTAGTAATGAGTGAGGTTGGGTGCCCAACTTCAGACACCTTTAAAAGGGGTTGATTTTCAGAATCATGTCCCTTTAAGAATACTCAAGATGGGCAAGCCAAGTCGCTAACATTTTTGAAGATTTAGGCCTGATTTTTTTCCTGAAGTGCCTGCCTGCAGTTAAGAGTCAGAATGGCTTCTCCAGTGATTAAAGGACAGGATTCCCAAGTGCTATACCTGACTCCTTCACTCACTCTGTGACTTTGGATAAGTCACTTCTTTTATTGATGTCTCAATTTTCCCCTATAAAATGGATGTGATTAATAATAGTTATCACTGCTATTCTGCAGTTTTGTATTAGCATCCCCGCACTGGCATAAGTGCTTAAAAGGGATTATAATTGGTCTTAACTCATTCATATTTATAAAATGTTTTATAATCCTTGGGTGAAGGGTTCTACAAAAGTGCTACAATTTAAATGCTCTTCTTCTAGTCATTACTATTACTATTCTCTACACTATTTGCATTCTAGCCCAGACCTCAAGTCTAGTAAAGCTCCAATTCACAACTCTACTGAAGATAGTTTTTAAATGTTACAGAAAATAATTCCAGGCTTCTGTTTAGAGAACCTTGATACTCTGAAATAATTTAGAGAGCCAATTGGCAAATACATCTGTACTGGGAGGTCCATTCGGGACCCAAAGAGCACATGCATTTATTCAGCACTCCCTTGGACCTCACAGCACACATTTCCCCTAATTGGCCGCTCTTCCAACCAAGCAGTTAAATTAAACCATCCAGAGTAACATACCCCCAAAATTATTACCCTGAAAGCTCTCAAACCTATAACTGTGTTCAACAATAATATAAATGCTGCTATGGCTCTCTGTGGCGGACTTCACAAAGGTTTTCAAACCAGGCAATTACACTGGATTTCCAACTAGATTTGGGAGATTAAGCTTCCCATGGGGCTACCTTGGAATGGGAGATGGGGCATGTCAGAGTGCTTCAACATGTGTTAAACCTCACATTCTCTGGCTGTCAGAAACCCATCCTACACAGAAATCTGGGCAGTGCAAATAAAGCATATGCATCACGTTAAAACTGTTAGTGTCATGTCAGGAGGGCCCATAAAAGGTGATTGGGTTTACAAGCTTTCAAGAGCAACAGATATTCCAATACTGTTCCAGTATCTGTGCAGGACATAACCTAGGGCTGCAGACTAAAACTGGGCTCCTCACTTCCAGACTTTTGTTGTTTGTTTGACTGTTTATAGGGAGATGCCTACAGATTTGTCCTGAACTTTGTACCTTCCTAGAGAAAGGCAACAGGGATCCTCTGTGAGTTTTGCCAACAAACAGCACAGCAAACGCTGAAATCAAATGCAGCGGAAGGAAATGGGATCATTTGGGATGTGAAATTCTCAGACAGATGATTCTCTTTGTAATTTTAAAAAGACAAAGATGATGGACAGAAAGGAAGAACTGTACTTTTGTTTAAATGAACTCTGTCAAATCTCATCCTTTATTCCACTGCAAAGTGGGACTTGGATCCATCCACTTTCTTGTGATATCTGAGCAGAGAGGGTTAGAGGGTTGTTTTGGAAATGCCAGCACATCATTCAGATAAGCAGAAGGCTTCAGAGACATGACAGTCTCAAACCATATGGTCCAATCCACAAAATACTATGCAGATCATGTCTCACAGCCTTCTTGTAATTTACAAAGAGAATGCAAAGGACACTGGGGCCTATGGTCAATGTCTAAACTAGGGCTGGGATTGTTGTGTCCTGTTCCTGTCTCTGGCAGGGAATACATGCTAGTGGGTACAGCATGGGTTAGGAATCAGGTTTCCTGTATTCTGTTTCAAGAGCCACGATGAGCATGTCATTTAGTGCCAAGAAGTGGTGGGGGGCGGACAGGAAGTGGGATCAGGAGACCTGCATTGTATTCCCATCTCTGTCAGTAACGTGGCATGGTTGATCAAGTCATTTAACCTCTCTGGTACCTCATTTTCTCTCCCAAAGCTACGTATGATATTCAGCTGTCTCACAGAGGTCAATTAATTAGAAAAGTCTGAGAGGGACACTTTGATCCTCTTGAATAAAGAGGTATGATTAAGAGTTGTTACATTTTTTTTCCTCAAAGTTTAAATACTTTGTGACATATTGACTCAGAGGTTGACTCTACAAAGGGTACTCAGCACTCCACCACCCCACAAATCAGAGTATCTGTCACTTTATACTGCATTCACTATGGAAGTCCTGCTAGTGACATTCCTCAGACTGACACACAATAGGGTAGAGGAGATGACACAGGCACTGGAATGGGACTCAGGTGATCTGGGCTCAATTCCCAGCTCTACAAGACACAGAGAGCTATCGATACATTCCTTCCTTACTGGGTGTTGTGACGATAAACTAATGCTGTGGCGACTGATACCTAAACACACAGCACTTCTACTACTGAGTGCATCCCTACAAGGAGTACCCACCACAACCCCTGAATTGGTGGCTAAAGATTATATGCAAGCAGCTCTTTGAAACCTCATTTTGGGAGCAATCTCTGCATCAGGTTCCTTTCCCTCTTCAACAGCAGCTACCTCTGTGTTCCATAAAGAGGTGGTATAGTACTTGATGGCAGAGGAGGAGAAGAGACATTACAGCCCAAGGGTAAGATACTGAAAAATCACCATTAGAAGTACAAAATATTTACAGGAAGAAATGGGCCTAAGTTATGGAAGAAGTGGAGTGGCAGCAAATGAGATCAGTGCATTTTATGTACCTATTTCTGCCTTTCAGTAAAAATACATTCTTAGTTACTATGTCAACCCTTGCACAATGTGGTCCAAATGGTACTTCAGGGAGGCGGAGATCCTTCTTAGGTGAACACACACTGCAGTCTGCAATGCAGCCCCATTGCTCCCTAAATAGTATCTCTGGACAGCAGAGTGACATTAATTGGTAATGTTTTGAGGTTTGATTTATTTTTTTTAAAACACCTAAACTAATATCTGGACTTTTTTGCAACGATCTTATATTGCAAAATGTCAGAAAGCAACAGAAAACATCACGTTTCAACCAGAGGAATGGAAAGGATATAAAATCTGAATATGGGAGAATCCAGAGATTTATGACAAATCAGAAACTAAAGAGAGAAAAAAGTAATAAAGAGGAAAAATGAGCAGCAAACTCCAAGGAGGTACGAGTCATTTATAAGTCACAGAGCTAAGAAAACAAAACCACAGAGAAAATCCTGAATTCCTGAGACAGGTATTGGGACTTCAGAAAGAGACTCTGCTGACTCAGGGACCTAGTAATAGAACTCTTTGATGCTATGCAGGAGACTCTGGGCTAATTGCCAGAGCTCAGCTTTTGCTTCCCAAAAGCTACTTGCATTTACCTAGCAAAGAATCTAATTCAGGGCTGCGCAGATGCCGCTAATGAAATTGAGAAGATGTTAGAAACACAGAGAAAAACTGAAAAGATTTTCAGTAGCATCACTCAATCTTTACAACATCCTATGACATTGTCTGTTGACCCCATGACCAACTCCCCTCCCCTGCCTGACCACAACCCCCACCATCACCCTTATCAACCTGCTTTCCTTCTAAAGCCTTTGTCTAGACACAGTGATTGTACTGGTTTAACTTAAACCTAGTTTTAAACAAGTACAAAGCCACATGTGGACGCTCTTTTTTCAGTTTAGCTCAAACCAGTTCCCTGAAATTATGCAAGTAGGGAAGGTGTAAGGAGAGCTCTTGATTTGAAGTTTCCAAAGAGAAGCTGAAGCAGGAGAAAGAATTTGAGTATTTGGGAAGTAAAAGTGAGGCAGAAGTACTGTGAGACTTGCAATTAAGTAACAAACTGAAGAGAAAAGTGTATGTGTTTGTCCCTGCCTAGAAATGAGGGATAGAAGATAGAAGAAAAGAAGATACCAGTAATAGAAAATAATACACTGAGGAGAATGGCAGGCAAGTAGAAAGTAGACAGAATGTGCATGGAGGAAATTAGGGGGAAGATGTACTTGCAGCTCCAAGTGATAGACAGGTAGGGGAGCACACATTTGAGGTGGGCTGGATATGTGATAAGAATGGCAGAACAACCACCAACAAGGAAAGTATGGGAGGAAGAGGATAGCAAGAATGGAGACTGAAGTTCAAGGATATGAGGGAAAGACTCTGCCAAGAGAAGTTTGAACAGGAAAAAGACTAACTACAAGGTCTACAAACCCGTGCTATGGTCCAGGAGTGGCAAAGTACCGCAGGCACCTCTTACTCTGTGTAAATGAGAAAAGGTGTTGAGAAGTGTAGTGTGCAAACCCCTGTGTGGATGCTGTTGTTTCAGTTTAGTGCAAACTGGTTCCCAATCAAGTTAACCTAAACTGGACGAAGCCACTGTGACACTGAAATAAGTGGGAAATAAACAGGGGATTCTCTCAATTTAACTAAAGTGGTTTAATAATCTGGCCTTCAGTTAAACTGGAGCATGCAGCAGCAGCAACTCAGCATGTAGACAAGCCTTGAATAATGACATGGTCATGTTGCTGTTATAAGCCAGCTCTTTAGCAACTAATCCTATGCTGCTTTTTAAAACATCATTTATTATGCCTGAGGTTTGCAAGGCAGGGATGGTGAACCTTATACATTCCCTAATGCTTAGAACATTATCTATATCTATCTATCTATATGTATTTTCAACACTTCAGCTAGAATGGCCTAATTTATCTTTGGCTTGTTTCATCTAAAGGAAATCTCTAAAGACTGGATGTTGGCCAATACTATGTCACTGTTTAGTGTTTATGCTCAGGGAGACAGTTAGTTTAACTTCAGTTACTTTAGCTTCAGTTGTGGGGAAAGTCTCCAAAATGATTCTGACAAGTCAAATAGGGGAACACTGTGAAAAAAAAATACCCTAGTGTGACTGGAACAGCTAATGTGATTTCAGGAATGGCAGATCCTGCTTTAGTGACTCCTGGGAACCCTCTGAGAATTATTGGTGTGAACTCAAAAATGGAAGTAACACAGTTAAATGTATAGACAGTTCTACATCAAAAAGCTAATTTTCAAGGGAACTGAATCACTGAAGAGAAAAAAAAAACAGATTCATGAAATTGAAAATAAGGAATAAAGGGGTTAGTGCAAGACACATTCAATGGCAACTATTTTAAAGCTTAGTTATAATTCCAGTGCCACATGTGTATATACATCTTTCACTGAAGCCAAAGCAGTAGCGAAGGCTACAGTGAATACACTTCAGAATTCATCCTGCATGATTTGCCCCATCCACAGTATAATTCACATATGTAGTTTACATGCAGAACATGTATGCCACTAGAAATGGCATTTGCTAACAAAGAGGACTGAGAGTTAGGTCTCCCAGATTCTAGTCCCAGCTCTCAGAAGTAGTTGAGTCTAGCTGTTGGAACAAGAGAGGCTGGGGGTCAGGACTTTGGTTCCTATTCCTAGGTCTGCAGGTTCATTAGCTAATTGCCTGCAAAGCAGTCTGGGATCCGTGGGGAAGGCATCACAGCAGTGCCATGTAGCACTGGTTTTGAATGCAGATTTGGCGCTCATCTTTAATAAGGATTTGGGTAGCAAATACCTCTTCCAGAGCTACAACCTCTTTTGTGGAGGACATCCAGCATCTCATCAAAAGTCGGACAAGGGGCACAGCTCACTGAAACCCATAACAGGAGGCCTAGCATAACCTCTCCAGAGCAACACACATTCTCTGGAGTGGGACGACCAGCCGAGAAGGGTCATTGGCTTAGGGAGACTGTGATAAGAAGTATAGCGAAGACTGGGAGGGGAGGGTCCTGTTTGCTAGGAGAATGGCTGAGAAAGAGGAAGGACTATAACAGCTGCCATATGAGGAGAGATTAATAAGACTGGGACTTTTCATCCTGGAAAAGCGACAGCTAAGGGGGGATATGATAGAGGTCTATAAAATCATGACCGCTATGGAGAAAGTAAATAAGGAAGTGTTATTTCCTCCTTCTCATAAACACAAGAACTAGGGGTCACCATATGAAATTAATAGGCAGCAGGTTTAAAACAAACAAAAGGAACTATTTTTTCACACAATGCACAGGCAGCCTGTGGAACTTCTTGCCAGAGGATGTTATGAAGGCCAAGACTATAACAGGGTTCAAAAAAGAACTAGATACATTCATGGAGGATACGTCCATCAATGCCTATTAGCCAGGATGGGCAGGGATGGTGTCCTTTGCCTCTCTTTGCCAGAAGTTGGGAATTGATGACAGAGGATGGATCACTTGAGGATTATCTGTTCTGTTTATTCCCTCTGGGGCACCTGGCATTGGCCACTGTTGGAAGACAGGACACTGGGCTACCCAGCATGGCCATTCTTATGTTCTTAAAAGGACAATTGTAAAGTCAGTCTGTTCAGTGAAATGGAGAATGAGGGTGTAAAAGCAAAGGCACAGAAATGTAGTGAGTAGCTCAGGAGAGTTAGAATCATGATAAGCTGCAAGCACGATTACTCCAGCCCCAGCAGCAGAAGAGAAACATGAAGGACAGCAGAGAAGTCACATTGCTAGCACATGTCATAGAGCAAAACAAGTTTAACCAACATGGCATTGAAGGACCACTGTCAGCAAGTCCAGAGTATTTTAGGACACGGCTGAGATGTGACATTAAGTGGAAAAGGAGGCAGTAAGGAGGCTTAGCAATTACCAATAAAAAGGGTGCCGGAGTGAAGGAGGGGAGCAGTTGAGAACACCTGGTAAGGCTCTGCTAAATCCTCTCCATCCTGATAATGCTGAAGCATGATAAAGAGCCCAGGGATCAATTCAGCAAGGATTAGCCAGAGATGATGGGGGTTAGGTTCAAGAGTAGAAAACATACAAGGTTAGCTTCTGGGTGAGCGTCAGAGAAAAAGCCCTGAAGATCTTAATACGGCAAAACATAGGTGGGCAAAGAGCGATATTGACAGGATGAGTTTAAACAGTGACACTGAGAATGTCACAGATACAAAGGTGGTGATAGCTATTTAAGAAGATAGCTTGAAAGACAGATACCAAATCCCTCTCTGGAGAGATTTCATAATGTATCATTTCCAAGCCACTTTTTAAGTCCTTCGTTAGCACAAAGGGATAGTTGTGGGGTACATGACGACAACTAGGAAAAATTATACAAAGAGCTGCTCCATCTTCTCTTTATAAAGATCGTTAGGAAGGGTTACAAAACTACCAAACTATTGGTAATGCCAGCAAGCTGCATGCCTAGCAATAGCTGAAGAGACCAGCTAAACCTCTTATTTAGATCCTGGCTAACAAGTCTGAGTCTGAACTAAGCCAGATGACATACAATGTGTGCTGTGCAGAGCCAATGATCATTTTTATTATCTCAGCCATGAAGGCAGAGTTCCCCTTGTAAGGTTTCGGTACAGGATGATATCCCTGGAAATGAATTAAAATGGCCCTGCAATTCCCTTAGCTTTACCTTCTAGACACTGAGTATCATTTAAAGCAGCCTGTTAGGTACTGTGTCGTATGTTTACTCCTGAGGTTTAGATGCATGTGTACATTTCTATTGTGCTACTTCTGAATTGTGTTGCTGAAGGTCAGATGCAACCAGCTATTGAATACATGAGAAATGGAAGCCAATTTACACCTACTCAAAAGCCTTAAGGGAAGCAGACTGTCTTTATTGTTTGTAATCTGGTCGCTGGAATATTCCCTTTCATTTTGCAAACTCTGATGTGCTTTTCTGTCTCTGTAGAAGCTTGTTCACAGCATTACAGTGAGAACACTTTGCATAGTCATTATCCCTGGTCCATCCTGAATGGAGTGAGGAATATGAGAATGATTTTGGGTTTTTTTAAATAGAGGGTTAGAGTTTGGCCTTTTCATGCTATTCACACATAGAATCCGAGCTCACATTCTCTGTTGCCCATTCCCAGCTTCTGCCAAACAGAGGCTAAGGACACAATCCCTTCCCATGCTGGCTAATAGCCACTGATAGACCTATCTTCCATGAACTTGTCAAGCTAGAAGCTTAGAGGCTAAGGCATGCTGAGCCTAACTTGTTTAAGTTAAAAGGGAGAAAAAATCTCCAGAATTGTTTTTCTATTTAAAACATAGAAATTGTATATTTTTGCTTTTTATGCTGCTCTGCACTGTGTGAAGGAGTGTACTACTTCTTTAAGGAGACCCTGACTTGGCCTAGGGTTATATAAACAGGAAGAGGAAGACGAGTGAGAGAGAGGGTAGTAGAAGCCATGCAGGCTACAACATGTACTGGTTTCTTCTTAGGCTCTGGGAAACCAGCCTAACCAAAGGCTTTGTTTTGTGGACTTTAAGTTGGGAGATGAACCAGTATTCTGAGGTGACGACCTTATGATTTATTTACCATAGTTATTCCTTTCCTGAAGCCTTACTGAAAGTGGAAATGCTATTTTGTTACTGTGTGTTGGTTTCTTTCCCCAATGCTGTTAAAGTGAACTGCTGCAACCCAAAACAGGGGAATTAAGGTAGGGCATACCTGCAGTATCACACTGGGTCGCAAGGGGGTGTTTAGGGACTTCCCACACCTTTACACATTGTTTAAAAACAAATGTTTTGAGAATTTAGTGCACATAAAAAGTACCATACAGAGATCCCTAGAGACTTAAAGCCTTCAGATGTAGAATAGGTACAGCAAAGGCAGCAGTGGAAGTATGCTCCTCTAATGTTCATAAACTCTAACTTGCAAGGACAACTTTTGAGAGGGATACAGGACAATTCAAGGATGCAATTGCCAAATATGTTGCCAAATACCTCTGGGTTAAGAGAATTTGAGTTTCTAATCCTCTCTCAGGCAGAGGTGTAGGGTTAACTAGAATATTTTGGAATGGAGAGCAACAAAACCCCTGTTCGTACCCCCTCAAAAATATTTAAAAGCTTTTAAACAAATAGTTACTCCTGTCACACATTACGCTCTGATTTCTTTGAATCTCTTCCACTCTTGCCCTCCTATAATGTTCCGAAGAGGAGGGTTTGGTACATTTGTGACTCCTTTACGGTTTTCTTTTTCATTATATCGTTTACATCACCATTCACTGGGGGGAATGGCAGATTGTACCCTCCCAGCCGGCACTACGAGGAAATATATGCCTTTCACATTTGTAATATTTCCAGCCTACCCAGACAGACCTGCTGCAGGTTTTCTACATCCTTTATTTCATTATGGGACGCAGGGCTCGGTTTGAGATGGGAAAAAAGTATAGTGCTCTGCTTGGGTTGCTTCTGTAGAGCCTAACTTTGATCACAACAGGCCCAGAGCAGCTGGATGTTTGGGCTAAAATAACCACTGTGACAAAGCTCCAAGTCTGTACTTGTGGGTCCTGCGCTTCCTGGCAGATTTAGGGGCCTCAGAAACTCATCTAGGCCCCAGAGTGACCTCCCTTTCTCAGTATAATTTGCAAGAGTCACCGCCTAGTGAGTTACCTTCATCACAGGCCAGTATGGAAGATGGAAAAGGGGGGGAGCCCGGGCCCGCCCTCTACTCCGGTCTCCAGCCCAGGGACCCTAATGGTATCAGCTAAGATGGCTGACCTTTTAGGCACAAAACACAATACAATTCCCTGGGCTACTTCCCCACAGCAGTCCCCGCTTCTTCAAACTCCACTTCACCCTTACCTCAGGGCCTCCTTCCTTCAGTATGATATGTTGTCCAACACTCAGTCTCACCAACAGCATAACTTCCTTCCACAGCTCCTGACACCCACAGCCCACCTGACTAACTGGGAGGTTTTTATCTGGTTTCAGCCAGTCCCTGATTGGCTTCAGGTGTCCCAATTAGGCTAGCTGTTTCTACTCCTTTCTAGAAGGTTCTTAATTGGCCCGGAGCAGCCTTTGTCTGGCAGGGAACAGGGACCTGCACATCCTGAGACTAATATACCTGCCTTCCAGCACTCTCCTATATCCTTCTGGTCTGACTCCGTCACACCACCAACAGAATACCTAGGATTAAGTTTTCACAAGTGTCTAAGGCCCAGGTTTTTAAAGGTATTTAGGCACAGTGGCACTCAGATGCAGGAAGACAATTGCATTAATTCCAATTCTGAAGGTTCTTTTCTCTGTTTGGAAGGTCTAAAAAAAGAGGGTAACATTTTAAAATTTAAATGAACACAAATTTTGGGGGTCCACTTGAGGCACCTAAAGTTGGTTTTTCAGAAGTGCTGATTACCCACAACTCCAGCTGACATGAGTGGAAGCTGCAGGTGCTTGGCACCTCTGAAAGTTGGGCCCAAGGTGGGGACCCAAACAGGGAGGCACTCTATTGAAAAATTTTACTTTTTTACAAATAGAAGCATCAACTCTGCCCAGTTTGATGGGGTCAGTAAAGAAGTGCAGGGTGGTGTGTACTTGGACAGTACTGCCTCACTCCAATACCTCAGTGACCATTTCTGACATTTTTATATTGAACATAGTATCTACACACCATTTCAGTTATCCTCCTGCAGCTTTTTCCCCAGAGGGAAAAAGCTGCAGATTTTGTGGACTAATCCCCACTGTGCTGGATGAACCCATAGAGACGGGGGTTGTGTCAGCCGGGATCTCTATGGGGATAGGGGCACTGTGGGGGGATAAGAGCGGTGCTGGGGGAAGAGGCCAGGCTCCCTCTGTGCCCGCTCCTATTCCATTCTGAGGCTTATCATACAAAAGGATATTTGTGCTGATGAGGCCCTGGATTGGAATAGCTTGGCAGGAACATTCGCTTTCATCTCCCAAGTCACACAGAATATTGCAGACAAGCTGTAATCGACTGCCAAAGTGTTCTCTGATAAGTTCTTACAAGCACTTTTCAGGCTGGTAAAAGCAGAAGCTGGGGCCCATCGCATCAATAATACAGAATAAAATCTTCCAATACTCTTCAGAAATCAGATTAGAGGTCCCCTCCCTTCCATTGCAATTCTAACTACATGGCCCTGAGAAGATCCTCCTCCTGAGATGAAATCCTCTCATGAAAAGCACGAAGACCATGACTGAAATCTGCCATGGCTCAAAACATAAAGCAAAGGAATGTTTGCTGCACAAAGTGAAGTACTAAAGGAAAACAAGATACAAGGGTTGTTCCCAGCAAATCTCATGTTTTCAGTGACCTTCTTGAAATATTTAGAAACATCTGGTTACATGGCTTCTTAAATATATAATTACATTATAGATAATGTGTTTAATACCTATTTTGCTGCAGTCATATCTAAAAAAATTAACTGTGATCAGCTACTTAACACAGTTAATAGTAACAACAAGGGGGAAGGAACAAAGCCAGAACAGGAAAACAACAGGTTAAAGAATATTTAGATAAATTAGACGTAGTCAAGCCAGCAGGGTTTGACAAAATTCACCCTAGGGTACTTAAGGTACTAGCTGAAGTAGTCTTTGAACCATTACCAATTATCTTTGAGAACTCATGGAGGACAGGTGATCCCTGAGGACTGAAGGGCAAACACAGTATCTATCTTTAAAAAGCAGAACAAACAGGACTTAGGAATTATAGACCAGTCAACCTAACTTTAATACCTGGACACATACTCAAACTAATTATTAAACAATCAATTTGCAAGCACCTGGAGGATGCTAAGGTCATAAGGATAGCCAACATGGTTTGTCAAAAACAATTCATGCCAAACTTAATTTCCTTCTCTGAGAGGGTTTATGGCCAAGTGGGTGAGGGAGAAGTTGTAGAAATGATTTATCTTGATTTTAATAAAGTTCTTGAAACAGTCCCACATGACATTCTCATAAGCAAACTAGGGAAATGTGGTCCTGATGAAGTTACTATACAGTTGTTTTTTCAACCAGTTGTGCACCCAAGTCAGATGGAAGTTATCAATGGCTGGCAATCAAACTGGGAGGACTCAGCTAATGGATTACCACAGGGGTCTGTTCTGGGTCTGGTACTATTCAACACTTTAATTTGTTACTTGGATAATGGAGTGAAGAGTATGATTATAAAAACTGTGGATGACACCAAGCTTGGAGAGGCTGTAAACACTTTGGAGGATAGGATTATGATTCAAAATGACCTTGATAAATTAGAGAGTCAATAGAGACAAGTGCAAAGTGTGACACTTAAGGAGGAAAAATTAAAATGCACAACTAGAAAATAGGGAATATCTGTCTAGACGTTAGTACTGCAAAAAAAGACCAGGGGTTGCAGTGGATCACAAACTGAAGATGAGCCAACAGTGTGATCCAGTTGTGAAAAAAAGCTAATATTCTGGGACGTAAAACACAGGAAGTAACTTCCTCTCTATTTGGCACTGGTGAGGCCCAGGTAGAATACTATGCCCAGTTTTGGGGGCCACATGTTAAGAGAGATGTAGACAAATTGGAGACAAAGTTCAGAGGAGAGAAACAAAGGTGATAAAAGGTTTTACAAAATCTGACCTATGAGAAAAGTTTTAAAAAATCCCTGAGAATGTTTAATCTTGAGAAAAGACAACTGAGGGGGGAACTAATAGCGGTCTTCAAGTATAACAAGGACTGACAGAGATCAATTGTCCTACCTTCAGTGCTTATGGAGAAAAAGAACTAATAAGTCAAGCAGGGAACCAAGGTAACCCCTTACATACTGGAAATTGAGGAACTTATTTACACACCAGTCGCCTTCCCACCGGCATTGTGGGAACCAGCCCAGGTAGGAGATACCTGAATAATTTTGCGGCCAGTGATCTTCTCCGAGTCCCTTTCCCCATTTTTTAACTTTTACTTTCCTGGACCCTCACTTGCTTTAGGCTCTCAGCCTCCAATCATTGGGTTTGGCCAAGCGGAGCTGGATACAGAAATCAAGAGAAAAAGGAAACAGTGGCTTTATATTGCCCCTTTACAGTACCTTCTTCCCTGTGGCAGGCTGGGTGAAAAGAAATCAGTCCTCAGTGCAAGGGTCAGAGCAGCCTCAGGATAGTTATAACCTGGGCTGCCTGCTAACTTCTCCCAAGGGGCTGTCACAGCTGTCAGAGATTGTCAGAGCAAAGTGCAGTCTTCCACCTGCTCCCAAAACACTTGCTATGCCAGGGAAGATGCGATTGATTGGGGTCTATACACAGTGCCCTCCATAGTTCATGTGGAGAGGTTGTGGCCACAGGCTGAACTAGAAAGCAAGTGAGGGCTGCATGGCAGCCTGGCACCCAAGCTGTGGTTTGGGCTAGACATCAAGATTCATCTTTCCAGACTCTGTACCTGAACAGTCGGTGTCTACCGGGTGGGCTGTGAACCAAATTGAGGACCATTTATATCACAAAGTGCCTGGAGCATAGGAAAGGGCTAACATTTGCCTCTTGAATACTGTGCAGTTCAGAGGCTGCACTCTACTTTAGCTGAACCTGTTTCCTTCTCTGCTCAAGCTGGAGGGAAAGCAGAGTGAGAAATCCTGAAAGCTGTCAGAATCTTTGGCCTCCAATGCTGACTCTTTGAGGCTCTGATGTGGCTTAGGGTGCTTTGATAAAGAACTGCAAATAGAAAGCTGTCAGGAGAGAGGCCCTCAGCTTTAACAGGGAACTCTGGGGGAGGAGGCCCAGCAAGAAGGACTGAGCCAAACTAGCCAGAGAAAGCTAAATCCAAACACCAGCAAGAGACAAAATATCCCAACTTCTAGGCTTTTATGGGTCCCTTAGACTATTTCTTTTTGTGCAAATCATTCTGCATCATTAATGAGGTCTTTTTATTTCATTAAATTTTAAGAAATGCCACATTGCTAATCTTTGCATTTGGCTACATGTGTAAAGGGAAAAATCTGTTTCTGGTCAGTGACTACAATGCAGTGCCATCTGCTGGGGGCTGCAAGCCAGCCGCCTGTAGATATCATTCAAGCAAAGCCCAAGTCCCACCCCGCTCCACCAAGTACCATTTGTGTTTGGCTGTGCTTTGTCCCAGTTAGATAGTTTGGTACAGTGGTTTGCAAACTAGGGAACACCCTGAACTATCTAACTGGAGTAATCATGGATTTGGATAAGACATGCTTCTATATCCCATTGATGCAGGAAAAAAATTGCTGACCCATGGAGTCACCTAAGAATGCTACAAACTCCCTGAAATGCAAAGAAAGTGTCAGGCTAATGTCAGGGAAAGAGGAGCTACAGATGGACATGAGAATGCACGTGTATGCACACCTGCCCCCCTGCTATTCCCACACACAGCTGCTCTCACTTTTTACAAAGATAAGACCTCCTTAGTCAATTGAAAGATTTTCTCTGACATTAATTTGAGGAGAAGGATGCAAAAAGGCAGTGACACACTGAGCTATCTGTCCTCGTGTCTCATGACATGCTCTAAGGACAAACCAGTCTGGCAGAATCTGATTTTGCAGAAGTGTTAGTAGCTCGGACCCTCAGAAGCAACTTGATGTATTTATCTGAGGAAGCTGTGTCAAGGAGCAGATGAACAAACACAGAGAGCATAAAGAAGCACAGAGCCCCTCCAATCTCTCTGTTCTTTACCTGAAGATTTTGCTTTTACCTATGTGGAGTTTGCTTTCATCCTAGTCAGAAATGTGCATTTATCCACAATCAAAAAACCTTGACCATTTCTGTTCTAAGAAGACTCGGAACTGGGAGAGCAAGAGGCTGTGGGTGGGGAATGAGGGACAATGATAAAACAGTGGAGTCAAGAGAAGCCTAGGGCTGGAATAGCAGGGAGGCTGTGGGTCAGGATTGAGCTCTGCCAGTGCCCGGGGGTTGGGGGGGGAAGAGGGGCAGGATTGGAATAGCAGCAGGAACAGTGGTTAGGATTGTGCATCAGCAGCAGGGCTGTGCAAGGGAAACTTCACGGTGCCTGCCTACAGCATGGCTGACTTTAAACAGAGTAACTAGTCTCATTTTCATATGAATTTGTTATTCGTAAGTATTGTGATTCATTACCACACCAGTTCCATTGAACTCATCACTGATGTAATGATATAAAAAAGGAATGAGCTCAACATGGAGTCTCTTTCCTTGGCCATGGAGAGGTTACTAATTAGCTCACCTGGTACAGATCCTGCAGCTTAAATGGTCTTGGTTTGCATCTCAGTTTTGAGTGCGCATACTGTCACGGGCAGGGCTTTGATTGGCAGTGGCATCCATAACAATTAGCAAGCTAACAGAATAGGTCTGGAATCACCCCAGCTTTATTCATGTGGAAAATACCTGCTTCTCTTGTATTTTTAAATGTGAAATATGAAATATAAAGGATAGCAACGTTAAAAAAAAAAAAAAGGGTGAAATTCAGCCCTGTACAGAGGGCCCAGCACATGGCCCAGATAGTACTTAAGTCCTTCTAAAGCCATTAATTTTACACAAAATATAAATCTGAGACATGGAGATCTCTTGGTGACAGCATTCTGGACTCCGAGCAATGGGCGTCTTATAAATGCGTGAAATAACAATTGCTATTCAGCATAGTGTTAACATGAAAACAGGCAATTGTATGAAATTGTCCACATTTAAAATATTTCATAAAACATTTGTAAATAAGTCTATTTTCATTTGAATCACATGTGGCCCTATACCAAGAGTCCTGTTGTTATGGCCTGTCTTCCTGTCATTTTCTCTCCTTGCATAGTTCCCTGCAGTCTTAAACATGGCAGGTTTCTCTTTCCTTCCATGTGGTTTAGGGCCCACAATCCTGATCAGAGATGCAGTATGTTTTTCCACACGCTTTTGAGCTCTGCTCAGAATTGGTCCCCAGGTGTTTTCAGAACAGCAATGCAATCCTGCTGTAAGCTGTCACATGTGTCTAGTTAAACAGGAATTTGTCACTTCCTCCCTATGTCCCTGGCAGCCCTTGGGATTGCTTTTTGTATTGCTTACCTCTTAAATTTCCTTTACCTTGAGATCAAACATCAGCGATTTCCCAGGGAAGATTCATAGCAGCAGAAGGCCTGTTCCATATTCTTTATTTAGGGAATCAGCTTAAAAGGCAGGTTCTAAAACAAAACAAAAACAGATCACACAGTCATTCCATTTGCTATGAGATAGCTCATTGCTGCACAAGAACTCCTTGGACACAAATCAGAGGCTGTGACAGTAGCCAGGAACATCAGCAATAAGACTAACCCTGTGAAACTATATTTTATAAAACCTACACCTTTTTTTGGAATCAGCTCAAAATATGGGTCTTGGTTCTTGGACTCCCCCACTTAAATGCAGTTCATATTCCTACAGCTGTCAATAATGCAATGGTACAAACAAAACACACTGCACTGGAGCTTATAAACAGGCTGAGAGGATGCCACTGAACTCTATTCATTCCCCGCTCTGAACTGACTGTGGTGCCTTGGCATTTTTCTTTTAATACTTTGCATAGGAAGATATTACACGAGGTAACAGTAATAAATGACTATTTAACAATCCCACCCTGCACATCACACTCCGCAGGTCAGAAAGGTCTTGTATTTTTCAACAGAGATGGGAGCAAATTTTACTACAATTGAAACAGTTTTTAGTTATGGCACACACACAAAAAAAACGACAGAATCAGGAGCTTCTGCTCGGTGGAGAATAGGATAAGAGCTAATCACAGGCATTATGATATTGGGTAACTAGAAACACATTCAGAAAAAAGCCCAGTGGATTGTCTCGGATGTGGAATTCCAGGCACTTCCTACAGGCTTCTAGACTTCATGTTACAGGCTAACTGGGGCATTCACTCTCTCCCCATGTCCCCTTTTGGCAGCAGAGTTGCTAGTAGTGAAGGTATAGTTTGTTTTTCAACATGTGCTTCCTTTGCTTTAGATGCGGAATCACAGTGCCAAGATCTGACACTTCATCTGCAGGACTCCAATTCTCATCTTTTGTACCATCTCCAACTGGTGCATGTAGTAGTGTCAAGTTTTCTTAAAGATTCTGGCCCTGATCTGCTCCTGTAGCCACTGATGAAAGAATGTGGAATATGAGGGGATCTGGAGAAACGCGGTACGGTTTCAGGGCAGATTTAGTTGGGTGTGACACCAGGGATCCAAGGTGATGGCCCTGGCAGCTACTAGACAAAGCACAGGCCTCTTCCCATGTGACACTAGCCTCTCTGTGCACACTCAACACAGATCTCTTTCCTGTATCACTTACTGCTTCCAAAACAGTGTCCCATCCCTCCATCCCCAGCATGGAGTATCCCCAAGTGGCTCAGAGAGTCACTGTAATCCTGGTGCAGTGGGCACAACCAGGAGAAATGGGGAGTGGCTAATGCATCTCTGCATCCTGGAAATCTCTAGTTGCTAGAATGACTCCTGGGGTGTGAGTGCAGCCAACATAGTTTAAAGCAGCCCAGTTTGCAACTGGCCTGATGTCTACTGGCCCCATAACTTACAGGAAAGGGGTGCCCACTTTGCCTTCCCTATGAAAATGATGCCTAGCCCAGAAGGCCCATGCCTCAGGCCCTTTGATTCCTAATCTTGGAAGATGACCCCTTCTCATTGATTTTTGCCAGCGAAATGGGTTATTGCTGCCTCTCAGCAGGTAGCGTATTAATTTTCTGTGGCATCCGAATTTGTTACCCAAGTTGACATCATTCAGTTTGTCAGGGCCTGTGGAGAGTGACAGAGCCAATGGAAATTGCTCTGGCATTAATTACACACTATATCCTCCGCAGCAGTTAATCCTGAGGATGAAATGCCCCTACTGCAGCAGATGCCCTATTAATGCAATAAGACAAAAATTTAAATCTAGACAGGGGGTTGCAAACAAAGGACAAACTGGCACATTCATCATAGTTGTGCTGCTGCTGCCAGAGTCCCAGTATTTAACGTTGCACTAAAACAATGAGAGCAATTCCAGATTTAGGGCTGTGCTTCCATCCAGCACTCCGGGAACCATGATCCCAGGGAAAAACAGCATCGCGTTGCACAGCTGCTGCTTCTGAGAGGCCTCTTTTGATGCTACTTTTATAGGACCAGTGCCACAGAAATCACCTAGCCCTGAACGGTCCCCTCTGGATCCACATGGGATGGATCTGAAGCTCCCTTGTAATAATTTATTAATACTGTATGTTGAGGTGTTACTGTATGAATATATTGGTTTAGTTAATAGGGGGCTGTTGGGAAAAACAAGCAGGAAGGGAAAGAATGGCTCGGATAAATCACTTCTCAGAAAACACTTGAGAGTTGTTAAGAGACGATACCAGGATACTAAGAGGCCTGAGAATTTGGAACAGAAGACCTCTGGCAATTTAAAAAGGGTTTGTCGCTCGCTCTCTCTCCAGAGAGAGAGGCGCGGGTAGTTGTTCAAGGGAACCAGACAGACATGGGAACCTGATGGGGCAAGTCTGAAGAAGTTAGGCCTATAGGCAGACACATATATAGACAGTTTTAAAATTCTTTTTCTCTACTAAACGCATCCTATCCTAAGATTACACAACACTTCAGTTTAACACGGTCTGGTCACTGCATAGCATCTTTTGCACCCCGAAAGGGAAGAAATACAAGTGCCAGAACCCAACCGGGCCTCTTGGGCAAACAGGGTTGGTACACAGGGTACTGTCACACCTGAAGGCATGAAGCCTGACACTAGAGGGGGTGCACTCAGAGAAACCAGAAAGGGGACAGAGATGCAGCTAACCCTGTAACTGGGACACCTTGCATGAAAGGGACCGTGCGTAAGCCATCACCATGCTACTAGCACAGACTGGGGGCTTGAGCCATCTCCCACCGCAAAGCTCCCAGCAGGTGCTCCGTGTGGATTGATTTAAATCACCTTGATTGGAAACCTTGATAAAAATAAATCTGTTCTGATTTTGTTTTGAATTTGTACTTTCGGTTATTTTGCTAAAGAAAGGTCAATTCACAGTAGCTGGTACTTTTTAGTTAACGATGATAGACTATATCTATACACAAATATCTTTATTTAAGCAATTATATAGCTTAGCACACATTTATTGAGATTCTTAATTTTTATCATTTTATTACATTAGAAAATGGTGAATGACTCATTTCTCATTTACTAGATATGATTAATTTTTCACTTGTATTGTGTGTCAAACTGCATTTGGATGGAAACTGAAGGGATTCAATTACAAATGCAAAAACAGCATTTTAAAATTGTTTTCATTAGTTAAATACAACGTGCTGAACACATAGAAAAAAGCATTGTGTTTTGCATTTAAAAATTATTTACTAAACAAAATGAAATATTATCTGCATTTCGTGAATTGAACTGGCTGTTCCTAGTCACCATGTCCTTGAAGATTTCAGAACTAGTAGATCTCGTTCTCTTAAACTTAGTTTTATTTACAGGTTGGAGGAGGAAAATAAGCTTTCCTGTGTTTTCAGCTTCCAAGCAGTGTCTCAACTTTGAATGACCTAGTAATTGAATTGCACTAATTGAATAAACTGAAAAGAAGAAAATACTCTTTCTGCATCTGCAGAAGAGGTTACTGCTGTCAACAGCTGGTTTACTCCTTCAACAAATTCTGGTTCCAGGTGCTTACTAGTGACTTCAACCAATTCGGTGGTTTGATTTTCTTTAAAACTTTGGCAACAAACATGTTTAATATTTTTTTAATTTCATTTATATTATTTTAACAAATTATATGAGGTTTAGGCCTTAACATGGGTTGTCAATTTCAAAATTTAAATGTAAACACATTTTTTAAAAGAACAAGGTATTTAAGTACAAAATATCCATAAAGAGAGTGTTAATTCTACCCTGGCTCCATGGCAGGAGATGGAGACAGGCTAGAGCCAGCAGAACTTGTACCTATCCCCTGTCTAGCCCCACAGCTATTCCCCAGGAAAAATAATACAGCCTGGGACCATGTGATCTTCACATATTCCTCACCCCTTCCCTGGGACAAATAAAGGCAAAGAGAGCTAATAGGACAAGGCTACTGCAGGGAGCCCTGTTAAGAGCTGCACCCAAAAAGCCACTTGAGGTGCACAACAAGACATTTTATTGGTCCTACATAACTCAGATATACTTGTGTATACTTGTGTCCACTGCCACCTTTGCTATTAACCAACTAATCAAACAGACATCTCCTTTTTATACAATACTCTCACAACCAGCCCCATAATCAGCCAGCAGAGCAAGGACAGCAGTGCAGAGGCACCAGGGTTTGTGATTGAATCCTGTGACTTCACAGCCGGCGGAGGGCACCCTCACACAAGGCAACATGAGGATTTGGGGAAACTCTTACAGAGAACCTTACAGAGATATAGACCCCTTCCTTCTCAGATCTCCCTCCAAGGTGTTTTACTGTTGCAGAAAGTGACCTCGCCCAACGGCCTGTCCAAAGAACTCTGGGTGCCAATTACTGGCTAGGCAGGTCTTTAGGGAAGAAGGTGTCATGTAACCATGGGCAGCTCAATCCCTACAGCAGGTTTAGCACATCAGCAGCAGAGAGCAAAACCAGCATCCCTAATTCCCAAAGAGGACCCGGAGCTATAGAGTTCAGATCTGGGGTTTTTCCAGAGAGAGGATCAGAGCTGTGGTTGTGGCTCGGTCAAGGGCAGAGTTCCTACTGGTTGCACTCATATGCAGAATTCTGGTTCAGACCTATCTTTATTCATTACCCCTTTACACAGGAGGTTCATCAAACCCAGCCTAATTTTGTCTTTTCTTAAATCTTTTGTCTAGCCCTCTGTGAATTGTGACAGGCTTTACACAGAACTAAGCAGAGATATTTCGCTTTGGAAGCTGCATCCATTTTCTTTTCAGGGGCATAATATACCTCTTTCCTACTGAAAAATTGTAGCTGACTGAAATAACAGAGCTTGCCTTCCAGAGAATGCTGCAGCTCTAGGGGGGAAGGGAGCACAGTGACAAATGGACAGCATGGAGGGGAATGTCAATACAGATTTGGGGTTTAAATGGCTTTTATAAATAGACTGGTGGAGAGAATGCAGCTGCCTGGTATTTTCCAGCATAGCTAACAAGCAGTAGGAAAAACATTCTCCAATGCTCATGACATGATATTCAGAGTCCAGAGAAAACCCTGAGCAGAACACTCTTCAGACACCAGAGAAAGGCACTTTGTTGCTATTGGTGTCATTGCTAGGAAAGTGGTGCTCTTTCCTCTAGCAAGGCAGCCCTTTGTCTAGCTATAATGCACGAATCACCCTGGTAACCAAATGTAGTATGTATCAATAAGATGTTCAATGAATATTTAAGTTCAGTTTCAGCGGAACTGATACTAAGTTATGGTAAGAGTGCAGTGGGCCCTGCACAGAGCCTGCATACCATTTAATTCCTGCTTTAAGAGCTTAAGTGGCATGTAGAACTTGTGCAGACCCCCTTGCGTGGGATGAATGTCATCCAAAAGGTCTTTAACAACCAGATCTTTACATAGCTCTACTAATTACTAGGAGACTTATTGCCAATGATTTAATTTTGCAAATTAGTAAATGAACACACACAACAGAAAAGTGAGAGCAAGAACAAGGCATCAAAAATGCACTTTGCTCATTTATTTGACAAATGCAGTTTAGTTTTAATTATGCATGACAATCCTTTTGAGTACACGGATAAGCGTTCTGCAAGAGATTCTGTATGAGTAAGGATGCCTTAGTAACATGAAACCTCACTAAGCCTTTGCTGGGGAACAGGGAGACTTTCACATGTGTTTGGCATGTGAAATTAATGAGGTTCTACTATATTTTGTGTTTATTTAGTGCCTGATATTCATAGAGCTCAAGGTTCTTCTCGAACCAGTAGCTCATATTCCTTCTCTAATACACTGAACAGCTAAAATTGCCAAAGGATCAAGCTTTTGCCATGGTGGATGGAAATAATGAAAACATCCTTGACTTATTTGCCTAAATACACTGATGCTCCAGACCACCTGGGATTAATATAGAGCAACAGTAGCTGACTTTCTGAAACAATACCAACTGAAGCTACAAGCCATCTCACCTACAGGACTTCTGCTGAATTGGAACTCTTTTCAATACTGATAAACAAGCAGGAGTGACTGTCACTATGCCAATATGCCACCAGGGCCTGAGGTATTGCCTTCCTGCCATTCCCAGTCCCTAGTGAATTAGGAATGGTTCAGCACCACTAATTCACATAAATGGTTCAGCTCCACTTAAACCACTATGGGTTTAAATGGGACTTAAATGATGAACAGGCCTCCAGCTGGCCTTCTGCATTCAGGAATTCCAACCCAGAAGAATAACTGCATCTAAATTCTACTTCCTAACTTGGCAGGTTTAGGGGAAATGAGAGGCTTGGAGTCCATAACTCATTATTTGGGCTTGGCAGAATTCAATTTTCATTTGCTTGTAATTTCTACTCATAATATAGATTATTTTAAAGTATTTTTTCTATTTTTAAATGTTCACAGTTGTGCAAAGTTATGGGTTTCAAGCATTTTCTCAATGTTTATCTATTTACATTTTCCTGCAACTGTGAAACTGGGGGAGAGGTCAGACAATTATTTAATTACAGTAGACTCATTCAAAAAGTTAACTGTTTATAACCATTAAGACACAAAGTGTCAATCTCACATGTCAAAATATACAAAGTAAATATCATTAAATCAAACTAACAAGCTCTCAAGAAGCATTTTTCTTGCTTTGCCTATGTAAACTTCGATTTTTGTCTGTGTATGTACAATGAAATCAACATTTACTGATCAAAATCTAATCCTTCCAAGCTTATTATTATTGGATCAGTGTCATAGCAGAGCTTGGTCCGTGGGGTAACATTTATGCTGCTGATTCTGCAAGCTGTGGGGTGCAGAGAGTCATAAATATTCAAGCCTTTGCAAGATGGAAAATCCTGAGATAACAGGTGCTGTGGCAGGTTGAATTCTCAGGGAGTCACGAGAGAAATCACTTAGCTCTGGAAGAATGGACAATAAATCTTAACCCACAACAGTATGAACTGATAGCCCTAAAAATAGAAATCGTATTACACACACATTCAACTTATTCCTCTGGCCAAGCACGCAAGAGCCCGTGTCAACAGAGCTGGCTAATTTCCCACACAGAGGGTGCCCTGGTGGAATAAAATATTCTCCCCTTGGAAACTCATTCATGTCCAAAATGATCTGCAGAGTTGATAGGCACCTAAGAGAAAACATACTTCTCAGTTCAAATTAAATAGATTTTTGAGCCAGGTAGAAAGGCTTTTCCCAAGTGAAACCTCCAGAGTGCATAAGTGTTACCTGACTGACACAAATTCCTTCAGAACCAGGGTGGGTGGGGGAGGAACAGTCTTACCCACAGTGTCCCAGGTGTGCTATTCTATGCAACAAATTTTTAAAAGAGAGAATGAAAAATGTTCCCTTGGGAACAGAGACAAAAGTGATGGAGCCAGCTGTGGTTTGGAAGTAGGTGTATGAGCAGAGTCCTTCTTGCCTTGGGAGGTGGGTCTCTTCTTTTACTTTCAAGCGCAGTCACAGATTTGTCAAATTTTGTAGCAACATAGGTAAGCAATTGTTGTGCAAGTAAACAAGCCCAAAATTTGTAAATCAAAGAGTAGGAAGAGGAAGAATACCCATTGCCTGCCCTCATACAATTTAAAAAAGTCTGTCTCCATAATCATTCATTGCGTGCAACTAGGAAGACCAGACAGCGAATGTGAAAAATTGAGAGGGAGGGATTATAGGAGCCTATATAAGAAAAATACCCCAAAACTGGGACTGTCCCTGGTCACTCTGTGTGCAACCTTTTAGGTGGGCCATAGCTGACAATGAAAGGCCTTTGATGCTTCGTGGAGACTGGATGCCTTATCCAAGAGACGGACTGCCAAGTCCAGACTAAACTATTTTGTTGCCAAGGTATCTCTAGCAGGGTTCCAATAGCCTAATCTCAGCTCTATCCCATATGTATCATGTCAAACTCTTGAACAAAAGATTACAGTTAAACTAACATTTATGCCACTAAATAACAAGCACCTTAGATGAGCAAATTGTTGACAGCAACACATTTTAGCATAACACTGAACTCTGGGTAAGATACAAGCAGCAAGAGATTAGTATTTACAATACACACATTTCAGAGACATCAAACAAGTCTCAGCAGGGGGAGCGGATCTTATTTAGAGTACTTCAGTTTTTACTTCATTGTATTAAACAAATGAAAAGGATTATAAAATCAGAATTTGCAGAAGACTGCTGTGCTCTACAGGTCTCTATTTTAGATGTGAAAAAAATGAAGCTAATCTGAATCCTTCATCTAGAGATGATGCAAATTGTATAATTTAGGCTTTGTTTGTTTTTCCTTAAACTTTCCATTTTCTTCAGAAATTAAAAGTAGCACTTGAGGCCCTTCTAAAACAATGGGATGACATTCTCATCATGGCCTAAGTCACCAAGCAGAAAGGCAACTGAAAAATGTTAAACGCAGATTTTTGTCTCTTACAGGTCCTCCTTCTGGAGTTAGTACCAAACAAACTCAGCCTTATCAAACTTCTCATAGACTGTTTCCTCATATGTAATACATATGCTCAGCTCCATAAGGTAATGCACAAATAGAATATTATAATTATTTATATTGCAGTAGCACCTGGATCTCTCAGTCATGGACCCAGCTCCACTGTTTTAGACACAATGAAAAGCTTACAGTCTAAGACAATATAGAACAGGTAGATAAAGACAAGCAGGCAGGGGAGCACAAGAATAAACAAACATAGGATTGCTGAAAAATTATGAAGTTGACAGAGAGACATTTTTTTCTGGTCACAGTAACCATAACCTGAAGAGCCATGACATTTTGAATGAGCATTCTGCAATATAATGCTGAGAGTTTCAAAAAAAAAAAAAAAAAGCTCTTTTGTGCTCCACATCCTAGAACCTGGGTATAGAAACTAGAAAATGACTTGCAACACTGCTTTAATCAGACACAACAAATATTCGCAAACTTCATTCATTCATAGATTCCAAGGCCAGTAGGGACCCTCATCAATTTATCAACATCCTTCTTGAGTTACAGGTACCAGAAGTGGACACTGTATTCCAGCAGCCATCACACCTTTGCCAAAAACCTCTCTACTCCTACTCAAGATTCCCCTGTTTATGCATCCCAGGATCACATTAGCTCTTCTTCAAATAGAAGAAGCCTCAGACCCAATTTTCTTACACACCTGTCTGGGGCCTTCTCAGCTCAGGCTAAAGCCATATTCCCTGTACAAGTATTTAACATCATGCATACACAACAAAATTAGAGTCATTAGGATTTCTACCTGGAAGGTGTCCCCCTCTACTGGGATGTGCTAGCGCATGGCTATTTCTAATCATGAGTGGCAGGGCGTTACCAATTGTTAATATTGTACCTGTGCTGTTTCAGCCTGCTCAGAGATGTGATTAGCATCTCCAGCTATTTACTGTAGTTGATAGGTGTAGTTTTTCTGGCAGCTGTTCAGGAGCCCCTATATAAGTTGGTGCATCTCAGTCCACTTCTTAACAGACAGGTATCTACCTCACCAATCTCAACACTATAAGATGACCCCTTGTTTTGCAGTCCCAGGATAGACTGCATGCCACTGCATGCATCCGACGAAGTGGGTATTAGCCCACGAAAGCTTATGCTCTAAAAATTTTAGTTAGTCTTTAATGTGCCACAGGACTCTTTGTCACTTCTGCAATTCCAGACTAACACGGCTACCCCTCTGATTCTAGTCCCAGGATAGAGGCTAGAGTTTATGCAGGCCATTAAGAATTCAATACTCCACCCCTGACTGATGGTTCCCTCTATGCAGGCAGAAGGGGACTCTGCACTCCTTCTCTCTGGGTTATTTTGCAGGTTCAGACACACCAAGTATCCAGCCCTAGAACTGATTTCTGTGAGTGGGTGGTAGTCACTCTTTACAGGGTCAAAGTGTAAAAATTTAGCAAAAAAAACACAAACCAAAAACCCACAACCGCCCCAGCAATCTTCCATGTGTAGGTCTATTTAGCATCTTGCTTTTCCTCTATTTATTCTGTGCTGTCATAGAATGTCTTAGAAGGTCATTGTACCACATTTGTATTCTTTAATACATATAAAAATGAATTAAACAAATTAAATGTCTTTAGCATAAAAATGGAAGGAATAAGGGAATGTAATAATTCACCCATAGAGTAAATGCAATTGAAGGAACTGAAGGGGCAATTCTGACATTAGCAAAATGAAGCACAATTAATGTAACAACTAGGAAACGATCAAAAAAGCACCAAAACAGAAATACAACATGCATAAGAATAACTCAAGGAAGAGAAAAATCTGCAAGCAAAAAGCATGTCAGAGTCAATACAAAGAGAGAGACTTCAATACATATCTCCACTGATTCACAAAGGAGACTGACAAAGAAACCTGTATCTCAATTTAGAAGAAATTAAAAGGATGTAAGAGGAACGTATATAAACCACTGCAGTATTGCCAGCTCCAAGCACTCAGAAATCAATGTCTTGGGCTCTTAGCATAAACATTGCCTATATTTCTCAAGAAGAAGTGTTTTACTTTATACTGAATTGTCTGGAATAATGCCAGGATTGCATATCCCAGCTCCATCTCTTTAAGCCTTCATCTTGACAGAGAGGTCAGCAGCATACAGCAATCTGGCGAGCAGCGCGTGGTCACAACATAGGCTTGACCTTTCTGCAGACACCTCCGTGGGGGACTATGTTCTCCAATTTTTGCAAAAAAGTGTAATTAAATTAGCATTCCCGCATCACTTGTATCCGTGAGTATAACATGCACACATTGCCCACTGTATTGTTGCAGAGTCTTGTAACTTCATCATGAGTCTTGCAATATTTACTATTTTCCTTAAAGCCCCAGCTCCCAGAGTCATGTTGTTAGGTGAGAATCCCACCGTTAATTTAAAATACTAAGTGTCTAAGCCTTGTGGTTGTGGAGAAAGCTTGAAAACATGACTGGAGCAAACCTGTAAACTTCAAATGCCCGAAGGTAAACAAAAAGAACACAATGTGCATTTTTAAGAACAAAAATTGCATAATTTTGGGGAGCTTGACATGATTTTTCACTGCCTGGCATTGGCAATACTGCAGTGGTTTATGTACTTAAGGTACTCAGCTTCTTGAGAGCTTGGGCCTTTCGGAAAATGGAGCAGTAGGACCTGATCAGTGGGGAGAGGATGGGGGCACCTAAGTTTGTTGTGTGGTCACCAAATGCCCCCAAACCACATGCTCAAGAAGGTTTAGAGCAGTGGTTCTCAAACTTTTGCGTTGGCAACCCCTTTCACACAGCAAACCTCTGAGTGAGAACCCCCCCAAAATTAAACACACTTTTAAAAATATTTAACACTGTTTAAAATGCTGGCAGCAAAGCATGGCTTGGGGGTAGAGGCTGATGGCTCACAATCTCCCACATAATAACCTTGTGACCCTCATAGGGATCATGCCCACCCAGTTTGAGAACCCCTGGTTTAGAGACCCACTTGCTTCCTCCTAGGCCCAAGGCACTTGGCTCCCTCCCACAAGTTTTAGGGAAGCAGGAATTTACCACAGAAATCAGTGCTACACTCAGATACAATACCAGCAACTTTACCTGGGCAAGTGCATAACCCATGATTAGTAATAGATACCTTTGAGCAACACACACAACACTGCCTCAACAGTACAATGCATGGAGCCCCCAGATCTTAAGAGTACTACCCTGACCCATTATGAGTTTATATGGTGCCATTTCAGCTTCAGTCCTGTAGGCCTATTACAGGTATCTCTTACCTCTCACGGTGATCTCTGGTGCTTGGGTGCAACAGGAGCTTCCAGTCTCTACTATATCACCGGCCTTCATCGGTGTGACTACCATTTCAGTTAAGACTCCCACGCAGGGCCTGGGCCACTTTCCCAGCCTGGCTGAAGCCACCTATACTACTTCTCCCTAGGCCTAGCCCCAATGTCCAAACTACCTTTGGGCCTGCTTACTCCAGCCTCAGAACACTTCTTTCCAATCTTACTTCTATGCCCATGGGCTGCTAAAGTGACCTACAGCCAGCCCCCAGCCCCACTTCAAAAGTGCTACGCTCACACTGTAGAAGTACACACCCTTTCTTCAACCAAGAGCGAGGAGTGAAGAGTGGGATTTCCTCTCAGTCCTCTGGCCAATAGCTGCGTAGGACCAGCTCTATTTGCTCACCCCTTAATCAATTATCTGGGCTTTGAGTGGGTAAGCCTGGCCTGTTTCAGACTGCTGCTGTGGATATAAGGGAGGCCTTCCCCTCAGGCAACATGCAGAGCACCCAGTGGATCTGCAGAAACAGACTAACACAGCTACCTCTCTAAGTAGTGTTTCTGGCACCTTCCCTTGTGCACTATGGCTAAAACTTTTCACTGGTGCTGCTGATGCTTAGTGGCTCTGGAAAAAATGAGGCACCTTTAAAGTGTCCTAGCTTGAGCCACCAGAGACTGAGGCACCCCAAATAACAGCCATTTCTGAATGTCTGTACCCAGAATAATAGGGAGTAGCTGTGCAGGCACCTTGACTTGTGCAGCAATGGGCAGGAGTGACCAGCAGAGTCCTATACGCCACAAACTGCATTGAATAAAGGCAAGAGAGGGCTCCGAGGTTCCCCAGGAATGAGTAAAATAAATGTAAATTGGATTAAACATGCTGTAGTTTTAACCCCTCTCAGACTCATGTGCTCTCCCACCGGAAGTGTGGGAATTGCCATAATGGACTAGACACATGGACCATCCAGTCCTGTCTCTGACAAGGTCCAGATTTTCAGAGGACAGTGAAAGAACCCCCACAATATACAGATGGGAGGCAGGGCAATAAAACGCTCCCCATGGTGGTCCTCCCCTAACCACTAATAGAGATTGCCTTTAAGACATGAGGGTTTATCTCCTGTCCTATATTCTTAGTATTAACTATTATAACTCTAGAAAGTCTTGTGAACCACATAGACCTCTCATCTCTCTTTGAACCTTGCTAAATTCTTGGCCAACTCCGCCAATGCCGGTCCCAAGCCCGGATGAAGGAGGAGGGGGGTTGGGCGTGGGGCTAGCAACCCCCTCCCATAAAAACCTACCCGCTACAGAAACGCAAGCAACAGATAATTCAGAGACCAGCTTCCTGGAGAATGGCCCAGGACAGAATCCTCTGTCAATCTACTGTTGGCGGCCCACACCCTGAGGGGTGGAGGGCACAATGAATGAAATGAAATGAATGATTCAGCAGGACGTGCTGGCCAGTCACACCTGGTGTGAACACCTATTTCCCGCCTCTATCCGTTCTCAATGTGACACTTCCCCCCGCAGCTGAACCTCCCCGGCTCCCAGAGCGGCGCGCTGCTGAGGCTGGACTCTCCCGCTCGCCCCGCTCTAGAGCGGCGCTTGGCGGCCGGGGGGCACCTGGGGGGTCTAAGATTTCCAAAGGGCTCCGCACCTGGCGCCTCCGTTGGAAACGAGCTCGGAGTCTGCCTGTGCAGAGGCCGCGCCCCGCGGCTCCACACTCCCCCTCAGTGGACATAGTTCCACCATGTTCATCCCCGCCCCCCTTCCCGCGCGGCCGCTCGCCTCCTCCCGCCCTCAGCGCGCGCGGGTCGCCGCCACCCTTCCCCTGCCCATGTGTGGGGGTGGGGCCAGCAGCCCGGCCGTTACCGCGCGTGCTCTGCGCCTCCAGGCACGAGGGCGCGCCCGCCTCTCCAGCCTCCCTGAGCCGGGCGGGCCGCGTCGCTGGCCGCCGCCGGGTCCGGGGCTCGCCGAGCAGGGGCCGGCCGGGCTCAGATCGCTCGGGATGGAGCCGCAGCCCCGCCCGTGCTGAGCCCCGCACACCGGCCATGCAGCAACCGCCGCCGCGTCGCGTTCCCGGGCGGGAGCCGCCCCGCGCCGGCGTCCCGAGCCGGCCCTAGCCGCCCCGAGCTTTGCGGCCGCGGTGCCGCGTCCCTTGCTGAGCCGGGCGAAGCCACCCCGGGCGCCGGCCGGGAAGCGGGTCCCGGGCACAGGCTGCCTTAGCCCGCGTCGGGGCCGGGGGGAACAGTCCCCCGCCGTTTCCAGCCCCCTCCGGAGCCAGCCGCCCGCCGTACTGAGCCCCGGGGGGCGCGAACCCGAGACTCGGCTAAGGGCGCCGCCTAGCCCCGCCCGTCCCGGGCGCAGTGACTGGGGGGCCCGCGGGGCGGCGGGGCTCGAGGACCGGTCGGGAGGTATAGGCGGCATCGCTTGCGGGGGGCTGGGCGGATTCACAGCGGGCCCCGGAACCCCTTTGCGGGAAAACGTGGATGTGATTTGCTCTTCGTGCGACCGACCGGCGGCCGGAGAGAGACCAGCCTGCCGGGCTGAGCCGCTGGGCGCCCCCCGCCCGAGGGCCACGGGACAGCCGCGACTTGTGCTTGGCCGGGGGCAGAGAGCTGGGGATCCGCTCCGGCTCACTGCGGTGCCAGCGCCTCCACCTCTTCCAAGGTAATTCTCCCTCTCTCGATCCGCCTTCCAGCCCTGCCCGCGCTCTTCAGACGTTACTCGGCGTGGAAGGGACGCGCTGGCGATGCGCGGTTTGGATGGTGGATGACGGCGCTGCCCAGCTCTGCAAGGTGTTATCCCCTGGGCATGGTACAGCACTGGTCCTCCGCTGATGGGGACTCAGCATCTCCCCTTCTGGTTCACGGCCCTAGATCTGGAAAAGAAGGAATATGTCCACGGTGGCCAGTGAAAATCAAAGCTAGGGGAGGGAGTCGTAGGGAACCATGGCATGTACTTACTTCTCTTTACAAAAATGTCTGGATTTCTTGGCTCTGTGTTTATCTAGAGGGTTAGTTAATTTTTTAAAAAGTTGTAGAAAGCTCTGGCTGCTGGTGCTATGAAAGAAGCACTTAGGTGGGTTTTAATATTTGTTGTTTCCTTGATGTTCTGATTTCCATGCTATTACAAAAATGTATAGGAGTTAAAGTTGAGAAAACGGATGAAGAAGAGAGAAATCTTGCCTTTGTATGTGTGCTGTCTAGGAGATACAGTGTCTGCCATAAACAGAGAGAGAATCTCAGCTGATAAGGGGACAAACTACATGTAATTTTTGAAATTATGTTTGCATTGGTGTTTGCCTGCCTGAGCTTCTTAACATTTTTCAGCATCAGCCAGAAGATAAATAATATGGGATGAACAGACTCTAACAGTTTCATGGTTTTTTTTCCTAGTTCTTGATAAATTGCATTGTCATTGTCAGATGTGCCTTGTGTTGCTGTGCCAGTGTTATAACACACTCTCTCTGAAGAGAAATGAGATCCAACCTTAGCATTACAAACACCTGCTAAGGGAGAATGCTTCTTATTTAGTGAGTCACTTTACAGAGAAAGACAGTTGATTTTACACTGAATAAGGCTCTTTGTACTTGATAACTTGATCATATATGATGGTTAAAATAAAACTCTCTTAGCAGAATTCTTTCAGGCATTTCATTTTTTCCTTTGTACAGTTCATGGTTTGAATTATTGGTGCCTCATAGTTGAAATTTTTTTTTATGGCACCCAGAAACCAAGACCTGCCAAAATCAAAGGCTGATAAGAATTGAGCTGGGTTTTGTGTGTGAGTGTGGGCATCTAATTTATGCAAAAGGTTTCTAACATTCCACTTCATACGGATTTTCAAGGGTTACACCTAATGAGCTGCAACTAGCTGAAGGGAAGGAGTCTTGATAAACCATACAGTCATGTTATCACGTGAGGCTCATGTTTTGTGTAGTGACAGGATGAAGTGGAGCTGTATAGATGGACCATAGTTGACTTTAAAAAAAAAATATCAGTGGTATTCACATTCAGTCAGTACATTGCTGTCTGAAGCTGGTTAAATGATCCTGCAACTACAGGGCACTGTGCAGTTCTCATGTAAGAGATTATGGTATTGTCATTGAGACCTGCTAAGGTGATGCACATAATAAATGAATGACTGCATAGATTATAGGTTTGAACTGAGTTTGCTCAGATAGGAAGAAGACTCCCAAGACCATTCACTGGGGAGCATCATTTCCAAAAGGACCAGACACAAATCTGAGGACAGTGGGGTTCTTTATCTAATAGGAGCTTGAAACATTACAATAGCATAGCTATCTAAGAAAGTTTGTTTTAAGGATGTGAGATGCTTTTCCCTTTTAAGGTTATTTTGGTGAAGGTTTTCATTCTATACACTTCAGCTGAGAGCACAGGAGTCTATAGACTCCTATGAAATATGTATGCCATTTAATCCCCCATTAGATCTTGAAGATGTCTTCCACCTTCTTAAATAAAATTTTATCAGGAGTTAAGATTAATTTTGCCCCCGTTTCTGATCAGAAAAAAGATGAAGTGCTTCTATTAAAATGCCATGATATACATTAAAATATTGCTTCTAGGTACAAGATAGCAACTGAGTTAGGCTGCTCAGGGACCAGGCTAAAATATAGCTTTGACTTAATTGATAGAAAATCATTCTGAACTAGTGAGGCACAAGTAGATTCTTTAGTAAAAAGGATGTGAAAATCACTTCTGTTCAGAAAAGCTACTACAAAATATGTTGGTTGCTATTTTACTTCTAAGAAGCCAGTTGAACCTAATTATGATGGGGAAAATGAGGAAACATCATCGAAGACTCAAATATGGTGGTTAGAGACTTATAAGGATATTAGATTGCATTAACGTTTGATTATCTCATAAATCCTAAGAGTCATAGTTTAAAGGCAACTAGCTACAGTTCTCAGATTATGAAGCACTGCATTGATTTTCAACTTTTTGTGTGAATTTAGCATTGCTAAGAGATGCTAGCTTCAGCAGCCGTGCTGTCTGAGAACCTCATCATAGAACTGGTTACAGCACAGACAGTACAAGTCTTGCTCCCTGTCAGCCTGTGATGAAAGAGAATTCTCTTAGCCAATTCAGTCCTTGCTGATATTACCACAAGAGGGCCCATTCTATGTCTGTGTCCACTAGGAATTGGTCTGAAAATCATTTTTATGATGGAAACTGAACAGCCATTGACCTGGCCTAGATTTGAACTGATGACCCAGAGCTGAACAGGTCTGTAGTCCATTACTAATTCCCAGAGCCAGCCAGTCATTTTATGCAGTGAGTGCATGGTTTTTTAGGCTGTGCTTGGTTTTATACCTGTAACATGAGAGAATCTAAGGTATAATTTATACATGCCCCAGGAGAATATTGGCTAAAGGCACATTTAAAATCAGAATCCTTTGATGTGTCAGAAATAAATGGGGGCTTCAGGATGCTTGTGTGATGGGTTCCCCAGGCTCTAACTTGGAACTGTGGTACCACTGGTCCATCTGTCCTATCAACCTGTGTTCCCCACTGTGATGCTGTGACAAGCTGCAAACCTCTCTAGCTACTACACTTACACAGATATCCACAGGCAGGGACACACCCAGCCGAGTTACATGAAGCTTCTCCCAGCCGCTGCAGAACCAACAACAGAGAGGCTCTAGCCATTTCTCCCCTCCCACATCCCACAAGCTCAGGACCTGTACTGTCTTGCCCTGGTCAGAAGCCTGATCAATGTAAGTTTATTACCCAGTCTGCCTCTCCATCAGTGTAGAGAGGATATGTGCCAGCTTTTGTTTCTGAGCTGAAGTTTCCCAAGCACTTCAAGCAAAATACACTGTTTTAAGTAAAACATAAAACAGATTTATTAACTACAGAAAGATAAATTTTAGTAGGCATAAAGGATAGAGATGGTTACCAAAGACAGTAACAGTGAACAACCTAAGTTTTATACACTAAACAGGATATGAATCAAGCAGTGACTCACCCTGATAAACAGTACAAGCAGGTTACAGATCTTTCATACTCAGACTGGGACTCATCTTCAGCCCAGGACCACCTTCCCCTTGTCACTCTTTGTGCTACAGATGTGTTTCCAGGTGTTGAGTTGTGGGGTAAAAGTGAGGCCAAGTGAAGATGTCATTTACCCTCTTGTATAGTTTCTTCCAGCTTACTGGAAAGAGCCTTTGCTATGAGGTGAGTCAAGCAGTCTCCACTGTCTCTGGGATATCTCTGAGAAGTCTCCATAGTATACAGATCTTGGGATAGTTCTTGAGAATGTGAATTCCCTTCAGTGGGCCATCAGCATATCGGGCTGCTCCATTGCTGTATTTGAAAGGCTCCAACATATTTTAGTAACACACACACAGCAAAACTTCATAACTTCCCATACAATGATAGCACATACAATCCAACAGGTTATTAACGTTCAACAGATCAAGACTTTTAAAATAATAGTTTACAAGACTGTACAGAGTATATCATAATTATATGACAGTGTTGAATATGGAGGTTCCATGGTGCTGTTTTGAGGTACAGAGTGCTTCAGCTGTCATTGGAAACTACTAGTGTTTGTTCTAACTAGAAATATGCTGCATGTGTTATTTTAGAAGCAATTCACAGATTTCCTTTAAGAATGCATTTCTGCCAGCAGATTGGCTCCTAATAGGTGTATTTCAAGTCTGCACATCAAAGCTCACAGTTAAGTTCCTTCATCCTATTTTTTTTCAGAGTGAGGCATTTAACAGGGATTCATTGTTAAGGCCAAAAGGGACCCTAATGATCATATAGTGAGTCTGATCAACCACATAACTAAGTTCAGGGAATTTCACAGTAAAAGGTCCTGCATTGGTCTATAAATTCTGGTTGAATGTATTTTCTACTGGGTTGTAGCCGTGTTGGTCCCAGGATATGAGCGACACCAAGTGGGTGAGATCAGACCTTTTTATTTGAAGTTGGTCCGCTTAAGCTCTGTGTTTTTTTAGGGAGACATACAGTCTTGATTTGAAGAGTCCAAATGACGGAGAATCCACCACATCTTTCAGTTTTCACCACGTATCTGCTCACTGTTCTAGCTAGGTGACTGAAACATGAGGGCCTTCTGGAAGTTCAGAACTTGGCACCTCAGACTACTTTGTCTAAAGCCTTGATTAGCAAGTTTACAATTTGGAGCTTCACTGTTGTGCTGGGTAGAAGTGATCAATCCAGCTCCAGTTGGCCTCAACAACTCAAGTAAGACAGTTCTTACAATTTTGGAGGGCAGTTAGTAGGCAAGACTTTACCGAGAACACACAGACCCCCTTCCACACCAGGCAGAATAAGGCAGCAAAGACCCTAATGTAAAATCTCTCATTCATCCTTTAAAATAATGTGCTGGTGAAATGTTCGAGTCCTCTCTGGAGATGGAGGCTCTCTTCATCCACCCAGAGGTACAGCGTGAGACCAAAAGTGACTGTGCAACATTTCTCTGGGTCCAGTGTACCTAGAGAAACCATCTTTAGGCAAGTTCAGCCTCCATGTCCTTTTCAGTCAATCAGTTGTCTTTCTGCTTAGATTGCTAATAGAAATGGTTTTGGTGAAAAGTAATTTTGGGGTTTCATCAGAAATGAAAGCCTTGGAGTTGTTTTTAATGAAAAAAAAAACCAAACTGAATGTGGTTGGTAAACATTTTCAGGTTTTGGTTTAAAACTTTTTCATTTTTTTTCTAAATTGAAAGCAGTTGGGTTTTTTGTTTTGCAGAAACGGTATTGAAAAACAATTTTTTTTCCAGTTTGTCTTTAATTGAAAAATATTAATGGGAAATTTTAGCACACCTCCCCCGCCCAAATTTTCTGTGAAAAATAATTGGCCTTTTTCTTTTCTTTTTTTTTTTTTCCTAGCTGGCTCTTCTGGGGGTGGGTGTTGAGTTTTGCTGGAGGTTGTTAATGAAATGCTACCATGATAATTACTTGGCACATCAGTTTGATTGGGCTGATTAGATCACTTCTTCTCTTTTTAGAAAGCTAAAAACACACAGGTCTACATTTGCAAAAATGACTAGGGATTCGGGGAGGCCAAGTTAGCACTTTTTAAAGAGGTCTGAGTTTCAGTACATTCTGGAGATTTGGCTTCCTTTCGAGTGTTTCAAATTGAGACAGTATGGCCAGATCGATAGAGCACTAGACTGGGATTCAGGAGACCTGCGTTCTATTCCCAGCTTTTCCACTGGTCTGCTGGGTAAATCCATTCCCCCTCTCTGTTCCTCAGTTCCCCCACCTGTAAAATGGGGATAATGATGCTTACCTTCTTTAGAATATACTTCTGAATCTGCTGAGGAAAAGTGCTATATAAAATCCAGAGATTATAATTGGTTATTACCCCAACTCACTGGCCATGTTTGAATGTTTAGGCTATGGCAACTATGTGACACAGGATCAACTGGATCTCAGAGCTCAGGGAATGCAAAGACTCCAGGGGTTCAAGGCCAAATCCCAATTTATTAGCCACAAGAGCGTACCATAGCTCCAAATCGGGTTCTTGGCTTTTTTCTGTGCCTGCAGATCATTTAATCACTACATGGAGGCAGTCCTTGGACTTATGACTCAATAGGTTCCTGAAAATTGTCATAAATTGAAACATCATAACTGGGAATTGCAATCCACTCCATTGCGGGATCGAGTGTCATAAAGTCGAAACCAATTGGTGTAAGTCCAATCAGAGTGTCAATTTAGAAACATAAGTGCCATTTGTTGTATGTTGAATGTCGTAAAGTTGAGGACTGCCTGTACTTTTTCTGGTGGCTTACCAGGCCCACCTACTCATAAAAGGGTAGCACCCTATCCCAAAGTGGCTAGCTCTTAGATTGTGATTATATGACCACCTGTCCGGAGGTCTCAGCATTGTCAGACTCCAACCAGATAGGTTATCCGCCAGCCAAGAACTTTAATTCTTCCAAGTGCCTTGAACTATTTGTCTCTGGCCTCTTCAAAGGTTATATGGGGTAGAGAGGCTATGAATTAATATCAGACACTTCTCATCATTCTTTTTAGAAAATGGAAAGGTCATAATCTGCATGCATGTTCCAGAAGGATTTGCACTAATCTAACAGGGGAATCATTTCTATGGACATAATAAGTGAAATTTTGCTGCATTGGGAGATATGAGACAAAGAAGAACTCTTGAGCATAATTTCAAAAGAGGATCTTCGTTGATTTTTGTAACTAAGAGAAACTGTACTCCTCTGATCTGATGCTTGGTTTTATGTCCTTTTCCAGAAGAGCAATTAGTCTGGGAAAATTGGCAGTGCTCAGCCCAGTTGTGACAGGAGTTCACTATGGAACAGAATTCCTTTGAAATATGTGCATATTCTCATCTAATCAGTCATGATCACATTTCCAGACCCATTTCTAGGATCACTGAACCTCTGCTGAGCCCAGTCATGTATAGTCAGTACAATCTTGTGCCTTTTGCCAAAGCTAGTGGTTCCAGATATTTTTTTTAATCAAAACTAAATTATTTATATCCTTGTTGAAGCTCTTTGGCACCCAGCAGTTTCTGAAATGGATTGTTAAGCACAAAAAGGGAGGAAAAAAAATTAAGAAATCCCAGCCCAGTCTTTTCAACTCATTTATTGCCTCAGATGCTTTCAAGTTTACCCTTTCCTGGAGAATAACGTGTGCTCCTAATTAGAGCCCGCCCCTCACTTCCATGTTGCTGGTTATCTTCAGTCTTGGCAACCAAATACTTTCTTTTCGCAGGAGAGAATGCACAGTTTGCTGGGCTGGGGTGTATATTACCCCTTTTAGGGAACAGTCTGGAGTTCATAGCTTAAACAGCCTGTATGCAATCAAGAAGCACCCTGCCTCATCCTTGGGGCTGGGCTGTGTAAACGGGAAAAGAAAGCTGAGCAGAAGCAAGAGAGAGGGGACTTGAAGTCATGCTGGATGGGCCCTAGAACCTTTGTTTTTCTGACCATATGTTTGCTGTGTCTCATGCCTTTTAAGTAAGGGCCTTACGAACTGGGTTTTGGCCTCCTCTGGCTCAAATCTTGTACATCTACTTAAAAACAGCTAAACTTGTGCAATCTTGTGTCATTTTTTCTGGGAGGCGTTTTTCCTGAAGGGAGATTTAGACAACCGTAGGGCCCTGTTCTTACTGCAGTCCTTCCCAACACAGTTCCCACTACAGTTTTGTCTGAGTGAGGACTGCAATAGTAATCTGTGTGATGGATTTGGTCAGAAGGACCCCTTGGGACTGTCACCTGACATGCTGAAACTACCTCTGAGTTTTCCTTGCCAGCTTGGGACTCCAGAACCCTGTCTTGTTGAGCCAGACATGCTACTTCTCTGCCACATAGACCCAGGGTGTAAACTATGCCCCCAAAACTGCTCAGTGGGTTTCCTATTGCCATCGCCCAGACATCGAGCTCCCAACGGCATCCAAACCCCAAATAAATCCGTTTTACTCTGTATAAAGCTTATATAAGGTAAACTCATACATTGTCCATCCTCTATAACAGATAGATAGAGAGATGCACAACTGTTTGCTCCCCCAGACAATAATTCCTTACTCTGGGTTTAGTAATAAGTGATTTTATTAAGTATAAAAAATAGGATTTAAGTGGTTCCGAGTAATAATAGACAAAACAAAGTAAGTTACCAAGCAAAATAAATCAAAAGATGCAAGTCTAAGCCTCATAAACTTAAGAAACTGAATACAGACCAATCTTCCCCTCAGATCTTCTGATAAGCTTCTTTCACAGACTAGATGCCTTTCTAGTCTGGGCCTAATCCTTTCCTCTGGTACAGTTCTTGTTCCAGCTCAGGTGGTAGCTAAGGGATTTCTCATGACTGGCCCTCTTTTGTAGCTTTGGCCCAAGATGAACAGATGGATCATAGAAAACCCCTTGGGAACTGCTAACTGATGTTCTCAGACTATCCCTGAGCCTGTTTCTCCTGACAGCTTAGGACTTCAGTGCCCTATCTGGTTTGAGCCAGACACAATAGCCTGCTGCAAACCTAAACCCAGATCTGAACCATGTACCCCAACAGCTGCAGGCTTAAACTGAAAACAGCTTAAGAAGTGTTCCTGTCTCTAACACTCAGATGCCCAGCTCCCAATGGGGTCCAAACTCCAAATAAATCTGTTTTACTCTGTATAAAGCTTATTCAGGGTAAACTCATAAACTGTTCACCCTCTATAACACTGATAGAAATGCACAGCTATTTGCCCTCCCCCTGCCCCCCCTGAGGTATAAATACATACTCTGGGAGAACTAATAATTAAAAAGTGATGGTATTAAATACAAAAAGTAGCATTTAAGTGGTTCCAAGTAATAACAGACAGAACAAAGTGAATTACCAAGCAAAATAAAATAAAACATGCAAGTCTAAGCCTAGTACAGTAAGAAAACTGAATCCAGATAAAACCTTACCCTTAGATCAGGCCTGCACAACTCAGAAAGCAGTGAGGGCCATATTACTGCAAAAAACTCAGCTGCAGGCTGAAAAGCCCTGCCCTCACCCCGCCTCCATCTACTTCCCCCCACCCCACAGCTTGATTTTCCCCACCCCTACTTATCCCATGTCGGCCGCACAGTGAGCCCATGTGGGCTGCATGTGGCCCCCGGGCTGCATGTTGTGCAGGCCTGCCTTAGATGTTTCAATAAGCTTTGTTCACAGATTGGATGCCTTCCTAGTCTGGGCACAATCCTTTCCCCTGATACAGCCCTTGTTCCAGCTCAGGTGGTAGCCAAGTGATTTCTCATGACTGCTGTCCCCTTTGTTCTGTTCCTCCCCCTTGTATATATTTTGCCCAAGACAGGAATCCTTTGTCCCCCTCTGGGTTCCCACCCTCCTTCTAAAGGGAAAAGCATCAGGTTAAAGATGGATTCCAGTTCAGGTGATATGACCACATGTCACTATAAGACTCAAGCCCTCATTCCTCCCAGCCTGATTCACAGGAAGGCCTGCAAGCAAAAGGACCCATCCACAGTCAATTGTCCTGGTTGATGGATGCCATCAAGTTTCCAAACCACCATTAATGGCCCACACTTTGCCTAACTACAATAGGACCTCAGAGTTAACTTAATATTTCTAGTTTACAAGAGTGATACTTTTTTACAAATAGGATGACCACACCAGTAGATTATAAGCTTTGTAATGATACCGTCCAAGAGACCTTTTGCATAAAGCATATTCCAGTTACATTATGTTCACACTCATTAGCATATTTTCATAAAATCATATAGAGTGCAATGTAACAGCAGCAATCCTTTGTCTCTCTGGGTTCCCAGCCCTCCTTCTGAATGGAAAAGCACCAGGTTTGGTGGATGCCAGACTCAGGTGACATGGTCATATGTCACTGTACGACTTCATTCTTCATTACTCACAGGCTGGCCCCCATGTCCACAAGAAGTCTTGCAGGTAAATAAACCATCTACAGCCAATTGTCCTAGTCAGTGGGTGCCATCAAGGTTCTAAACCAACATAAAAGTCCCACACTTTGCATAATTACAATAGGACCTCAGAGTTTACTTCATATTTCTAGTTTCAGATACGAGTGATACTTTTATGCAAATAGGATGACCTCACTCAGTAGATTATAAGCTTAGTAATGATACTTTACAAGGGACCTTTCGCATAAAGCATATTTGTTACATTATATTCACATTCCAAGCATATATTTATGCTATATTTGTGAGTTCAACATCACAATGTGCCACAGTAGTGAGAGGCAGGCAGTTGCTTACAGAGTGTTCCTAATACTTACAGGGTGTTATATACTGACAGTATTTATTGGGCCAGAAATAATATAGACACACATGGCTTCCTTCCCCTTGCCAATTCATATTAGAAAAGGACGTTAATAACCATTAACTGTATTAGAGCTCTTGTTAAGCTTGTTGAATTGAAAAAGCTTTCTCCGGGAAGAATAATGGATGGGGCAGTGTCTCATAGCAACATGACCTCTGCCACTGTTCCTTCACCACCTGTCTGGAGGTGCTGCTTCTAAGCTGTGAGAAGACAGTTTGGTTGTCTTGCCTAATTACTGACTTACGTACATGGATTTCTGAGAAAGGGATTAAATCTTAACATATGGACATCTGAACATTGGGAGATGAACTGATCCTTCCCCTTACAAGGCCCGTAGAAAAGCCTTCAGATGACAGCATTTTATCAACCTAGAATTGTCTAAATAAGTAGAGCTCTGCAAATCCGTGGATATCCGCTTTATATCCATGGATATCCTCATGTTTGCAGATCAGATGTGGATCCAGGTTTGGTATCTGTGCAGGGCTCTATAAATAAGAGGTGAAAGTCAAATAGTTAATCCAGTCTCACCAGCTGATAGATTCTGAGACACCCACAATATGATGCTGCTGTGGCAGGTTTCTGTCTGCAGTTTTATTTGTTTTTGTATTTATACTTCACACCTGTTTCATGAATGACTTTTTTTATTATATGCGTGGTACAGTGTTTTGCAAATCTGATCTTGGAAATTCTTTGGGATAAAATAGTGGCTAAGTCTGTGCGAGCCTGGAGCATCCAGAATGTGAGGAATTGCTCTGGGCATTGTACAGCTACTAGTCAAGAGTCTGATATTTTCTTCTCCATTGCTGTTGAAGGTTTGCAGATTATACAGTTTTAGTTGTTGGGCTGCCTGCACGGAGTTGAGCCCTACACCTTTGCTCTTGTGAGGTTTTATTTCTGGCTAAAACTCCAGCTGCACCTAATTTTTATTACTTTCATCCTCTCTGTATGTTCAGCACATTTCCCTCGGTCCTCTTATCTTTTTAACATTTTTATTCTGGGTGATCAATTGCTCATGAACATGAGGGGCAACAGTACAGGGTGCCAGCTGGGAGCTATCAAAATGCCTTCTGAGAGGGCAAGGGGGAAGGGTAAGATGGGGAGAAAAGTGAAGCTAGGACCAGGCCACACTTGGGATAGGGAAACCAGCCTCTTTTCCTATTCCCCAAAGGGAAAGCCAGGATGCTACAGGAAGTGCTTTTGCTGATACAGCAGCAGACCTGCTAATGCTAGGATTTCAGACCTACTTGCTAGTATATGGGGAATCCTGCCGCTGGCTGTTTCCCCCCCATCCCTGCTTCGAGAAGGCATCCCGGTCAAGGGAGGCAGTTAACCTCCCACTCCCCGCCCTGGCCCCCCAGCCTCATGTGTGCACTTGAGCCAGGAGGAGTCTTTGGATAGGGGAAGGGGTAGCTGTTGCAGCTGACCCTAATTGTTCGTGTGGGGATGTTATTCTATTCTCCTCTTTGCTTCCCAATGAAAACTGGGTTGGTTTCTCTCCCTGATGCTGCAGGCCTGGGAGAAGAAAGGTAAAGAGACCCTGGAGCTGCTGTCCCCCACCCCCACCCGCAGACCTGCCAGTGTCTGTGAAGGAATTTCCCAGCTGAAGGAGCAGCCAGAGGTGTGGTTGGGGAGGTGTTGAGCTGATAGAGCGCTGGGGACTGAGGTAGATGTGAGAGTTGTGGGGAGCATTAAATGAGTGAGTGTGGGGCTGGGAGACACAAAATTAATAGGGGCTGAGGGACAGACAGGCTGGAGGGGCATGGAATGAATGACTTAGAGTTTGGGGAGAAGTTGGAGCTCTTTGTGCCATCATGCTGTACTTTATAGAGGTTTGTATAACTTGCAAATTAAAAAATCTACTTTTTTTGTCACAAAGTGGTGGCAGGTGAGAGTGGCCTGCTTTCCTCACACTCTGTATTACACTGCTTCCAGGTTTTAAGGATTGCTGTGGTGTCTGAGCCACCTTCTTTTAAGACAGAGTTAAAATACTCTCTGAATTCTTGTGGTCCTTGCAAGAGTAGGAGGGTGGACGTGGATGCCTGTGTCCTGACTAGACTCCAGCCTGGGTAGTTGTGTTCCAGCTGTCCAAAGTGTCACCTGCAGATTCAATTGGATACCTGTATGGTTTATGTTTGTCCCACAGCTGATGCTGCAGCCAGTTTAAACAGCTCCTGCATTTTGTTCCAGAGGTGGCAGCATTTCATTGATGGGGGAAGTGATTGCTAAGTGTATAAATGCAAGGCACAATACAATACAGTACAAAGAATGCTGCTGTTTGTTAGCCCTGGTTCTATTGTGCTGCCCAATAGTAGGCTCCAGTTTCAGCTTTTATTAGCATAGCGATCGAGGTGGTCAGTGCTTCTTCTTGACCTTGCTCCGTAGCTTTAGGCAGAGCTGCAGGATGACAACAATGAGTGTGGTTCACTGTGCTCTGGAGATATGTGAGGCTATCCCTTACTGTGACATTGCAAATAATGTGCTGGGAGCCAGCTGTAAGGTGCTGCTTGTGTGTGCATCACTACTGCCCTCTGGTGAATGGAATGAGACCTGGTCCAGTATTTTTACAGGTGAGCCCCAAGAGGGCAGCATAGCAAGCCTCAGTGTCAGGCTCAGTCAGGTAGACTGTATCTCATGGAAGAAGAAGCCAAATGCTGTGAGTTCTGTCCCCTAGGCCAGGTATTGGCGACATACATTCATATTGTCTCTCTGCCCACAAACCTAGGAGACTGGAGTTTGCTGTTTGCAAGCTCTGAGTGCTGAGGAGACGGGAAAAGGGCAAACTTACTCCTCCAGAAACCATCTCCCACCACCTTCAAAGCCTCTGTTGTAAGATTAATTGTCTCCTTACTGGGCATATTTAAAATTCTATTTATTTGTTAATTTCTGTGTTTTGGACAACGGTTGTAAGGTGAAGCACAGGAAGAGAAGCTGCAGAAATGGCCACCTCGTGCTGCAGAATTAGTTCAAAGTCCCTTTTGAAAGTCCCATTCAGTGTATTTGGCCCCATGGGCTTGTCCTCTCCTTTTTTCCTTGTGTCAGAATCCTGAATTTGACCATCTCATGGTCACTGCCTCCCAAGTTCCCATCCACTTTTTCTTTCCCTGCTAATTCTTCCCTGTTTGTGAGCAACAGATCAAGAAGAGCTCTGCCCCTAGTTGGTTCCTCCAGCACTTGCACCAGGAAATTGTCCCCTATGCTATCCAAAAACTTATTGAATTGTCTGTGCACTGCTGTATTGCTCTCCCAGCAGATATCCAGGTAATGGAAGTCCCTCATGAGAACCAGGACCTGTGATCTAGTAATTTCTGTTAGTTGCCATGAGAAAGCCTCATCCACTTCATCCACCTGGTCTGGTGATCTGTAGCAGACTCACCACGACATCACCCTTGTTGCTCACACTTCTAAACTTAATCCAGAGACTCTCAGGTTTTTCTACAGTTTCATACTGGAGCTCTGAGCAGTCATACTGCTCTCTTATAGGTACAAAAATCTCTTAGTCACCCCCAGTTGGAGCAGGATGACTAGACAGCAAATGTGAAAATCGGGACAGGAGGTGGCGGGTAGTAGGAGCCTATATAAGATAAAGCCCCAAATATCAGGACTGTCTCTATAAAATCGGGACATCAGATCACCCTAAGTTGGAGTGAAGCCAAGTTTCCGGGTTGGATTCCCTGAGTGGTGTTCTTATGAATGCTGAAACAGTCACACAACATGGCTAAGCTTTCAAGCTTCTTTCCTAATGAGCTGCTGAAGCAGAAATTTAATGTACAAAATCCTTCTCTAAGTGTGGAGAGAGCATCAGTTCCTTTCATCCTGAACATGCTGGAAATATTGAATGTGGTTTAAGCGAAACTTGTACCTCTACTGTATATGTATAAATGGAGGAATGTCAAATACGAGCATGGAGGTTATATTAACTCTATGTCTGACTCTGGTACACCCCCTGCTGGAATACTGTGTTCAGTTCTAGTGTCCACAATTCAAGAAGGATTTTGATAAATTGGAGAGGGTTCAGAGAAGAGTCCCAAGAATGATTAAAGGATTGGGAATTATGGCATAAAGTGACAGAAAGTAATCGTCACCCCTTAATCTCCTCTTTGTTAAAATATACAGATTGAGTTCCTTGAGTCTAAGTAACACGTGGAGAATAAAAATATGATAATAAATGGTTCTTCAGTGTGTCAGACAAAGGAATAACATGATCCAGTTACTGGAAGTTGAAGCTAGACAAATTCAGACTAGAAATAAGGTTCACATTTTTCAGTGAGAGTAGTTGATCATTGGAACGATTTATCAGCTCTGGTGGATTCTCCATCACTGGATATTTTTCTAACCTAAAAGGTCCTGAGTGTTAACAGAAATTAATTCAGGGTAGTTGTATGGCCTTTGTTATGTAAGTGATAAGGTTAGAGGATCCGTGCTGGCCTTATGTGTGAATCTATATAATCCCTTTATCTGGTGATGTTAAAACAAGAGCAGTATCCTGGTGACACCTAGGATTTTGGGTGGGGAGTCGCATTTTCTGTGCAATTAGATGCACAGAATTTACTAGGTGGTTGTTGTCAGCTGACGGGGACCTGAGACTCCTAAGTTCTTTGCCCGGATTGAGGCACCATAAAGCAGCCTGATTTTCCGGAAGTGCTGATCACCTGCTCTCTGAAAATCAGGCCCCTAGCATTGCTCATTACCTAGGAAAATCAGGATTTTTGGAGCCCAGAAATGAGGAGTCCAATTTAAACATGTCCCTTTCAGAGCACTGGTGTCGTGGTGTTTCTAAGGCTACGTCTACAATACTGCAGGATCAACACTGCTGCAGTCGATGCATCGGGGGTCGATTTAGCAGATATAGTGATATCACTAAATCAATGATGGGAGCACTCTCTGGTTGACTCCACTGGGAAAGAGAGGAGTAAAGCAAGTTGATGGGAGAGCGTCTCCCATTGACCCAGCGCAGTGTAGATATCACAGTAAGTCAGCCTAAGCTACGTCGACTCCAGCTACGCTATTCACATAGCTGGAGTAGAGTAACATAGGTTGACTTGCTGCAGTACTATAGACATAGCCTAAGACATGAACAGAGCTTCCTAGCACTTAAGAAATAAGACAAAATATTTAGGTCTGACTGTTCCACAACTCTTCCTTCACCCGCTATAATTAGAAGCCATTTCTGGGTTTTAAAATTACAGACTCTCAGATTCTATTCTCAGGTGAACTTTTCTCTGAATCCCCTGATGTTATGTCATCAGCATCCGAGAGAATCCTAGACTGTATTTTCTACCCCGGGTTATTGCAGGGAGTTAAAGATTCTGCTGTGATCACACATTTTCTGCTGTGCTTATTTTCCTATCATAAACATAATACGCATAAGAAATATTAAGCCAACGCACTCAAGAATACCATAAACTTTTCATATCTGCCCCTTGGATGCTGGTTCTCTGTCTCATGTTAAGCCTACTCTAATATTTTCAGCTTTATATGTGTCAGACAGGAGCTTTGTGTATTGATAAAAATTAACATTTAAGTGCTGTTTAATTAAATTACCCCCTTGAGCAGCCTGACTAGTATTTGGAGCTTTTCTCACGGCTCATCTTAAATGTTACAGGACTGTGACACTGCAAAATATAGCATACGCCAAACCAACTCAAGGGCAAAACTCCCATGGAAGTTCAGTTCCACCAAGGTCTGGCAGAGTTCCTCTGATTTGTTTCATGGGATGAATCCCCTCAGATACACACACACACTGAAAAGAATGTGGATTGTACATGTATGGTGGCAGATAGAAATGAGCCCCCTTTATAATAGATATTCATCAATATTAATTTAATATGTATTCTTCTAATCTGAGGGCATAAGAGCTGCATAGCCTTTTTGCTAGCCCTCCGTAGATGGGTTCATTTCACACCAACACATTTAAAATTGTTTCATATAAATGTGAGTATGTTATGATTATATAAATTTATATATAATGTTGCCTAATTTTAACTACAAAGCCTCTAGCTAGTTAAGGTACAAGGCTTCAAAGGTTAAAATGGCTATTTTCATAAGACTGAAGTAGTGAAACTTCTTGACAAGATTCAGGAAACAGCATGCTAGCTGTATATTGGCATTTTCCAGCCAAATGGGAACTTTAATCACTAAATCTAGGTCCTTGGGGCATCCAGACTAATAAAGCTGCTTTTTTGGGGGGGCTCTTTTTGCAGATGCCAGGTGAAAGAGTTTCTTTATTGTGCTGGAGCATTTGGCGAATCTATCTGCAAGACCCCGTTCTATTTTGGGTCATATTTTTCAGCTCACTTACCAAGGTCACAGAGAGTTCAGATAGAAAGATGTTATCAAGTGAAATCTTGCATCTGGAACCTGTCTTGCCCTTTATAAAATAAAGGGTGATTTGTTTGTTTGTTTGTTTTTCTTAATCCAACTCCTGTCTTGTTTTCCTAAAAGCAGTTTCCTTCAGAGAGAGACATAAGATGCATCAAATGGTTTGTCCTGTTTACCCTCTGCGCACTCACCGACCCTGCTGGTGTGAGGTCTTGCAATCATGGGCCATAGTTCCTTTGGTTCAGGCACAATGTTCAGCTTGCCTGTCGCAGGGATGGTGTCATATTGCAGCACTGTTTCATTTACTACAGATTAAAGAGCTATAGCTGCAGGGGGAAATGCAGATAGAGAGCCCCTCGGATTTCAGTCAGCTCCGGAGCCAATAGTAGTTTACTTCCTTCCCGCGGTGTGAATTTCTGTTTTAAATATAAATAGGCTGGTTCCCAGCAGGCTCATTTATTACAGAGATAAACCACATAGACAGATCTAGATCATAGCAGATTATTAGCTAGGATTGTTGGCTATAGAGCTGCATGGTGCTGGGGCTGGAAAGGAATCTTTCATTAAGGCTTTGTGATCTGCATGATCAAGTTGGTATTACTTGGATATGAAGTATTGGGCCAGATCATGCGTGAGTCTCACAATTTCCCAGCCATTCAGCATCAGAGAGAGAACTTGATGGGACATGATAATCTTTTACAAACTCACTGCTCAGGGCAGGATGTTGCTTCTGCAGGCAGCGATCAATGTTAAAGGAACACTGGGGGTATCATGAGCACAGTAAGGCTGCAGTTATGCAGTGTTCATTGTTACCTGCTCATAGGCTCATAGAGTCATAGGACTGGAAGAGCCCTCAAGTGGTTATCTAGTCCAGTCCCCTGCACTCATGGCAGGACTAAGTATTATCTAATCCATGCCTGACAGGTGTTTGCCCAACCTGCTCTTAAAATTCTCCAGTGATGGAGATTCCACAACCTGCCTGGGCAATTTATTCCAGTGTTTAATCACCCTGACAGGAAGTTTTCCTAATGTCCAGTCTAAGCCACCTTTGCTGCAATATAAGCCCATTGCTTCTTGTCCTCTCCTCAGAGCTTATGGAGAACAATTTTTCTCCCTCCTCCTTGAAACCTTTTATGTACCTGAAAACTGTTACCATGTGCCCACCCAGTCTTCTCTTCTCCAGACTGAAAAAACTGGGTTTGTTTAATCTTCCCTCATAGGTCATGTTTTCTAGACCTTTAATCATTTTTGTTGCTTTTCTCTGGACTTTCTCCAGTTCGTTCCCATCTTTCCTGAAATGTGGTGCCCAGAACTGGACACAATACTCCAGCTGATGCCTAATCAGCACAGAGTAGAGCGGAAGAATTACTTTTTGTGTGTTGCTTACAACTCTCCTGCTAAGACAGCCCAGAATGATGTTTGCTTCTTTTTTGCAGCAGTGTTACACTGTTGACTCATATCTTTCAGTTTAATAACAAATAAACAAGTTTCTAGTCCTCGTGGTTGCAGGGGGAAACTTGAAAACATGAAGCCTAAAAGCTCAAAAAAACAGAAGATGAGGATCCCAAAAGACATTTGCTTAAAATCATGACTTTTTTAAAACAATCTCATGATTTTGGTGAGCCAGGCTCCTGATATTTGAATGCAGAAGGTTGGCATTACAGTGTAGAGTAGCACCTTACTCTTGGAGTGACGGGAGTCCCCAGGAGCAAAGAGCAGGATTCACCATGTAGTTTCTCCTGTTACATTTGTTGTTACTACAGGATGTTAGCATGAAAATGGGGAATAACAGAAGAACAGCAGTTGTGTAATGCTTTTTATATAAAAAAGACTGTACAGAAAGCATTTACAAATCACAGAATTCCTGTAAGAGAAGTCAGTGTGAAACTGCTGCTTTATTAAGTGAAAAAATATCATTTCACTGTTCTCTTGATGTATCCACCAACCCCATTTGTTTATTGAATATACCCGTTGCTTCTAATCATATGCTAAGATTACAAAGTCTTTGTGGGGGTGGGGGACTGGACTTCTGTGCTACCCATCTAGTACAATTGGGACTTGATCCTTGCTTGGCAGGGTGGATAAAAATAAAAAAAACAGATTTTTTTTTTTTTTTAAATAAAATGCTTTTTGAGGAAAAAACCTATCTAAAGATAGTTTTAATTAAGACATAGCTCAAAGATATCTCATCATGGAATAGGGATTATAAATTCTAATTCTATAGTATGAGACAATATATTCATGTAATGCTTAAGAAAAGATTTCTAAATGAGTTCCAATAGTTCGTGGATTAGGAACCTAATCTTACAGGGTTCCAGGGACCTCTGTATAGATTATTTAGGTTACTCTTTCTATCTACCCAATGGAGCTCAGTGCTCAGTCTAGAAGATACCATCAGAAATGCTTAGTTTTGCAGTTCTCAAACTGTGGACTTGTGTCTTCAGAGATAACATGCTTGTTAACAGCAAAAATGTTTTAAAATAAATAATATATTGAAGTGAGAAATAAGAGACTTGAAACCTATGGTCTCTCTGCAAATTTGTGCACACACAGTCAATCCCTTACCTCTCGTAAAAGTGCAAAGTTTCAAAGAGGTCAATGAATAGAAGATTGTTGGGAGCGGAATGGATCTAGACAAGGAGAAGAAGTCTGAAGATAAATATGAGAAGGGAGGGACAGGCAGTAGTAACAAAGGTGAAACTCTTTGTTTGAACAGCATATTCCAGAAGTCTTTCGGAGTGTAGTTTTAACTGATTTAGGATCTGTCATACCATTCTCTTACTAGGAGGGAAAGCCTATAATTGCAGCTGGCCATAAAAGAGACCCAGTTTGTGTCTCATCTGTCTCGGAGTTGTGAAGAATATGTATTAAGGTTATAACAAGCAACAGGAATGCATTTTTATTTACAAATCTGTGATTAAACTGAGCCTTCCTGACTAATGATTTAAATAAAATCCACGCATTTGCAGCTCTGCCATTTGTCTGCTGGGTGACCTTGAGCAAATTGCTTCATCTCTCTGTGCCTCAGTTTCCCCTCCCATTTTCTACCTGGCTTGTCTCTTCAGGTTAACCTTTTCAATGCTGAGATAGTCTCTTACTGTGTGTCTGTACAGCACCTAGCACAAAGGGAACCAGTCTTGGTTGGGGCTCCTGGCTGCTGCTGTTGAATAAGTAAGGGTTGCATTTAAAAGCTTCAGAATCTATTTGGAGCTGTTTCCAAGAGGTATGTTTCATTCTGACATCTCTAACATGGAAGGAGGCCTTTGTCCATCTAACCCACATATCAGCTCAGTATGTAATGGGTGTGAGTGTTAAATTAATGTCAGTGACTAATTTTACATTTCAAACACTTCTCTGGATCAGCAGATGGCTGCCTACAGTTTAGCTGGGGCTTGCACTTTTGCTGGGCATCCATCCGGCTCAGAAGACCTCAAGCAGGGTCTGATACGGAGCTGCTTACAAATGTCCTACCTCCTGCTCCTCTGTCAAGATGCTGTCCTGCTTTCAAATATTTAATTTACTAAAATTGCTGCAAAGGTCTCAGCCCTCTGCAGTTTGTAACGTACACATGTGTGGTTTTCTTTTTAAAGAATTTAGCTTATTCTCATTGACACCTTAAATCTGTTTCACCCTCTGACTCCATGCCTCCCTATCAGAATGTTCTCACTTGACTTATTATCACTGGGATCTGAATGCATAATATATTTCATTAGAGAACCATTATCATGGACAATTGACTTTTACTAGTACTGGTCACAGAGAGCATTAAAAATGTCTGTCCCTTTGTCCCCAGGAACGAGATGAAATTATTTTTTCCCTAATGGGGGAAAATACTTTATCGCAGGTGCATGCAGTATTTCACAGTATCTGCATAAATGTGCATTTGTTGCTGTGCTGCTTTTTTTGCCTAATGTATTATCTTTAAAGTCTGACTGGCTCCTCTAATAGAGTTACTGGGAAAACCAAACGGAAATAGTTACATTTCTGTCAGGAAGAGAAACAGAAGAACAATGCTTAGAGATTGTCAGCTTCCTTCTGAAACAGATATGCTAAGTCTTTATTACTAATATTTGTATAGTCGCATCAGGTCTGTATGCAGCTTCCAAACTAAAATCCCTTCCCCATAACTTTTAATGCAACAGCCATTTCCTTCTCCTTAAAGCCCTTGCAGATCCTGACAGTGATTAGTTATTTACTAAATAACCACTGAAAATTTCAAATAGTGCATTGTACAGATGAGAGATAAGGGGCATTCTCAGGACTCCCCCATTATACCTACCCTGTATGAGTAACTTTCCAGCCAGGGAGTGCATTAGGTCCTCTTCCTCCTTCGTGTTTTTCTTTGACTTATTAGAACGTAAGAATGGCCATGCATGGCAATGGTCCATCTAGCCGAATACCCTGTCTTCTGGCAGTGGCCAATGCCAGGTGCTTCAGAGGGAATGAACAGAACAGGCAATCACCTGTCACCCACTTCTAGCTTCTGGTGAATAGAGGCTAGGGCTGCTCAGAGCATGGGATTGCATACCTCACTGTCCTGGCTAATAGTTTATTCTTTACGGGGAAAATTCGCCCTGTGCAAAGGCCTGGTACAAAGCCTGTGCTCTACTTAGGGCCTCAAAATAATGCTTAAGTAGTGCACATGCAACACACTAGCATAGAGGGCTGTCTCTCCCTATGGGATCTGATCCACTGGAGGATAACAGCCTACAATTTTTGCTGGCTAATAGTTACTCTTATAGCTTAGATTGTAGAGGTTGGGGCTGACGATCTCAAGTTCAAATATTCCTGACAACACATGCAAACCTGATGGTGGGCCTCTGTTCATTGGAGGATTTCACTTTTTAATAAACATATTTCAGTGATGAGCCTTTCCCTCGGAGCTGGAACCTTTGTAGCTTTGAGGGTTTTATAGCATGCATAGTAGCTTTGAGGGTTTTATAGCATGCTGTTTCCCCCATGATGGGGTTCCAACGATAAACTCCTGGGATGTTTAAAAGAAAAAAAACCCTGTTCTGTTGCAAGATAAAAATCTCTAACAAGAAGCTAGAAGTAACAACCAACAGCCTTTCTCTTAATGCATTTGGTGTGCAGAAGCAGTCTCTGTGGGCAGCCAGGAACTACGAATAGTTTCAGCCGTACTTGGGGGACCAGAGGAAGAGAGATCATGTTGTCAGTCCCTGGAAGGATCAGTGACTGAAGCTGTTTGACCTTATGTTTTCCTTTAATATATAAATCGGGCTGGTCCCAGCTCCAATCTGGAGAGTCTCTCTCCCTTGCAGTTGATAAAGATTGTGCACTGCGGTCCTAGGGTTGCTCATGTTACCTGCTTTGTCCCTACCTTTCACTCCAAACAGCTGTGAAGGGTGGTGTGGATTGCCACCCTTGTACCCAAATATTGGGCCTGACCTTCAAGTGTAGGTGGTTGGAAGCTGCACGTGTCCCCACACCTCCCTGCGCCGTCTGGGGTGAAAAGGGCAGATGTCTGGGTTCTGCAATTCACAAACTACCCAAGATCTGCTGGAGGCCAGGCCCCTGAAAGTCCCAGCCGTTATATGCTTCTGTCCTGCCTCCGATGGGCCCCTCTTTGTCGTAATGTGTGAGGGCCTCGCAACATTAATGTAACAAGAGAGTGCCTTACAGCCCCGAGTAGGAAAGGGTCAGTAGCCCCATTGTACAGATAGGGAGAGGGAAACTCACTCAAAGGCATCTGGGGAATCTTTAGTTGAGCTAGGAACTGAACCCCAGCCTCCTAGCTCAGTGCCTTATTTATAAGACCACCCTAACAGTACTCTCCAAGACACCCACCCCCCGCAAACTGGGCACAGCAGATGAGGGTCGGAGAAGCAAATTCAACATTAACGTCTGCTGTGAAATCTTATGGATTTGAAGGGCGGCGGCGGTGAGGGTGCAATGCTAAGAACAGCTGTCCTTCCAGCCTTAGACCATGTTATTCCAACATGCAGGGGAGCCCACAGCGCATCAAGCCTCAGCCCTGGCCTCCATCCAGGCCAGAATTGCTTGGTGCTCTTCTAGAGCCGAGCAGAAATAGAGGGGACCATTTGGCCCTTTTTTGGGGACGACTATAAGGGGCGTTCCTGGATCCTGGTATTTCTGTGAGCAGCATTGACACTGATGTGATACAGATTCATAGGTACATATATAATGTCTTGCAAACTTATTTGGGATGTGGGCAAGTTCTCCATTTGCTTTGGCTGGTCCGGCATCCCTGATGATAGTAGAAAATGCTGTCATGTAATGCATCCACCTTCAGGCCTCGAGTCTCAGTCCATGGCTCCCCAATCCTGGCAGTGTCTGTATTTAACAGACGCACGCCAGTATCATCTGCTCATCTTATTTATCAGGACAGTGGCTAACCCAAGCCAGTGCCCTGGCGCTGCTCCGCTGGCCTCTGCTGCTGGAAGGTTAAATGAAGGGGATGGATATAGATAGGCTCTCAGAAATGTACTCAAACCTGTTCAATGGAAGCAGAGCATGGCTTTCAGATTACTTTGTCAATTTATTCTCTAGGTCTGTAAGGATGACTGTAGTAAATGAAACATCATAACATTTCATTTTCCCAGCAAAATTATACGCTGAAAGGTAAGCGGCACTTGGGCCTTGCAGTCAGAGATCCAATTAAATATGCACAATTTGAAACTAACAGATTGCTCAGCCTAATAGCACACCACAGGAGGAAATAACAGGCACCAGCAGATGTGGTCAGTTTGTTTCTATATAAAGTAAATTGTGAGGACTTTGGAAGAAAGCCCAGTTGAAATACTTCATGCAGCATGTGTTTCCCTCATGACTGTGTGTAGCATAGAATCATAGAAGTGTAGGACTGGAAGGGACTTCAAGAGGTCTTCTAGTCCAGTCCCCTGCACTCAAGGCAGGGTTAAGTATTGTCTAGAGTAGGGTTTCTCAACCCTTTTCTTTCTGAGGTCCTTCCTAACATGCTATAAAAACTCCACTGCCCATCTATGCCACAACAACTGGATTGTTTTTCTCATACAAAAGCCAGAGCTGGCATTACAATGTAGCAAGCAGGACATTTGCCCAGGGCCCTGTGGAGCTAAGTTGCTCAAGCTTCATCTTGAAGCCTGGGTGTTGGAGTGATGAGACTTTGGCTTTCTGTCCCGGGCCCCAGTGAGGCCGGCCCTCCTTGGTGGACCCCCAGGGAGCCTCGGACCTCTGGTTGAGAACTGCTGATCTTAGACCATGTGTCCATGTCACATTCTTGGTGCACAGGACAGCTTCAGTTCAGAGGGAAAAAGGAGGATTATAGTAATTTGTTATGATAGTGCTGAGCTCCTGGGTGCTGTACAAAGGCATAGTAAGAGACAGTCCTGTCTTTCCCCCCTCTCCTCTGCCAAAGCTGTGTCTGAATAGATAAGGGATGTAGGGGTAACTGAGGCAGGGAGAGAGGAAGGACTTGCCTGATGTCACACAACAGGCCAGTGGAACAGTTGGGAATAGAGTCACAGAATTGAAGGCCAGAAGGGATCACTAGAGTATCTAGTCTGAGCTCCCATATAACATAGGCCATCAGCACCGCCCAGCAGCTGCACACCAATGCAACAACCAAACAGAGACCAACACATTACAGACCACAGGGGACTAGACTGGTGTGAGCCACAGGCAGAGAATAGGAGGGACCGAGGTTCACCTGTGTCGCAGCAGCAATGATTGAGATGTACCCAGTAATCCTGGCCAATGACCCACCCCCACAGGCTGCTGAGGAAGATGATATCCCCTATGGTCACTGCTGATCTGACCCGGGAGAAATTCCTTTCTGACCCCACACATGGTCGTCAGTTAGACCTGAGCATAGGAGCAAGAACCAAACAGCCAAGCTTCTGGCAGAGAAAATGCTCAAGGCCATGTCAGAGTCTTTCCCTCCATCCTAGTGGCTTCTCTTCAGCCTTATTACCCCAGTCACCACTTGGAATACCTCCAAGCTAAAGTTTTTCTGAATGTGGTAGAACACCCTGGAGAAGATGTTTCTCTGGGCTGGCAGCATGTGCGGTATGGATAGAACTTTTCCTACTTCGTGACTGAGAAAAAATAGCCCCAGTGCTGTTAAGGTGATGGCCCTGCTGAGGCTATAGGTTTCAGCACTTATGGGAAGAGGTCAGTGTGTTCATTCAGAGACCCTTAAATGTTTTCAGCCTACATGCTTTCATGCTGTGTATATCAGAGAGGTGCAGAATTATTTACAGGGACCTCTGGTATCCAGCAATTCACAGACACCGCAGGTGATAGGTTACTGAATCTATTAATTACCTGAAAGGTAAGACTTATCATATGGCAGTGGGTTCTTTTATGAATTTGACACATGAATATAATTTTTTTTTCTAAACTAGGAAAGTTTTTCATTGCTACAGGGGGGATGTGGGAACCCAGCAGCTTTCCCAGGTAATTAAAGGAGAACATGGCAAGACATTTACAATAGGGGAACTGCTGGAGTGCTCACAGTTCCTCCTCTTGGCAATCTCTAGCTGGTTTTAACAACAGCCACCCTGCTTGTGCTGCATTTCGTCTAAGCCACATCTTTAACTGCCTGGGCACGACTGCTCTGCTAGGATGAGACGAGCCACCTGCTTAGATTGGTATCTTTGCCATTCTGGTAGCGTTTGCCAGGCTAGCAGAAAGGAATATGTGTCTCATCTTGATAATTGTGGCAACCAAGAAGTTCCGAAGGAAGAGGATCTGCTCTGAATTGTGCTTCATAAAATTTTTCATCAGCTTTGAGCCCCAAGTTTTGTGCTGCTCCGATTTAAACTTACATAAGCAAAGAAACTTGAACCATGGGACAAATTCACCCCTGTGCAACACAGCCTTTTGTGCAGCATTTAAAGCCCACTTAAATCCTGTTTTGAGGGCTTAGGAAGTGCCTATACTGGCCCTTTTTCACAGAGGTGAATTTAATCTACGAAAGATATCAGAGTTTTCTCTCTAGCATGTACATGAAACTTGCGAGGAACTGAACTTCTAGCCCTTTGAGTTGACTGACAGACTGGTTTTTTTTGTTTTTTGTTTTTTTTATTAGTACCTCTTTAGATCCTAAAAACCGTCCTATGACTTTTACATCCTCTTGAAGGACTCATGGATGGCACAGACATAACCGCTTCCTTCTCCAAGGTCTGGGGCAGATGATAGACTTTAGACACTTCTCTGTAATCTAGTCCATTGTTAATACTTGTCTGAGATTTGAGTCATATTTGGTCAGAATTAAGAAGTGGGAGCTAATTTGTTTCCTAACATGACCATGCTAATCCTTGGTCTGTTTATGTCAAGAGACAATCATTGGTATCCTTACTAAGTCTTGGAGAGGCAAGAGGATTATCTTTGATGCTGTGGTTCATTAATTCCAAGATCTTTGACTGCAGCATATTGGGTTGTAAGGAGAGGCCACCTGCTAGGGGCATGTGACAGAAAATAGCACAGTGCTCTTTGTTTGTAATAAGTGACGTGGAGTGAAAAATTGCTGTTTAGGTTAAGTGCCAATCTC
>ML677526.1:68983-173706 GCA_007922305.1 Dermatemys mawii | reverse complement strand
AAATCTATGTTTGAGGGTGAAAAACTCCACTACAGGGTGACTCAACATTATGGATGCACGCCAGGCAAAGTCCTATTACCTGCCAATCTCTGGGCTGCCTGGAGAAGTGCTGGTGTGATGTTGCGATATTCTGTGACCATAATACACAAACACACACATACCCCTCTCCATGAAATGACAGAATGCCTAATAGAATTCCCAGTGCTTTATGCTAAGGAGAGATTGTTCATAAAATCAGGACCCCTGCAAAGCTATATTGCCTTCCTTTACAAACAGGAGATGGGGTTGGGAATAAACAGTTGGGCTAGGTATAGTCTAGTCATGTCTGCCTTTCTGATATCAGGTTTTGATGATACAAGCAGCCTTTTCCTTTGCAGTAATACATAGAAGCAGCTGATTAAAATCTAAATTCATAAGTTTCCAAGGCCAGAAGGGATTACTGTGATGTTCTAGTTAACCCCTCTGCAGAACACAGGCCATAAAACTTTCTCAAAGTAGTATCTGGGGTGTTAAAGCCAAGATCTATGTCAGGATAAATGCAGAGAACTCTAAGATCGTGGAAAATGGAGATGGGACTATGCTTGGAAGAACAGTTGTTAAGGGAAGTAACGTTTATTGTTGTAGTTGTAATTGAGGAGTTCTGTTACCAAGAGTCATAGATTAAGGCCAGAAAGGAGCATCATGATCATTTAGTCTGAATTCCTGCATGACACAGGCTGTAGAATTTCACCCAGTAATTCCTGCATCAAACCCAATAGCTTGTGGTGGAGCTAGAGCATGTCTTTTAGAAAGGGCTCCAGCGAGTATGATCTTCCTTAAAATATGAGGCTGAAGGCAGGCCAGAAAAGTTAAGGCAGCAAACTGCAGTTTTGGAAGATGACTCCACCTGGTAATAAAGAAAATGGAGTTTCGGAACAAAGGGTGAATTTGTTTAAGCAATTCCTGTTTTCTGCTCAACACTGAGAAGTAATGTAGAAAAGCAGTTTAAACAAGGAAACTGGAATGCTGGTCAGTACATTGGTATTTGATGGAAAGAGAGTGAAAATTTACACAATAGCACAGAAAAACATACTGGCTCCCCTGAGATTCCCAATACTACTATCCCATGTCACTGGCTGAGGGATTCCGTTTGCACACAAGAAGGAAGACCCGATTTGAACCCCTTTAGCTTGGAAAATCATGAAGAAGGGAAGCGGATGAGTTAGTGTGAAGTTACGAAAAATAAAATGGCTGCTTTTCCACACTAACCACAGTGATATTTACAGCCCCCAGAATAAAATCTTACCCCAAGGAGAGCTTCCATAAACTGAGAAGAGCCAAGGACTCTGAGGTCTGTTTTGCTTTGCTAATGTGGGGCATGCTCAGGTGTGGTGTAGGGGATACAAAGGTAGGACAAGGCAACAGTTAGGTTTAATTTCTTTTACGATCTGAGTTAAGTTGAGCCATAGTGTGTTACCGAGTGATATAAAAATGCCAAAGCAGGGAACTCTGCACAAATGTCAGTTGTAAATAAATACCCCTAGTTGCTGCACAATTTTCCTCTCTGTTTCTTTAGGCCGGACTCAGGGCTGGCTAATTACAGTCTGGGGGTGATCATCTCCTCTTCAGAAGTGAGGTCAGTTTGGAAGGAACCTGATGATGCTTTGACTGCGGTTTATTAAATCAGACATTACAACCCTGAGGTAGTGAAGAGCTTTTGTTCTAGTGCTGCAAATCTTAATGTCATAGTTTCATTACCTTTCCCTCCCAAAAAAATAATCCTCCCTATTTATATATATATTCCAATACATTAGATCATTCTAGATTTCTGGGTCTACATTTTTTACATTTCCATTTTGTCCATGGCACATTATCAGGAATCAGTGGTGGGTTTTGTTTTTTTTTTTCCTTTCAGTGCTTTTGGGCAGAGACCTCCTACATTCTGAAGGCAGATTTGAATTTATTTAACAGGGAATGTAATGCTTTTCCTGCTAGATGGTGCATCATTTAAAAATATTATATTGCTTCTAATAAACTGTCCTACATTATTTCTCTATTTTGTATTCTTTGTCGCCATTGACAAAGCTTTTCTGCAAAACCTGATTTACCTCTCCCTGCTATATTATGCAGCAGTTACAGCTTTTTAAAAGTGTTAAAACGGAAGTTTTAAAGCGGTGGCTTTAAAACACTAATTTATCAAATCCTTCTGCAAAAGGGACTGTCAAAGCAACTTCTTAACTCTATTTATTATGGCATATTAGCTTGAAAAAATATGCATTATATAAATACATAACCTCTGTATAAAGCGTGGATGTGTGTATATGTGCATTTGACAGATTTTATTTAAACACAATAATCTATTCCTGCTAGTTTTGTCCTTTTTCTTTTAAAACATTGATTATTTTTCTAGTGTGTTCATTTTCAGCTGAAAATTACATGGCTATTCCTGCTGAATAAAGATCCATTACTTAAGTTCCATTCTAGGTCTTGTGATACTCAGTATATTTATTAATGATCAGGAAAGAGGATTTGGTTTGTCAAGACCAGAGAGGAGCTTCAGGGAGACCTAACCAAGCTAGGGAGATGGGCAACACAATGGCAAATGAAACTCAATGTCTATAATGCAGACCAGCTCCCTGCAGACCCCAGGACACAAACTCAAAGCAGCACCGGACCCAGTCAGAACAAGGAAATGTAAAACCTGCAGACAGATTTCCACTATCGCAATGATCAGTACCCCCCACAACACACCTTTCAAGGTAGCTGGGTCATACACAGGACTACCATCACAACATGTGGTCTGCTTTATCCAGTGTACTAAATGCCCCAACAACTATGTGGGTGAAACCAGACAAATCATTACAGTGTTGAATGAATTCACACAGAAAAATACGACAAAAACTCCCTATCACTTGTAGGCGAACACATTTGACAAAGCAATCACTCCATATCTGGAATCAGAGGGGTAGCCGTGTTAGTCTGGAATTGCAGAAGTGACAAAGTCCTGTGGCACCTTAAAGACTAACTAAAAGTATTAAAGCATAAGCTTTCGTGGGCTAATACCCACTTCATCGGATGAATGCAGTGGAAGCTGCTTTGTCACTACTCCATATCTGGCCTCTTGGGTCAGGTCTACTCTGTGAGAGGAGGGTCGACCTAAGATACACAACTTATCTTAGGTCGACTTACCTCGGTGTCCTCACAGCAGCGAGTCAATTGCTGCCGCTCCCCCGTCAACTCCGCTTCCGCCTCTCCTGGCAGTGGATTTCCTCAGTCAACAGGGAGAGCACTCAGGGATCGATTTATTGTGTCGACACTAGATGTGATAAATCAAACCCCCATCAATCACTGGATCAGCGGGTACTGTACACGTGGCCTCAGTCTTCACCCTCAAGGGAAACCTGCACAACACTTTTAAAAAACAGTCCTGGGAATTTAAATTGATGATACTGCTGGACACTGAAATCCATAGACTTTGCAGAGACACTGGTTTTATGCCTCACTACAACAATTGATAACACATCCTACTGTGTTATCTTCAGACCTGAGGTCAGGGTAAAGAAGTAAGGAGCTACATGGGAAGTGGCCCAGGGAATAGCAGCAGTAATTATTACAGGAAGTAACATGTGGCTGCTATTTATAGAGTCCCTGGGTCTGGACATGAGGTAGAGGGTTGCCCTGGGTCCAGCCTAAGCCCCAAGAAGGGGATAGGGCTTGTTTAGAGGCCCAAGTGAAGGGCTGGACTTAGTCTCCAGGGAGGAAGCCCTTGGGGCACTGCTCTATACCAGGACGATACGGACTTAAAGCTAGCTCAGAAGGGCCTGAGGATGGAGCCCAGAGACAGGACTAAAGATGGTAACGAGGGCACAGGAGCAGCCCCTGTTGGACCTCTTATTCCAGAAGGGATTCCTTCATGTGTTCAGACTGCGTGGGACTCGGCTGGGGTCTCAGCCACTGACGACCTGCCTGACGAGGCGCACAACTGACGGAGCACTAGGAGCAGAGTGCAGGTTCACACCTGGCCGAGAGAAGGCACTTGCACGAGATGAGAGTGCACTGTCACAATGACCCAGAGAGCTTACAACTCGCTGAAACTCAATAGACAGGAGTTAATTTGTTAGCGATGGATTGGTGTGTTGGAAGCTCACCTATTTAAAATCTAGAGGTTCCCTGTGAGAAGTAAAATGTGTAGATCTAAAATATTAAACAGTGTTCCTGAAAACCAAGCATCGTCTCTTGGTGAGTCTCCTTTGTAGTTGTAGAATGAATCATGCTGTGCTTTACAGACGTAAGGGGAGGCTTGGTGTTAAACAGCACAGGATAGAAAGGAAGGCAGAAGCTAATCTTTTGCCTGATGCTTGCAGGTCACTGATAAAAAGAGGCAAGAGGAAACCTGATGCTTGCTGGGGGTGTAATCGAATGGCAGTGCTGTCACAGTCCTATCTCAGCTTGTCTGCTGAGAGGGAAAACCAGGTCCAAACTCTATCAGAGATCGTAAATCTTTCCTTAGTTATTGTCTTCCTGAATCTCTAGCCCACTAACTGCTTCTGCCCAGTGCCTCTCCTCCATAGACTACCCTTGCCACCATGGGGAGTGGAAGAATGCGACAGCCACTGCCCTAGGTGTACTGGAAGTTTTGTGCACAACATTAAACTGCTTGGATGGATGTACCGTAGCCTGTGTCACTGGAAGCTGCTCCTCAATAACGTGTAAAGAGGATGTTTCCGTGGCTGTGTTCTGTTGGAACCTAGCATTTGCCACACCAGATCATGACTCTGGTCCATAAAAGCCAGTGTCCTACCCCAGCTGCGGCTCATGATAGAGGGGGTTGAGGAGGAGGATGTTGTGCATATCTGCACAGACTTTCATCTCAGGATATCAGAACCCTGCCTGCTTATGTAAAGTAAGCTTCATGGGACCCCTCCAAGGCAGGAGATTATCCCCAGTTTACAACCTGTGGCATAGAGAGATTACATGAATTGCTCAGGGTCACACAGCAAGTTGCTAACAGAGTTAGGGATAGAACCCGGGAGTCCCAGCTCCCAGTCCCTTCGTGTGCTAAATGCCACTCCTCACCCAGGACTGGGGACAAAATCCAGGAGTCGTGGCTCCTGGCCCCCTTCTGACTCACCGTACCCCACCCCCATCCAGATCTGGGGTCAGAACCCAGGAGTCCTGCTTCTCGGTTTCTGACTAAAAGGGAATGAGAGAGTAGGAGAGCAGCAGCAGACTGGGGAGGTGGGTAGCTCTGGCCTTAGCTGTCCTACAAGCCTCCTTCTCTCCTCTCCCCGAACCACACTCGCTGACCTTGCTTCTGGAGAGTGCAGAGGTCAGATACTTGCCCCCTCCCCCAACTTGCACTTGTTCTGTTTAGTGCTGAGTGGGGGATTAGTCACTTTTGGCACTGCTTACCAGCAGGCTGGGATGAGGCAGAAAATAGCTGAGTTGCTGTCGTTTGGGAGAGAGGCTCCTCCCCAGGGGAGCTGCACAGACCAGGACAGCTAGAGGTTTTTGCCCTTCTGAAAGTCTGATTAGTCACTGGTCTTGCAGCTTTCTCAGCTGTTCATCCTTGCTGGCTCCACGATTCAGTACAGTGTGTAGTGTAAGGTGACTCATGAACAAAGTGCTCTGATGGCAGAGACTCCTGCGTGCATCTCATGAAAGCCTTGTCAGCGCAGTCCATGTTGGATCTCTCCATTCTTTTCTCTCAGTGAGCTGCTGTACAAGCAAAATAATGATCAGTAACAAAGCAGGCAAGCCTTTAGACCTTTCTCTTTCCTGACATTTGTGGAAAACGATGTTTTACAATAGACATGCGAGGTTTAATACAAAAAAGTTCAAACTCTTTAAAGCACTTCTATTTTTGTAACTCAGAAATGGCTGGACAGATTTTATTCAGTTCCATGTATACTTGAAGGGCCAAATCTGAAAATATTTGGCCTGAGATTTTCAAAGATGCTGAAAGGAATTAAGTGCCAAATTCCCTTTGACTTTGGGAGCCTCATTGCCATAGGCTCCTTTGGTAAATCCAAGCCTTTGTATTGTATTGTACTGTTCTGTTGTATATTCTTTCCATTCCTTCCTCAGAGGAAGGATGAATTGATGGTGTATAAGTCACAAACAAGTCAGCTTCATTCCCTAGCAGCTTTGTATCTTTGTTATAACTTTTCCTTAGCTTATGTTTTGAGATATGGGTTTAATTCATATTCCACAATGTTCCCCCATTGTAAACCCTGAAATTATAAATAAGACTGTTAACATGTTAGATAATCTAATATCCAGTCTTGGTAAAATAGAAAATTACAAAAAAGTATTTATTTGTTCTTCATAATAGAAATTGTAATATTATTCAATAATGGCACATTACTCACCCACACAGATGCTGAAGTGAGCTGTAAATTGCATGTGTTCTGGGACTGAGTGTGGATAGAATTGTTAAAGAATCCTTCATTTTGTTGTTTCGAGATTCTGTCTATTAAGACCTCCTACACTGTCCTTCCAGCTGGTGTGATAATGTGTCCTCGCAGCCTCCAGAACCCAGTGACTAATGGATACATTTGCCTCTATAAATACCTTAAGGCACTGATTCTCAACCTTTTTATTCTCGTGGTGCCCTGCCCCTACCCCATATCTATGACCTAGCCAAGATCCCTCTCCCATTTCACTATATGGGAAGGGCACTGTAGTGACAATACACGGACACACAGCCCGTCTAAACTTAGTGTATGCGTGGGAAAGGAAGGGGTGTCCCTGCTCCTAGCTCTAGGGTGTGTTTTCCTACATGCCCCGCACTGCTTTTTCTTTAGCCTCTAATAATAATATGTGCTAGTTTTACACCTGTCTACAGGTTCTGGGGCTTCAGCCCAAAGATAAAACTTGGGTCAGTCATATAAGTATGAGGGCAGGTGTAGCTGGCCATGCTCTAGCCCCCGTTTCATGGAGAACACTCATTAGCTTGTCAGAATTATTGCTTTTATCAAAACAGCCATTAGTGCCATTTTGGGGCTATTCTTCCAGGCCTCCCCCAGGGTTTTTGTATCTGGTGATTCTGGCTCAGACGCACTGTCCCTTTTATGGAGATCTAGGAAATTCTGTTCTACAGGCTTCTGTAGGTAGCGAGGGTGTGAACATTTTGAAGTCAGCAAATTTAAAGCCTTGGCAAGTACTCATTGATGAGATATGATTCCTGCCTGAGAAATCTATTTAAATGCAGCCCACATACATCTGTCTGGATAATTCGGTGTGGTTTCTGTCGCAGGGATTGTAGCAGGTCCTGGTGGGGTCCAGCTCTGCCCCGGTAAGTAGAACAGCAACAAAAGGATTACCTGTCAGTAGCAAGAGGCACTGTCCATCTGTAGCTGTGAACCTTAGTGCTGCATCTTTTCCCTCTCTACTGATTGAAATGACTTTCAACCTTGTCCTGAAATGTTAAAAGCTCTCCAAGGGGCACCTGGGTTAGCTGCACCTCGATGATGATTGTTCTCAGTTAGTGAGGAGGGAAGGTGAGAGCAGTGAAAGGTGGGAGTACAGTAGAGAGAAGAAAGACATAAAATAGACAGCAAAGGGGACAAATCAAGGGAAGAGAGGAGTAGGGAAAAATCTGGGCACTACCCTAGTACAGGTAATAAATGATAATCCTGCCTTGTCCTCTGATTGTGCACAGGGAAGCCTGCTTAGGTCCTGACATGGCCTGGTAATGAGTTATGTCTACTTCAATCTCCTGTTCCATTGTTATGTGGACAAGCAGTCACTCTATGCTGCACCACTGAAGCCAGTGGGAGTTTTGCCACTGACTTCCATGGGTGCAGAATTGAGCCCTCCCTGAAGAGCAAATCAATGACAAAGCAGACCAGAATTGATATAAAACCCACAGCTCATATTTTGCATTATACTGGGTGCAGAGAAGGGATCACAGACTGGATTATCTTTCTTTCTCCAGTTTTGAGCTGATATAACTACATATATTACAGAATATTTCTCACTGGACTATTGCCCTGGATCAATGGCATGTATCTCAGAATGGTGGTGTGGGACAGGACACTGAGTGAGACTACTGTGTGTGGTATGTTTCCCTCTTCACAGTATTAATATCTCCTGCTCCAGGCCTGATGACAACTTTATAGAGACTTGAGTTCTGAGTAAAAACACAGCATGTACTGGGAATTTTTCCTTGCGTCCCTGGACTGAGAGATCAGAATGAGAGTTAGAATTTTATTAACACAAGCAGAGCTAGATGTTTCCTTTGATGCAGCTGTGTAACCCTGAAATGATCAGTAACAGCACACTGCTAGGAGGCTTTTTAAGGATTGGATCAATTAAAGAAATCCTGAGTAACTTAATTTACCTGAGTGAGCCCCATTTAATTCAATGAGATAACTCTCGGTGTTCTTATTTGTACTGTGATAGTACCTAGAGGCATTGGTTCCATTGTGGTGAGCACTCCACAAAGAGCCATTTCTCACCCTGAAAAGCTTACAGTGTAAGTGTAGGACTCGATAGCACAGGTGGATATGACAGTCAGATGGGGCTACACCAGGAAATGATATTGATCAGCCATGCCTGCTGCACATTGGCTGCCTAACCAATGTCAATTTTTGTGTTTTAGGCATCAGGCAGAGAAAAGTTTGGGGGAGGACAGGGAGGTAGCTTTGTAGATAGTTACTCTTGTGAGTAAAGTTATATATGTGCTTAGGATCTTTTGGGACCTTGGTCTTTTTCTCCTAGTCCCCTCCACTGCTGTATGTGGAGAGATTAAAAAGAGTAGGACTGTTCATCTTAGAAATGAGATGATTAAGTGGGGCTATGATAGAGGTCTATAAAATTGTGAATGGTATGTGGAGAAAGTGAATAAGGAAGAGTTATTTGCCCCTTCCATATAACAACAGAACCAGGGGTCATCCAATGAAAGTAACAGGCAGCAGGTTTAAAACAAACAAAAGGAAGTATTTCTTCACAGTGATCCTGTGGAACTCGTCACCAGCCAACGTTGTGAAGGCCAAAAGTTTAACTGGGTTTAAAAAAGAATGAGAGAAGTTTATGGAAGATAGGTCTATCAATGGCTATTAACCAAGATGGTTAGGCATACAACTCCATCTGTTGCAGGGTACTTTTCTGTCCCGTAGGAACGAGGCACACAAACAGCTGTTGAATAGAAGTGGTGAGTTTATTGAAGGCAAAGTGACACACCCGCAGCGGGGGCTCCCTCTCGCTGCCGTCACCTAGACGGGGACCCGACGCATCAGAGCACTGCCCGGGAAAGAAGCCCACTGCGCTTGGGCACACAGGCAGAGAAATAACAGGAACATTTGCATCTCATGCATACCTCATGAACAACTAATACCTTGTTTCTGTCTTATATGCAAGCAAATGTTTCATTTCAAGGCAAGCAAACCGAGAGAGCCAAGTACTCCGACATGGGAAGTATGCGATAACAGGGCAGGGACTGATAACAGTGGCCGAAAGTACCCTTTTCTTCCCAGGAATCTGGGGGGAATAAGCACCCTTTCCCTCCTAGGAGTGTGTGGGGGGGAATGAGCACCCTCCCCCCGGAGTGGGGAGGGGAGTGAGCACCCACTCCTTTCCTGGAGTCAAGGATGAGAGCGCCCCTAGCAGTCTACCGTCACAATGTCTTGCGCATCCTTACACCATCCTTTGTGTGTCCCTAAACTGCTGACTGCCAAAAGCTGGGACTGGATGGATCACTTAATAAATTGTCCTGTTCTGTTCATTCCCTCTGTAGCTTCTGGTGCTGGCCACTGTCAGAAGATAAGACACTGGGCTGGATTGACCACTGGTCTCTGACAATGGCCGTTCTTCTTTTCTGTCCCTAAGACTTTTTTTTTTTAAACATGTACATTTCATCCATCTCCCTCACCCTGCACCAATATCTCTTAAATGGCTGATTACCCTGAAAGGCTATTACAGCCAAATGTAACCTATATTTTGAAATAACATTTGTTTTACACAAACTGAATAAAATGCCAAAGCTTGATCTGTCCATCCCTACTCACCTGCCATCTCTTTCAATAAAGGATCTATCACATTTCTTGGTAGCTAGAAGTGACTTGCTGCATGGATTTGAGCGCTCTGTAACACTTGCTGAGTCTTCCTTGAATTGGCAAATAGCAAAATCCTTTAGTTTAACATGACATTATTTGTAGAGATAAATTTAAACAGCTGTTGGAGACACGAGTCACAGATGATGACTTTGTGAAGCTGTGCATGGATCTTCACCGCAGTTTTTTGCTAAGGTGGAGAGGGAAATGGCTGCAAAGAAGGACCCAGTGAGACTGAGTTTACTGCCTGGAAAGATGGTATTGCACAAAGATGATACTGACACAATATAGAACGAGGAGTACTTGTGACACCTTGGAGACTAACAAGGAATACTTGTAGCACCTTAGAGACTAACCAGTTTATTTCAGCCCACGAAAAGCTTATGCTGAAATAAACTAGTTAGTCTCTAAGGTGCTACAAGTATTCCTCGTTTTATGTACAGATAAAGACTAACACGGCTGCTATTCTTAAACTTGGAGACTAAACAATTTATTTGGGCATATGCTTTCATGGGCTAGCACCCACTTCATCAGATGCATAGAGTGGAACATACAGTAGCAAGATAGAGAGAGAGAACACATGAAAAGGTGGAGGATTGCATACCAACTTTAAGTAGCTTAATCAATTAAGGTGAGCTATTATCAGAAGAAGAAAAAAACTTTTGTAATGATAATCAGGATGGCCCATTTCAAGCAGTTGGCAGGAAGGTGAGAGTAACAGTAGGGGAGTACTTGACTTAGGGAAATAGATTCAATTTGTGTAATCACCCAGCCACTCCCAGTTTTTATTCAAGCCTAATTTAATAGTATTCAGTTTGCAAATTAATTCCAGTTAGTAGTTTCTCATTGGAGTCTTTCTGAAGTTTTTTTTTTTGAAGAATTGCCACTTTTAAGTCTGTTATTCAGTGACCAGAAAGATTGAAGTTTGTTATAATTCCTGATGTCAGATTTGTATCCACTTATTCTTTTGTGTGGAGACTGTCCTGTTTGGCCAATTTACATGGCAGAGGGGCATTGCTGGCACATGATGGCATATATCACATTGGTAGATGTGCAGGTGAACAAGCCTCTGATGGTGTGGCTGATGTGATTAGATCCCAAGATGGTAACACTTGAATAGATATGTGGACAGAATTGGCTCTGGGCTTTGTTGCAAGGATAGGTTCCGTAGTGTTTTTATAGTAAGGTGTGTGGTTGCTGGTGAGTATCTGCTTCAGGCTGGGGGGCTATCTGTGAGCAAGGACTGATCTGTCTCCCAAGATCTGTGAGAGTGAGGGATCATTCTTCATAGGTTGTAGTACAACGGTTCTCAAACTTTGGAGAACCGCGACTCTTTTTTAAGAAGCGGCTTCTCAGCGGCCACAGGGGCTTGTGACCCCTCGGGAGGCGCCTGGCGACCCCCCGAGGGGTCGCGACCCCCACTTTGAGAACCGCTGTTGTAGTATGACATCTGATATCAGATCAGTGCACAGGAACAGGGTGGGTACTGCCCTTTCTCCTAATAGCTACATTTCACATTTATACAAGGTAGGGGTCCTCCCCGACAGGGCTGGTGTTTAGGGCCTTGTTCAGAGACAAGTGACTGGGGTTCTGAAGGCAGCTAAAAGCTGGAAGTGGTCAGTTTCCTGACTATACTTACATGAAGACAACTTATCCTGGAGGGCTGCGTGTGGTAGTTGTAGCATGTGTGTTACTGAACGCAGCGCACACTTCATCAGACAATAAAGAGTCAGAGCTTTGTGGCTGAGCAGCTAATTGGATAAAGGATTCTCACTCGTGCCTGTTAAAAGGGATTTCTAGTAAAATGACATCTTTAATGATAAAGAAAAGGGGATTAGCGATCTCTACCTTGGGACGCCATATTCTCTGCCTTGGAGAACAGGCAGGATTGAACATTAAGGCTTTCATTGTTACTTCTCTCAAGGTCATATAATCATTGACAGGAAAGCAGGAGATCTTGCTAAGGGGTTCTTAATGAGCCGTCTCCACTCTTATTCCATATGATTACAGCCTAGATCAGGCCCGCACAACATGCGGCCCGGGGGCCACATGCGGCCCGCACGGGCTCACTGTGTGGCCCACGGTCAGTGAGTAGGGGTGGGGCAAGCCAAGCAGTGGGGTGAAGGGAAGCGGATGGGGGCGGGGCTTTTCAGCCTGTAGCTGTTTTTTTTTGCAGTAATATGGCCCTCGCTGCTTTCCAAGTTGTGCAGGCCTGGCCTAGATGGTACTCTTCGGGTATAAAGCAGCACCTGAATTCCCAAATCAGCACCGGACTGTGAGCTGAGAATGGTCATTTTGTACTAGGGGAGGATAATAGAACAAACCCCAGGCACTTTTCCCACATGTGACACGATTGCCTCTGGCCCATAGCTGCCTATGGACTGAGCTAACTAGCTGCTGGCTTCTCCTCCCAGTTCCTGTCACTGATTCTTCACGTAACAGTCAGCAAATTGCTTCTCCTTCACGAGCCTCAGTTTCTCGATTTTCAAAAGGAGTTAGTAGTATCCCATCGCAGCTTAATTTACTAACGTGTGTTGGGATGGAAAAGTCTTTTGAAGAGTGAAATGTTATTGCTGTTTCCTTCTCAGCTGGCTTGGCTGCTCTTCTTTTCTCCTGTTCTTGGATAATTGGTGTCCTGCTGTAATGGGTACATTAGTTATGTCACAGATTGTAGAACAGACCTGGCCACTTAATGAACCCCCTCCTCTGCCTTCTTGCTGTAAGAAAAACCCAGTCTGAATCCTGAGAAGAACAAAGGAGATGAAGTGGCTTCTGCTTCTCGCCTTTTAGCTCTCCACTCCCTGCACCGCTATCCTCAGCTCTCTGGGTCACAACTACATTGAAATGCACGGACATTTCTGATCTGCCCCTTGCCGCATGTTCTTGACTGTAATAGGAAAATGACATTTAATTTGTAGCCCTGTCAGAGTTGATGCATTCCTAAATAACTCTCTCAACCTTTCTGGAGACTCAGAAACAGGAGTGAATTGCATTGTTTTTTAATGTTTGCTGCACTGCTACCAACACTTCAAAAGACATAAGGACTGAGCATAAAGGAACCAGAACATTTCTTGCTTTCTAAAACTCTCACCAGAATGGGCCCTAGGCTCTGAAATAGAAAAAATGTAGCAAGCAGGATGGGAAGAGAATAGGAGAGGAAATTGGCATGCAGAAAAAGGTGGGAGGATGATGGATTATTTATATAGCAACAAAGGCACATGGTACTTCCCGGATAAATGAATCCCTGAATTAGGATAGGCTAGCTCCCTGGGTCCATACAGTATTGCACTGAAGTCAGGTGGAGGCTGCTCAGTGCAGGGTCCTTTAGCCTCAGCTCCTAGATGGGGATGGGAGCTCAAGGATTATATATCTGATGCGCCCTTCAGTACAGAATCTCAGGCTGATGATGCTAGACTATAAACTGATGGATGGGATTTTGGTTTCCCTGAACAGACAAGAGTGAGAATTTTCATTCAGTCCAATTAAAGATGCAGACAAGTTGGAAGGCTATCAGGGAGGAGGATGTGACTAGGATGCTGGAGGGGCTGACTGATTGACAGACAAGACAAGATTAAGGGTCTGGTTTTCAGAAAAGATGAATACAGACTCCATTTAGGATTGTGGGTTCTCAGAATTCAATACTAACTGAGTAGCGTGGCCATGAGTTGCCTGTGCTGCTCTTCAGGTATTTACTACCTGATCTTGCAGTTGGATCTACATGGGTGGGCCCTTTTGCCTGTGTGATCTGATGACAGGATTGGGATCTAATTGTATAAGTACCTACCAGGCAGAGGAACTATTTACGATGGTAGGAGTGGATATAGCTAGAAGGAATGGTGTGACAGAAAGAGAGGGAAATTTTAGGCTGAATATCAGGAATACACTCCTGAGAATGCAACGAAGAGTCTTGTAGCACCTTATAGACTAACAGATTTTAGGGATCGTGAGCTTTCGTGGGCTAAGACCCACTTCGTCAGATGAATGTTGTGGAAATCTCCAGAGGCAGGTATAAATAGCAGGCAGGAAAGCAAGGTAAATTCAATCAGGGGGGTGAAGCCCACTTCCAGCACCTTCATCAATCACCCCCACCCCCACCCTTTCTTGCTTTCACATGATCAGATGTGCCCCCCCACACATCTTTTTTTTGTTGAACCAAGGTCACTCCCATTTTGAATATAGTTAGGCCAAGATTTTCATAAATGTCTAATGAGTCTGGGTGCCCCACACGAGCCATCTTAAAGGGGCCTGATTTTCAGAGGACGAGTGCTCAGAGCGTTCTGAAAATCAGGCACCTTTAATGTGTCAACTTGGGCACCTAAATTCCTAATCATTTGAGAATCTGAGCAAGTCCATCCAGCAGATCTGGCAGAAGGAGTTGCAAATTTCCTCCTTCCCTCCTGTTGTGTCTTGGCAAGAAGAGTGGTAGCCAGGCACCAGTGAAAGAGGCAAAACCAGCCAGAAGACTGAATCTGGCATAGATAGAGAAGAGGCAAATCAGAGAAAACAAACACAATATCGAGCTGAAGAGCAGATGAGAATTGCTCAGCAACGAAAATTATTCCTCTTTGGTTTGATAGCAATGTCACTTACATTACATTAAGCAGGGGTTTTTGGGTTTGGAAGCTGACCTTGGCTCCCCAGTCTCAGAGGAAAGGTTTCTTTCTGAGAAGCCCTGCTGCGTTGGCTTCTTTTTCCCAGAGAATGTGCATCTTGTTCAGCCATCAAGCTTCAGCCCTTGCTTGCTGGATATTGATGAGCCTTGTACCTGGCAGCAGACTCTTTGCTTCCAAGAATTATTCTTATGAAGTTGTTGTGGATGTGATCTGAGCAGGAGGGAGGCTCTGGGCAAAGTCGGAGGTGTGGAGCCATTTAAATTATTAACAGCAACACCCAGGTAAACACAGTAACAATGTGCAGGGATTAGGCCCTTTCTATAATTCTGAATGAGTCCAAACCGTGGCTGCAAGATAGAATGTGCAAAGAGGAGTAGGTAGAGCTGAAAAATTCACCTTGTTTCAAAACCAAAGCAGACAAATGAGAGATCCTCCAAAGGCATGGAGTGTGGCCGTATAGATCATTGTTGCAATGGGGGTCCTATGGTTGTACCAGGTCTAGTGGGGTGTCTATGGAAAGGCTGTAATTTGCTGATTATGATTATGCTGTTTATATCATGTTTGTATTTGAAGTTAGGAATATTGGCTATGTACTTGTATCTCAATGTGTTTGATTCTAAATAGCCTCAGTGAAGCATTTGGTCAGCTCCTTGAGAAAGGACTATTCTCAGTAAGTCCAAATCAAGAAACACTTAACTGACAATGGACTGTGGGAGACGCCAATCCACATCTGAGCTTTCCTAGAAACATTCAAACTTATCTGTAAACAATGGTGTTGGCCTGCAAAAAAGCTGAATTGTCCATGGACCTGTGACTTGCCCAGGTGGCTACACACTCCATCTTGTTGCTGTGATTTTGCACAGAAGAAAAAAGGGGTTTCCGCCTACATGAGAGAATATAAAAGGCCCTGGAAATCCCTCCATTTTGTCTTCACCTGGCTCAAGAGATGGCCTCTCCACCCCAAAGAGATGCCTGAAAGAAACTGGGACAGAGGACTATAACTAAGGGGCTCTGAGTAATTGCTTGGCCCAGGCCATAAACCACAACATTGGTCTGAAAAGGATTGACCCCAGACTAGAAAGGAGTCTAGTCTGTGAAAGAAGCTTATCGGGACATCTCTGAGGGTGAGATTTCATCTGTAATCAGTTTCTTAATGTATTAGCCTTAGACCTGCATCTTTTGTTTTATTTTGCTTGCTAACTTATTTTGTTCAATCTTTTATAACTTGGAACCACTTACATCCTGCTTTTTATACTTAATAAAATCACTTTTGCTTATTAAGTAACCTAGAGTAAGCAATTATATCTGGGGGAGCAAACGGCTGTCCATATCTCTCTATCAGTGTCATAGAGGGCAGACAATTTGAGTTTGCCCTGTATAAGCTTTATACAGGGTTAAGTGGATTTATTTGGGGTTTCAATCCCATTGGGAGATGGGTATCTGGTTGGTAGAGACGGGAGCACTTGCTAAGCCATTTTCAGTTAAAATGCAGCTTTGAGGGCTTTGGTCAGACCCTGGGTCTGTGTTGCAGCAGATTAGCATATCTGGCTTAACAAGATAGGGTTCTGGAGTCCCACGCTGGCAGGGAAAACGGGCTCAGAGGTAGTCTTAGCACACTAGGTGACAGTCCCGAGGGGGTCTCTTTGACTGAATCTGTCACATGGAGTTTGGATTTTGTTTGGCTGTTCCTTTGAACTAGCTGAGCCTGCTTCCACGCAGCAAAGCCCTGGAGAAAAGGCTTTCTGAGTGAAATTCATCCCAAGGCCAGTGCACCCCCAAGTTCCATTTATGCCTTCATGGCCTTGTGCTGGCTTTCTGCACAGTGGTGTGTCTGGCCTTCTGGCTGTGTAGGTGTATATATCATAGCAAGCATTATCACAGTTTAGTGCTCTACTGAAAGCTGCTGTGAGGCACGATGGTGCAGCACAATTTGAAACATGGAATTAAACAGACTGTTGGCAAGCTAAGCAAGATTTGCAAAGGACTGAATCTCTGTTAAAGACTGAAGTACCTTATTACCCTGAAGGGCTGTATAGGTGTGAAACCAGTCTTCCAGTTGCCTGTGTTATATCTGTTCGGTGACTAAACGACAGAGACTCAAGACCCCATGGCTGTGAGGGCAGTGCCTTTTACCAACGCTAAATTTGCTTTAAAGTTTAAATTTGCTCTAAAAAATGAGCCCTGCAAAACCATACCACCATACGCAAGCCACTGTCCTAATGTTGTTCCATCAGTTTTTTTTAGCACTAGGTGTTTGTAAATTGCTTTTAACTAGGTCAAGGTGTTACCTTAGGATGGACTCCAGTGGGCACTTAAGTGTGGCTTTAATTTCTTTGCCTCCAGCAAAACCATTAACCAATTAGATGATGACTCCAGTTGCTTTTATGTTTCCAGGGATTGTTCCTCTGTAGGTTTTTAAGTATCTGTGGTTAAGAGTTGGGCTGAGGGTTTCATGCAGATCCTGGAGATGTCAGTTCCTCTTGCTTGTAGCCATAGGGAGTTTTTGTTTGGTGCCAGCTTAGAGCATATTCAGACTGAAGAATTAAAAAGAATAAATTGTGTTTAGGGGACATTCGGTACAATCAGAGCTACAGCAATAACTTAGATTTATTGGAGCAGTGCACCCAGTTATTAAACCTAAACATTCAGATCCCTATGCTCTCATCAGAGTTTCATTTTGCATGTTGTTCTATTTTTAGTCCATGTATTATCAGAAATGGTCCATCTGAATTATCTTTTGTTTCTTTCAGAATATGATAAAATCCCTCATAGCTAAGCTTAGCTGTTTCAAAAAAGATTTTGTCCCCAAAGTGAGAAAATTGAGTAAAAAACCCAGTGGCTTGTTTGGCAGAGAGAGCCAAATTAGCATACTAAAGATTCAAACAAAACAAGGCATGAGATCAGTTGACCGAATTCTGCTGGTGTTTCAAAATTTGGAATTGGGAATATTTTATTTCTCTGTTTCTATGCCTGGTCCTTCAAGCTAATTACATGCACCTTGCAATCTAAATAAAATATATCAGCAGCAATTGTAGTAGTAGCATCCACTATGTGCAGTCAACACATAGGGGCCTGCCCCATAGAACTTACAGTTCTGTAGGGATTGTTTCCAGTCTGATAATTTCGTAGTTGTAAAAACGTTGTAATTTGTTGCAGATTCAATGGTGCACTTCTGACTGTTACCAGGAGGTTTTGTGTTTAGGAGATGGATCAAGTAATTAAAAGGCTGTATGTGTTGTTTATATTGCAGTATAAAAAAGGCCCAAGCAAGACTTTGTCAAAGCAGTTGCACAGAAAGCTAAACACAGCACACTGACTGACAGTACAGATTAATGCCGTCATGAATGCAACTCAGCATGCTGCCAAGGAAAAAGCCCCCATAAATAGATGAGCCTGCTACCATGGCCTAAGTACAAACAGATGGCTTTCACTAACCATAGACCCCAGGGTCTTGGGTTAGCTACTGAGCCACACACACGCCCAGGGATCTGTGCAACATGGGAGCAAGTTGGAGTCAGGACAGCAGTATCCAGTGCAACTGTCATCCACTTGGTACAATCCAGGGAAGAAAGCAGGAGCTGATGTGATGTTCTAGCTAGTGTGCAAATCACAACTGCCCCCAATGGATGGAATCAGACCTGCTTCAGCATGTGGGATTATGGCTTGGTCAATAGTTAAAATTTAGATTGATTTAGCTAAATTGGTGAAGGGTGTGAAAAACCCACCCGCCTGGCTGGTGTAGTTGTGCTGCCCTAATCCCCAGTGTAGACTCAGCTATGTCAACAGAAGAATGCTTTGACCAGTGTAGCTGCTGCTGTTTGGAGAGATGTGTAGCCTCTATCTAAGGTAGACAGTGGAGATAAAGTATATCTGAACATCCATGCTCACACCATCCCTTGGAGAACAGCCTGAAATGTTAGCCATTATCTTCCTCATCCCCGAGAGACCAGTCAGTCGCACCAGTGTGTGGGAAGCCAGGAAGTTGAAAGTCAGGCTCCACATCCAGAAGAGTTTCTTATGCCCTGTTGCAAAGCCTTACAAGGGATGGACACAGGGTATTAAGGTTATCAAACCCCACCAGATCTTGGTCTGATTTACCTGAGCTTTTACAAGAAAGTGATCTAAATAATACCTGGCACCATATTAATCCATTTCCATGAAAGGAACTGAAGGACAGGGATGGGTCACTCAGTAATTATCCTGTTGTGTTCATTCCCTTTGAGGCAACTAGCATGAGCCACTATCGGGAGACAGGATACTGGGCTAGATGGACTATTGATCTGATCCAGTATGGCCATTCTTATTTTCTTATGAACTGGGAACATTTTTTCAATCAGACTCCACTACCATTAGGAGTGGCTGAAGTGGTAAAACCATTAGGTGCTTTGCTTTTATGTGCTCATGACAATGCAGATGAATAATCAAACTGCGGATTCATTCTTACAGTCTTCATAGACTTCTAAGATAGCTGGTCAATTTCATGCACTGCAGTACCCCAGAAAGCTACCATGGTGTGTGTGTGTGTGTGTGAGGTGTAGCTGAGCATTTATCGAAGCGGACAGTTACTTGGCACTCGTGATCTTCCGAGCAAACCAACAGGCTGTGGATGAGACAGAGGGAATGAAATCTGATTTCTCACCTCTTTACTAACCTGTGCTGATAGCAGGTCCTACAGAACTGGGAAAGAAAACCATGTAAGAAATATGTGTAATGCAATCTGTGAGCACAAAAGAGAAATCCTTCAGGACTTCAGACTCCGTGCCTGCTCCTTCTGCAACAAGGAAATCAGCATGAGCAATGTGAGTGTTGGATGGAAGAATAAAGTTAATGCAGCCTAATACAGACAGACAGAACAAAATGAAGTGTCAGGAACGAAAGCACTAAAGCAATTTAACTTCATAACAAGCGAATGGGACTGAATAGGGCTCTTCCATTAGAATACTTTTTTTTTTTTTTTTTTTTTTGACAGCAGCAGGTCATTTGGAGCCCACTGCATCAGTGCCATTCACGCTGTTTCAGATTCTGTTTGCTGCATTGCGATCAGTAGCTCATGCTGTTTTCCTCCTCCTTTTGGTAATGAGGTGTGCACTACATGTCTTCACAGTAAAACACACTCAAATTTTGCAAACAAACAAAAGACAGTACCTCTTGCTGCATGGTACCAGCAATATCTGGAAATGGGTAAAACCCCCGATTGGTTATCCCAGCAATCGTTAAAGAAAAAACAAATTTGCTGTTGCTGTAAAGCGTGCAAAGGAATTAAAGAAGGTGCTAGGGAGTATTCAGTCCCCACTAGGCATGTTGTGTGTATACACATACATTCAGCAGTTCTCCAAGGAACAGAAAGTAATTGCATGAAATAATTTTTCTGCGTGGAGCAGGAACTGCCTTTTTATTACCTGTTTGTGCAGCGACCAGAACAATGGGATTGGAAGCTTTAGGTATTACTGCAATACAGCTAATACGTCATGATAATTTAATAATGGGAAACAAGTCTTTATATTATTAAGAGGCTATTGTCTGTCCATATTTTTCTGCTTCATAGGTCTCAAACCAAACACTTGTACATCTTCAGTAATAACATCTCACATTTATATAATATCTTTCAACTCACTGGTTCCCAAAGTGCTTTATTAGCTATATACAGCATCAGCAAATACCTCTGGGGCAGTGGGTGGCAAATAGTTAATACACAGTCCATACAGTAGTGACAGGGGATGGTGAACTCTAGACAAGACTTGTGCAAAACTCTGCTTTTGTTTAAAAAAGAAAACATGCATCATGGGATCTTTTTATGTCTGTAACACACAAACAAGGCTGTGGTTTTTAGATTCCCCTACAAAAGATTTGTCCTCCTCTGACTGCTTGTAACATCATTTGTCAACTTTAAAAGAATGAAGGGTAAAGTCAACACTGTTGGGGGATTTGAACCTGACACTCCAGGGAGCCTGATGTTTACAGCACTGAGCTATGCCTTTTTGAGACTCCTAGTCTACTGTTATACAAGGTTATGCTGAGATCTAGTAGGCAGCATATAGATTTTGGAGTACAATACATCAGATATAACCTTAAATCTATAAATATTAGTAAAAGACAAATGTTTTCATTCTACAGCTTACTTTGTAAGATATTTTTCATGTACTGCCTTCTTTCCCAAAACACCCATGTGACTCTATGTGCTTTGGTGGGCATGCCGTCTACAGGTGATTCATGGACCACAATTTGAGAGTTCTTGATTTGTAGTTATGTTGATGGCATGATCAGGGAGATGCTGGCTCTGACAACTATCTTTCCTCATAACAGACCATGAGTGTGAAATCAGGCAATCAAACTGGAGGAGAATGACATTGGATGCACCCAAGTCATGAATAACGCTGGGTTGAATACTTCTAAGAAATTAAAACAGTCATAAGAAGAAACTAGTGTTCACCATTTGTATCCTGCAAGACATGGTGTTTGCCTCTGATCCCTAGACTTCATGTTGTCTGCCAGAGTTAGCAGGATCAATACAGCATGCTAGTTTTGGTTATGCAGTATTTTGAGGTTTTAAGAAGTGGATAGGCCTTCTGCACAGGGGTGAATTTCATGCGTGCATGAAGCAGAGGCTGTGAACGCATACACCATTATATATGCTTGCAGACACTAAATGATCCATATGTATCTTGCATATTTGCACCCATCTGCCACGTTCAAGTAATATCTTTCCAATTTACAAACAGCTGCTGCTATTCCGTAGTGGATATGTAACAGCTATGAGGCAACTCTGTTCTTTTAAAAAAATCACCATTTGAAGCCAGACTTGCTGTAAACGGAGTTCCTGAGAGTAGAAGCTGGTTACAGCAGTAGCCCAGTCAGTCACCTAGGGGAAAGAACACTGAAGAGTCATCTACTTGGGTGTTTCTATCTGGATCGCTCCGCTGAGGGTACAGCTGAGAAAGCTTGGCTGAAAGAACCTGCTGGGATCACTGTACAGTTTTCCGAGTAGAAAACAGATCTTTCAGGAATATAAGCTAAAAAACCTGATAATTAAAGTACTGTTCTTAGTCTGCATCCATTTTTTAGCTGAGTTGATGTTCTATCATATTACAGTTTTAGACTTCACAATTCAGATTCCAATGCTTCATAAGCCAATTATCTTTTGGAGTTTGCTCAGTATGATGAAGAGTCTGAGTGAGCCCACAGGACCGTGTGGCCATGCTGTATGCATACTCTTCCATTCAATTGCCGAAAGACTGAAACTTAATAAAAACACCTCCACTGGGCATTTCAACTAAATATCTGTATCCACCAGAAGTGCTCTGTGCAGCTTATGCCAGGCCCCAAGAACCTGCAATGCCTTGCATAATAATTCTGTGTTTAATACGAGTTGGTTTTTTGAGGTTACAGTTAAAGTACTGCTTTAAAACTTATGAATTCCAAGATGTGAAAGATTTGTTTTTGTCCATGATTTTCATATCAACAAATATGTAGCATGCTGCTCTCCAATTTTCCAACAAAAGAACATGGGGGTAATCAGAACATGGGGGTAAGAGAGAATGTTTTTTTGGAAAAAACAAAAATATTTAGGATTGCAACAAAAACTCAAAATTTCCCCTCAAAAGCAGACACTTTTCACGAACAGTTTTGCTTCTTCGAAACCCCAATTTTCTGTCAGAAAACCTGTTTCAACAGAAAAATTTTGACCAGCTCTAATCCAGATACTTGTGTTTCCAGTAGATGCCACTAAGCAGGGTTCTGCAGACTGCATTTCTGAGCTAAAATTGAAAGTGAGAGCAGAGCGCTGGGCTGTATCCACTTCTGCAGCCTTGAAGCAGGGAGGGCCAGTTTTGTCCCTGGTGCAACTCCATTGACATCTTTGGGAATTGTGATGCCAGAGCGCTAATTGCATAAGTCACATGATAATGTAATAGAACCTTGATTTTTACAAGCAACGACCTTCTGAACGACTAATTTTATGAACTGCTTTTCCCAGTTGGGGGGTGGGGGGCGCAGTGTGAATCATAACAAAAGTGATACCAATGAAGAACAAGTTGACATCCTTTCACATTTCGGTGCCTTCAGTGAATTGAAAGTCACTTTTTGCAGTGGTTTGAAGGACAAGTTGAAAGTGATGCATGACCATGCTTGACTTTATTATGCACCATACCTACTGTAATTTTGACATATTCAATTTTATGAGCTCCTCAGTCTCTGGTTAGTTTGTAAAATAGGGGTTCCACTGTACATACCTCAGAGGGTTCTTGGGGCAGGCAGGGGAGTGCTGCTTAACTTGTTTTGAGTCCTATATCAGGTTCATTTTTGGCCTTTTCAGTTGCCCACTTTCAGCTGTTCTTAGCCTTTGCTGTGTAGGTTGAACAATGGCCTCAGGCATTTTTGTGGAGGGGAATCCTCATAGCAGGCATCCCACTTGGAAACTATTTCAGGTGTTGAATGTATGAAAAGAGATAACTTCACTTTTTCAAGTCCAGCTCTCCCTACCTTCTATATCGTAGCTCATGTTTGGTTTACGGCTCCTCTTCATTATCTTTCCATTTATCACCTCTTAGGAAACTGTTGTGGGAGAGTTTCTCATTGGGCAGCTAAAAATCCTGTTTGGAAAGCATGGATTTATTGTGACTTAGAAAGAACTATGTTCTTCATATAAATTATGCAAAAACTAATTCTGTGGGGGTGCAAACTGTGAATGAGCAAGGCTCAAAACATGAGGTGCCTTTTTTCATTTCTTTATGCATTGCGTAGAAGTCAATCTGACTGCACAACCAAGCATATTTGCATGGCATTACTTTTAGTTTTGCATCTTACAGGTCACTTTAATCAAGTTTTATGTATTTTTTAGTGTAAAGCTGAGAATTCTGTACACTTTTACTTATGTGAGGGGAAAGTCACCATGGAAGGCACTTGCCGCTGCTCACAAATTGTTGCTGCTACATGATTTCTACACCTTTGTTAGCTCTGATGATCTTGCAGCATGGAAATGTGTGGTGGTAACACAATACGTGACTTTACATCATTGGTTCTCAAACTTGTGTTGTCGGTGACCCATTTTTGCTATGCCGCATCCTCTCATGGCCCGGGGGTATGTCTGCCGAAATGCTGCTGAATTGAACTCTTCTGCTTTCGGCAGCATTTCGACGGACACACAGCGTTCATCTCTGCATCCGCCGAGACGTCGGCAGCTCGTGACCCCCCTGAATTTGGCCCGCGACCTGCAGTTTGAGAGCCAGTGTTTTACATTATAGTCACAAGCTGCCTTCACGTCAGCCTTTTTGTTCCTAAACCAATAGTTCATCACATCCACATTCTCACTGCATGTCTTTTATAACTTCCCATTGTCTAGGGATTAAGAACTTCAAATTGCACTTCAAGAAAGTAAAAGAAAGAAAAAAAAGCAAGAAAGAAAAACACAGTGAGTTGGCTCTATCAAAACTATGTGTAGCCTTAAGTCAAATCTTTCTTCTAAAGAGCACTTTATAATTTTTTCTCCTTTCCTGCTGAGTTCCCTTTATGTGACTGCTGCAGTGCAGGGGCATGCAATGTAACTTCGCAGGGTAAAGTTCTACCAGCTAATGTGGGGGCAATTTAGTTGCGCATGTAAATGTCACCATTGTACTCTAGAGTGCTCCTTAAAATGAGCCAAAACTGGAGTAGAAAGTTGAACCTGGATCTTGAGAGTCCCAGTTCTGCACCTTAACCAAATCAAATAAATGTAACAAGAATTTGCATTTTTATGCATAGATGATAATTTGCATTTTAGCATGGCTGGGTCTGTGGGTTGCACTTAATGCATTTGCAGGACTCTTCAGCGAGCTGTTGAGGTCTCTGCTTTGAATATATTTTTTTTAACACACAAGTTTCCTGTTCAATAATGGATCCTTCTAAACAAGGAAAGGGCTTTATGCTGATAATCTGAGCTTTTAACAGGTCATGTCAGTTACTCAGTTTGTAGTTCCTGGCTTAATGTTACATCATAGCACAAAGGCATCCGTTTTTAAACACAAGAGCTTTAACAGCAGCTGATGAAGTTGCAAGGAACACTCCATTGGTGCTTCAAGAACTGTAGCATATTCAGCCAAGCAGATTACTCAGTATGGCATGGGCTGCCATTCTTTCCCATTACACAAGTAGTGTGTTCTGTGCCATTTTACTGTGACTGCCAAAATTTCTCTGGATTTCTCTGCCAAAATCAGAGAGGTAGCCGTGTTAGTCTGGAATTGCAGAAGTGACGAGTCCTGTGGCAACTTAAAGACTAAACTAACTCTGGCTCTCTCTTCTTCTTTGGCGGTGTGGTGCTAGCCAAGCTCTTAAAAATCCCAGCAGTTGATTTTTTAAAAAAAGAAGAGAGAATTAAGAGCGTCAACAAAAAAATCTGTAGTTAAAACCTGAAGTGAAATTCAGGCTTCACTTAAGTCCTAGGTTAATGGATTTTAAGGCCTGAATGTACTGTTAGATCAAGGGTGCTCAAACTTCATTGCACGGCAACCCCCTTCTAAAGCAAAAATTACTACACAACCACAGGAGGTAGAACCAAATCCTGAGCTCTGCAGCCTTAGGTTGGGGGCGCAAGGCCCAAGCCTCATGGCCCTGGGTGAAGTGACCAAGGCCTTCAGTCCCAGGCGGTGGTGGAGGGGGGGTACTGTAACCTGAGCCCTGCCACCCAGGACTGAAGCCCTCTGGCTTCAGCCCTGGATTTTGGGACTCTGACATGAGCCCCAGCAAGTCTAACACCAGCCCTGGTGACCCCATTTAAACAGGGTCACAACCTACTTTAGGTTAGATCATCTAATCTGCTCTCCCATATGTATCAGGCTAGAGAATTTCACACAGTTACCTCTGAATGAACCTTGTGTTTGATTAAAGCATCTCTTCCCAAAAGGCATCCAGTCTTGATTTAGAGCACTCTTTCAATTGCACACCCCTAAAAATTTTCAAATGGAGGTTCTTGATCTCTAGACCCATGTTCAATCCGCTCTGTCAAACGCTCCAAAATTTGCTGGTCTTAAGTGACTGGGAGCCTGATTTTCAGAGGCTACCGAGCCCCCCTGTAGTTCCTGCTGTCTTCAGCTGGACTCGTGGTGCTTGGTACTTCTGCAAACCAGGCCCTTTATAAAAGCACTGAAGGGTGACAGATGTGAAGAATCTCAGTGAATAACTTTGTTTTTATCCTGGAGTATAACTCTCTGTTTTAGGACTTATCAAACAGTAGGATGTGCCAGCCCTAAAGGGTATCAGCCATGTTCAGGTATTTCCACAGCAGCTGGCTTTAGAACTTCACTGCGATGAACCTTGTCATGCTATTTTAGACAAGCAGATTGGATTTGTTACTCTGAGATCAAAGATGAGTGACTAATTCCCTCAAACTCTCATAGGTTTTTAGGTAATCCTCCTGTTTAGTTTCTGAGTAGACATTCTTGACCCAGTCAGTTACTGCTGTGGAGTCTGGAAGATGTGTAAAAACTCTGCATTCTTTAAATAGCTTCTTGGAGAATAAGGTGCTTTCTTGTAGAGTCAGTGGGTGCTATTTATTGGGCTAGGGTAACATTTTAAAAACCACCTAAGGCCTCCCACTCACTAAGGTAGATTTAGGTGCCTAGCTAAGTTTTAGGCTTCATGGTGCTTCATAAAACTCCTGCCTAATCCTGTAGGCTCCTAAACTAACTCGGTATCTAACTGTCGGGTAAAAGTTTTCCAGGTGCGTATGTTTTTGCCTCTGAGTCTCTGCACTGCTGTCTCCTATCACCCACCTAAGTGGATATATAGATGTTCAGGATATATATAAGATACAGATGTTCAGGCCTGTCTCTAAAAGCCTATATTTTCAGAATGTAGGTATATGTTTATCATTTAGCTAGTTATAGAGGTATAAAAGAAAGAATCAGAATCACTCAAGAGAGGGCGTGCTCTCACTGTGACAGTCTGAGGCCCTGTTCTTAAGGTAAGGCCTTTAGCTAAGCAGCAGAGGCAGCCATAAACTGGAAAGCGTATAGTCACATCCTCACATTACAAACTAGTAATGTTGAAATAAGGTGCTATTGGGCTGTTATGCATTATCAGGACAGGATTGTATTCCTATCACCAACAGATAAAGATGGTTAAAGACAACTTAGTTTGATAGCATCCTGTCTGGCAAGAAATGACTTCTCAATAGTTGTGGTTGTGAAGAAACCCTCATTTCTGTATGTTTTATTTTTATGGCACCCACTCTTCTATTGTTAATCTATCTGATTCTCTAATGATTTGTCTGCTGTATAATTAATTTTAAGTTAATTAAAAGTGTAAGTTAATTAGGGTAGTCGGATATAGTTGTTTAGAGGATTATGTTACAGTATGACAGGTTTCAGAATAGCAGCCGTGTTAGTCTGTATCCGTAAAGAAAGCGAGGAATACTTGTGGCACCTTAGAGACCAAACAGTTTATTTCAGCATAAGCTTTTGTGGGCTATAGCCCACTTAATTGGATGCATAGAATGGAACAAACAGAACTAAGATGCCAGCAATGCCCCTCTGTGATGTACATTGGCAAAACCGGCAATCTCTGTGCAAAAGAATAAATGGACACACATCTGACATCAGGAATCATAACATTCATAAACCAATAGGAGAACACTTCAATCTTCCTGGACATTCTATTAAAGACTTGAAGGTGTCAGTTTTAAAACAGAAAAACTTCCAAGACAGACTCCAATGAGAAGCTGATGAACTGGAATTAATTTGCAAATTGGACACTGTCAACCAAGGGTTAAACAAAGATGTCAAGTGGCTTTGTCATTATACTAACTGAATGCATTTTCCTAGTATATTCATCTGATGAAGTGGGTCTTAGCCCACAAAAGCTCATGATCCCTAAGATCTGTAAGTCTATAAGGTGCTGCAAGACTCTCTGTCGCTTTTGCAGATTCAGACTAACACGGCTACCCCGATGAAGTGGGCTATAGCCCACGAAAGCTTATGCTGAAATAAACTGGTTAGTCTCTAAGGTGCTACAAAGTCTTCCTCGTCTTATTTCCTAGTTAAGTCTCTCTTACAGATTCTTATCAACTGTTAGACAGACAGATCCACTAAATTTTCACTACGAAAGGTGTTTTTTTCTCCTGCTGATAATGGCCCATCCAAATTAAACAGCCTCTTAGAATTGGTATGGTAATTTACAACTTTTTTTTTTGCTTTCTGTGTGTATAAATGCATCTTACTTCTGTTTGTTCCATTCTATGCATCAGATGAAGTAGCCAATAGCCCACGAAAGCTTATGCTGAAATAAACTGGTTAGTCTCTAAGGTGCTACAAGTATTCCTCGCTTTCTTTAATGTTACAATATGTTAGGATTGGTTAGGTACATTTCAGTAAAATGATTGGTTAACGTATATCTGAGAATATTACTACATAAATTAGAGGCAAACAAGAAGTAAATTGGGATTTGAAAATAAGGAAAAAGGAACTTGTATTTAAGATTGCTGGAAGTTCACCCCAGTAAACATCGAATTGTTTGCACCTTCAGACTTCGGGTGGTGTTGCTCTCTGTTCATGCAAGAAGGATCAGGGAAGTGAGAGGGTGAAGGAATAAGCCTTCCTAAAAGCCCCCGAGTGGTTCATGAACTGGAGGTAGATAAAAAGAATTGAGGAGTACTTTTGGCACCTTAGAGACTAACACATTTATTTTGGAATAAGCTTTTGTGGGCTAAAACCCAGTTAATCAGATGTATAGAGTGGAAAATACAGTAGGAAGAACACCCCCCCCACCACCCCTACCCCCCCACCCCTACCTTCACGCACATGTGGAGCCTGATCCCATCGGCATATTCAGGACATAGACTTTGAATGGCAATCTGGAAGAGTGTGTGTCTGTCTGTCTCTCTCTTTTTTTCTCTCTCTCCCTCTCCTCCCACCCCATTGCTCTTTAAGTATTTGAAGTTGTTACAATGGGGATACTTAGTCATTGGGTCAGAGTGAGCGCATGAGAGAGACTGAAAATTACTCTGTAGACTGCTGGTTAGGGCATTTGTCAGTGAAGAGGCACCCCAGGTCCTGCTCCAAACTGGTACAGTTTCCACAGGAGAGAGGGAGGGAGTGCTACCTCCAAATATCCGGTAGGTCAGTGGCCAGAGCGCACTCCTGGGAGGTGGGAGACCCCCTTCAATCCTCTCTTTGCCTCGGCCAGAGAGGGAATTCACTCGGAGTCTCCCACATCCCAGGAGAGTGCTCCAACCACCAGGCTAAAGGTTACAAAATGAGCAGTGGGGCTACCTCCTCCGGCTGCGTTGCATGGCGTGGGCAGGCACCTCACTCTTCTCACAAGAGGTGGCTTTGATGCCTAAGTCGCCTGCTTCCAAGAGAGCAGTTCCCATCCATAAGTTGCTAGCAGATGTAGGAGCCTCTTTGCACCCTGGATTTAGGTGCCTATCTCCATGAGAGGGTGGGATGTGGGACACACCCAGTTGTTGGCATCCCCCACTAACTGGCTTTAGGCAGCTTCATTTTAGTGTGCTGGCTTTTGTGAATTGCAGGCTAAGGTGCTTCTCTCTCCTCCTTTATTGTATAGGGAGCCTAGGCACCTAATGTGGGCTTTGTGAATCAGTGTTCTCCTGTGACTTCCTAGTCCCCTAAAAGGTTGGCATTGCAATGCTCCCCATCCCAGAGCCCGAGTGCTTTTGTGACTTTGTCCCTCAGTGACTTAGAAGTCCAAGGCCCTACTTAATAAGAGCCCGATTCTGTAACTCTTATAATAAGCAGAACGTTATTCCGGGAGTAAGTCTATTGGTTTCAATGGGACTAATCGCAGAATAAGTTATTCCTTTGTGGGTGAAATTCTTCCTTGTGCAGAGAGCTAGGCACTACTGCAGTCCGAGGTACTAAAATCTGGTGTACAACTATGAGCAGTCTTATTCCGGGATAACTCTGTCCATTGAGGCAGTTGCACGAATGTTAACTAGATCTGTCTCTAAACAGATGTAGTTAAATCAGTACAAAACTGTGGAGAGCGGCTCCAAGAAAAAACAGCTCACTAACTGGAAAAGTAGTCTGACCATCCTACAAATGCTGTTCAAATTCAGATGTCCTAAAGATATAAAGCTTAAAGCCAAAAGGAACCACCAGATCATCCAATCTGACTGCCTGTAGATCACATGCCACTCGTGCTACACACCAAGCCCCACAACTAGAGTTAGACCAAAGTACTACAGCTCTCTGGAGACTAGACTACCGTGTGACTCAGGCAGAGAGCGGAGATGCACCCGTGCCCGAGGCCCCTGCAGTGGCAGGGAACTGATTCAGTGAGATGTCCAGATCCTAACTAGTGATCTGCACTCCATGCTGTGGAGGAAGTTGAAAAACCCACAAGCTCCCTTCCAATCTGACCTGCAAGAAAATTCTTTCACAACCCAAAGTGTGGTTATCTCCATTAGAAACTGAGCACATGAATAAGACCCACCAGTCAAGCACCTGAGAGGGGGAATTCTCAATACCATCTCAGAGCATTGGCACATCCCATCTAATGACCCATCTCCAGCCATGGCCATCTATGATGATTCAGAACAAAAACAAACAACAAAATCAAAGGGGGGAAAATTCCCTTCCTGACCCTTTCAGGTGGCAGCTGGAGCAAGAGATTTTTAGGAACTAAGAAATGAATAGGAAGGGACTCCCGAGCATTGCTGACAATTCTGTCATATAATCCCACTCATAAATGTATCAAACTCTTATGTTAAAATTAAGTTGTTTGTCTTCACAACTCCCTTTGGGAGATTGTTTTTAACTATCTGAGAAGTTTGGTTCTGAACTTTCTTCTAATTTTCAGCCTGAATTTATTCATGACCAGTTTATCCTCATTTGATCTTGTGCCAACATTTTAGTTTAGTTTAAATGGCTCTTCACCCTCTTTTATGTTTACTCCCTTGTGTATTTATAGAGAGCAATCATATCCCCCTTGGCGTTCATTTTGCTAGAGTAAGCAAGCCAACCTCTTTGACCAGTAATGTTCAGTTTGGTACCGTATCAAATGCTTTCCTGAAGTCCAAATCTATTAAATCTATTGCATTCCACTTATCTAAAAAATCAGTTATGTGGTTCGTCTGGCATAATCTGCCTTTGGTAAATCCATGTTACATTACATCCCTTTTCCATTTACCTCCATAAATTGAATTATTTTCTCTTTCAGAATTTGTTCTAAATATTTGCATACTACTGAGGTCCATCTAACGTGTTTATAATTTCATAGATCATTTTTCTTCCTCACTTTAACATAGCGATTTTCCAGTCATACAGTATTACTCCCAAATTGAAATCCTTGCTTCCGGATTAGCAATCTCATGTGCCAGTTCTTTCAATATTCTGGGATGGAATTACACTGCTCGACAGCCAAAATGCTTCTGAAATAAATGTAGTCAAACTTTACTAATTCTGGGTCACTGAGAATGAAAATGACACTTAAAATTGTTGATTGGCTCTAGTTTTGAAGATATGCTATCGGGTCAGTATATACGACCCTTGACATAGGAATGGCGGAGGATAAGTTAGTTATAAAGGGAAGGGATCTCAATTTAAACCAGAAATGACTAAAATACATCTTTGACTGGATCTATGAATAAATCTATGATTGGGTTTGGACAGTACTTGCTTTTTAGGCAAAACAATGAATGATGCAATCTGAAGCTGGTATTGCATCATACATGATATGAATTGCATCATGTTATTCCTAGAAGTCATGGATGATGCAATCATAACGAAGCTTACATCACTCTGCTGAACAAATTGCCCTATATCGGCTCTAGAAATCATACAGTGTCGTGCTCTCTTATTTGTCAGTGTTTGATTTTGCAAAGGGACACATTTCTGTGTAGCCAAAGTGAGCAGAGATGCCTCGTACTTGTGTAAACAGTGCTGATAAGTTCTGCTATGTTTGTGGTGAAGTGACTTTTGCATCACAAAAGCGCAGTATAACCACTATGGTTAAGAAAGTCTATCACCTTTCTTTTGGCTGCAAAATTGGAGATCAGGACAAGAGGTGGGCCCCATACATATGCTGCAACACTTGTGCAACAAATCGTTGCCAGTGGTTGAACAGGAAAAGGAAATCTATGCCTTTTGCAGTGCCAGTGATTTGGAGAGAGCCAACAGATCATACCAGCAATTGTTACTTCTGCATAGTGCCTCCAGTTGGGAAAGGTGTGTCAAAGAAGAAAAAGTGGACTGTGCATTATCCAAACATTCCATCAGCTATATGCCCAATACCCCACGGAGAAGGACTGCCGGTTCCTGATGCACCAGAGTCGTTCTCACTTAAGTCAGATGAGGAAGAGGATGAAACTTCTGGTCCTGAACCATCAATGTCACAGGACCCACATTTTCTCCCATCCTCCTCCTCTGAACCACACCTCATAACACAAGCTGAACTGAATGACCTTGTCAGGGATTTGGAACTACCCAACAGTAAGGCAGAGCTGTTGGGCTCCAGACTACAGCAGTGGAATCTCCTGGCAGGTGATGTTAGGGTTTCCATGTTCCGTGACCGTCAAAAGGATCTTGTCCCATTCTTCTTCATGGAAGGTGATCTTGTAGCCTGCAACAAACATCGATGGTGTGATGGCAGCCCGCAACATCGTTCACGATCCAGATGAGTGGAGACTCTTCATTGATTCATCGAAGACGAGTCTTAAAGCTGTTTTGCTGCATAATGGCAATGTTTTGCCATCAATTCCAGTCGGTCATGCAGTCCATATGAAGGAAACCTATGACAACGTGAAACTACTTTTGAGGTTCATAAACTATGACCAACATCAGTAGCAGCTTTGTGGCGATCTGAAGGTTGTTGCTCTCTTGCTTGGTCTGCAGACTGGATACACAAAGTACTGCTGTTTCTTCTGCGAATGGGATAGTTGTGCAAGAGATTCCCACTACATCAAGAAAGACTGGCCACTCTGACAGTCATTGGAGCCTGGGAGGAAAAGTGTTCAGCATCCACCACTTGTTGAATCGAGGAAGACTTTGTTACCACCCTTACACATCAAGCTGGGTCTGATGAAGAACTTTGTCAAGGCCATTGACAAAACACAAGCAGCTTTCAAGTACCTCCGTGGAAAATTTCCAAGGTTAAGTGAAGCTAAGATAAAGGAAGGTGTCTTTGTTGGTCCTCAGATTCGTGAACTTCTTCGAGATGATGCATTTGACCATGCACTGCGTGGTAAGGAAAAGACGGCACGGAAAGCCTTCCGGTCAGTGGCAATACATTTCCTCGGAAACAACAAGGCAGACAACTACAGGTTGTTGGCGGAAAACCTCCCCAAGGCATACAAAAGACTTGGTTGCAACATGTCACTAAAGATACATTTTTTGCACTCTCATCTAAATTTTTTTCCACCGAACTGCGGAGCAGTGAGCGACGAGCACGGCGAGCGATTTCACCAGGACATTGCAACAATGGAGAAACACTATCAGGGCAAATGGAGCCTATCAATGCTTGCAGACTATTGCTGGACAGTGACAAGAGATGCTCCATTTAATGAATACAAGAGACAAGCCAAGAAGCGCCGAGTAGACACTGAACAGGACTAAACTATGTACATAATAGTTTTTTGCCTTTTGTTTCATAATACCTTTTATTTATATAACCCTTTTGCTGATTTTTAAAGTGTTCCATAAACAGGACAGGTGAAATATTATCATGTAAAGCGACCATAAACACATGAAAAGACCTAGGTTTACAATGTATGATTAAAACTCTACTATCTACACAATATACATAGACATAAAATGTAAAAACTTAAATATCTTAGAAACGGTAGCCAATCAGTTGTTTTAATGGTCATATTTGAATTCAGCACATCAAAATACATAATAAATATCACATTTTATCTCTGAAGCAGACGACTTCTGAAAAATTGTAGACCAGTGTTATCCAGTCCCCCCAAGTTTGAGCACATTAAGATCTTTAACTTTTGCTTCCATCTTGGATGTGGTAGCTTCCATTTTTGTATGCTCATTTCCATCAGCCTTTGTGTCCAGGTTCTGTATAATCATCCTTACTGAAAACTGAGGTAAAATACTCATTTAGTTTTTGGGCCATACCTTGGTTATCTTTAATCTCTATCCCATCCTCATTGCATAGCAGCCTTTCTTCATATTTCATTATTCTTTTTATTTATATAACTAATAAAACCTCTTATTTTAATTTCCTTTGCAAAGCCTAATACAGATGTGATTTGCAGGAGCAGAATTCTGAGTGAGAGAGAGGCTGACAAATAAAGTTGGCATTTATACAGTGTTTTACATTGTCAAAGCACTTCACAAAAACACTTAATAATTTTTCTTCATAGCCTTCTTGTTAGGAAGGTATCCACGTATTGCTGTCCCCATTCAATGGTTGGGGAACTGAGATGTGGTGGTTTGCCCCAGGCCACAGTGTGAGTCAATGCATTAGAATTCATCAGTGCCTGATTTAATTCCATGCATGTTGCATTAGTCCATGCTGATCCTCTTGATGCTGATTGTACAGTTTTGTTTAATAATCATGTTGGCTGTTTTTTTATGAAAATGACCCATGTTATAAAAATAAAATTATAACCAATTATTGTTCAAATGCATCTATTTTAAATTCTCAGTAATCTGTCTCTAATTTGATGTGTGCTATTACTATGGATATTGTGACAAAGCTCTGTCCTTATCTTTGTGGATTCTGCGTTTCCTGGCGGATTTTCACTAGCCTCAGAGGCTCACTGTGACCCTCCACGTAGCCCTTCTCTCTCTGGAGACAAGGTCACAGTCTATTGAGCCATTTTCATCATAAGCCAGTGAGGAGAAGCTATCCTTCCTGGCACAGTCTCTATTGTCTCCCAATCTTAGACTAATTAGGGGAGGCAGAAAGGGGGGAGCCCAGGCCCGCCCTCTACTCCGGGCTCCAGCCCAGGGACCCTAATAGTATCAGCTAAGATGGCTGACCTTTTATCCACAAAACACAATACAATTCCCTGGGCTACTTCCCCACAGCAGTCCCCGCTTCTTCAAACTCCACTTCACCCTTACCTCAGGGCCTTCTTCCTTCAGTATGATATGTTGTCCAACACTCAGTCTCACCAACAGCACAACTTCCTCTCACAGCTCCCGACACCCACAGCCCACCTGATTAACTGGGAGGTTTTTATCTGGTTTCAGCCAGTCTCTGATTGGCCTCAGGTGTCCCAATCAGGCTAGCTGTTTCTACTCTTTTCTAGAAGGTTCCATTGGTACCAGGGCTTTGTTTAGCCTGAGACTAACATATGTATTCTTTAGCACTTTCCTATAGCCATCCGGCCTTGCCCCATCACAATATACATGAATCGGAATAGACTGACCTAGCTGCTGTTCAGCAAATGCTAATAAATAGCCATAACACATGCTGGGATGTCTGGGCAGCTGTGAAAGAATGTTTTTATTCAGACAGACAAGAACGTTCCGTCATTGGGCAAATAAAAATGTTTTACCTCTGCAAGTTGATTAACAAACCTTTTAAAACCTCATTAAAGACCTAATATCCCAATTCCTTTGCCCCAGGTGTATTTACCATTTTCTCATTACTATAGTTAATAAAAGAAAGGGGCAGGGGGAGACAGCAAACTCACTCTAGTCTACTGAACAAAATACAGCAGCACCCTGATGTGCTCACATCTGCGTAGAGTGCAGTAGGCTCACATAATGCTGTTCTAGTGTACTGGAAGGATAATGAGCATATACCAGATGTAATTAAAACGGCCTCTAATTCATAAGATGAGAAGCTAATTCTTCAGTTTTGATAGTTGGATTGTTTCAGCATTCCAGTTCCTTCATTATACAAACAATAAAATATAAGCAGAGATAATATCTGAAAAAAAGTTTAAAGCTCAACAGTAAGATTTTTATATTGCAGTAACATCCAAAATCTATTTGGGCATTCTACAAACAGAGATAGTGGGCCTGTTCCAAAGAGCTTACAACTGAAAAGGGAAACACAAAGCTACAGATGTGTGGTGGGGGAAAAAGGATGTCTAAACTCTCCTTCCCTATGTGTCATCGTGCTTGTCTCTTCATCTGTAGTTTTACTGTGATGATGATCACCACAGCTTCTAGGCAACAAGTATTTTTCAGATAATGGCTATTTGATTTCTGAACTCCTGACAGTCAGCCTCCATTTCCTAGTCTATTCTTACACCAACACACAGCTCTGTTAATGGATCATCATCCTAATGTGCACTCTGAGCTTCTCTTTAGCAGAGAACCCTGTTTTTACAAGAGGTGCAGTGACTCTGTGATGTGCATACATAGGTTTTAGGTAAGTCGTGTTCAATTCATTTTCACCTCTGATCCAAGATTGAATTTGGACTCAAATCTCCAGAGGTGGCAGGGAGAGCATGCTAATTCATCGCCCCTCAGAGCTCTCCTGCTCCCATCTTCTGTCCTTTCTGGGGCTCTGTATTCACTAAGATACTTAAGCACATTCCTAACTAATACCTGGATAGTTTTGTTAACTTCAGTGGAAATACTAACTGCTTAAAATTAGGCACAAGTTTAAATACCTTGCTGAGGTGGGGCTTCAATGTAAAGCAGAATTTGACATCACTGGGTTGTATTGTTTATTTGTGACAGAACCATGTTACTGACTGAATTTTAACAGCCTGTAGTAGTATGCTGCTTGTGTACAGTGCTTTGACTAGATAAAAATGGACCCTCAGTCCCAGAATGATAGTTTACTAGAAGGAAATGTCTACAATAGGGCAATACTATCAGAGCAAAGTATTTATTAAGCACATAATCTCTGCAGTTTAAAAAAACCCCCACACAAACAGGTTTATGATCATCCCAGAATTGTCCATGCTACCACAACTAGATTTTTGAGAATGGAAATAGGTGCAGTGCAATGAAAATAAACATATGAAGAGCTGTAATCTATTCTTGTACTTGGTACAGCAGTAGCTGGTTTGGTAATCTGTCTGTTGAATGTGATTCTGTCTGAGATATCACACAGAAGAAACTTGGGCTTCGTTTTCAAGTGGCTAAGGTGAGCAATTAACCCATTTTATCTCAGTAAGGAATAGGAGCATCTTAAAAACACCATTCCAGGTTGCCACCATTGTTCAGAGGATAAAATTTTCCCCTTTACAGAGGGACACCAAAAAGTCTTGAGGCATTCTTAAATGAGATTTAGAGTTGCATAATAGACCTTGTACTGCTCCTCTGCACTTAAGGTATGCAAAACAAGATTTTTTCTAACTCTCTGCCAGTTCTGTTATCATTTGACTCATTTGCTGGTCCTAAATATTTAAGGATTTAAGCATTTGCTGTTTGCATCCTTTTAAAGATACCTGAAACAATAATAGCAACCAGTACAAATCTGAGACCATCAGTAAGAGCATGTATCATGAGCTGTCAGGGAACAGATGGAAGAGCCAGGAATTCCTCCTGGCATGGAGTAGAAGGCAGTCAACTCACAATTGGTCTATGGAACTCATTGCCAGGGGATGTCGTGAAGGCCAAAGATATAACTGGTTTTAAAAAAGGATTAGGTGAATTCATGGAGGATAAGTTTGTGACAGGTTGGATCCCCACCCCCTTTAGGGATGCCACGTAATGTACTGGGAGTTCACTGCAGTGCTTGATCCACCCACCTGGGCGCTCTGTCTTTGTTTTACTGAATTAGGCTCTGGCCTCTGACAGCACACACGCATGCGCACGCACACACACGTGCACACACAAACACACCCCAGCTGTAGAATCACAGTCTACGAACAGCTCTCTATAAGAAGACCTAGCTAGGAAATCGCCTGACACTCAAGTGCAGCTACCTTCTTGAAAGTACACCCAAAACAGTATTGTCAGATTACCAAGCAAATAAAACAAAACACACATACTAAACTTAGGATCTTAAAGGGACTGGTTTCAAGAAATAATTTCTCACCCTAAATGTTCTTTTAGGCAATTTGCAGAGTTTCTATAGCTTAGAGTTCCAGGTACTGCTTCTTTTTACAAACTAGACTCCTGTCTTAGTCTGGACTCAGCCCTTGCCTTTCCCTCAGCTCAGTTCCTTTGTCTCTTCAGGTACTTTCAGCAGCCTTTCCTCTTGGGCAGGAAGGCAATGAAGAAGAGTTCCTGAACCCAGACTGTTAGAACCAGGGACTGATCAAGAAAGGGTGGATCACTCGATAGTAATTAGGATCATGTCACCAGCCATTGCTGGATAGGACAGGATACTGGCATGAATGGACCGTTGGTCTGCCCCAGCATGGCTGTTGTAATAGGAACAAAATTTTGAAGCCTTTTTACATTGAGTTGAAAACTCTTCTGTTTGCAGCAGAACAAATTTTACTCCCTTGCTATGCAAACAGGTTTCTCTAAGGTAAGGTAGACTATAATAAGCAGAAATTTCCTAAGCACCTGGATACTAATAGACTTAAAGACATCTGTCCAATTTATTTAGATACAATTTTTGAAGGACTGATCTAGAAGATTTTATCTTCCATGCTGGAAAAAGAGAATTCTGGTTACAAATTCCCAACAAATAAACCTGCAGGCTGCCACAGAATGAAATTGTACACATATTAATACTATCTATAACTTCCCCCCAGAATCTTGCTGTCCCACATAAAAAGATGAAAAGGTGAAAACTATCCTTTTTATCTTACAGACATCTCAGGAAATATGCAGCACAACAAATTGTTTCAGAGAAGAAGAAAAATTTGCCCTAAATGTATTCCAGTTTTATTCCAGACTAATATCTTAACCCACATAGAGCTTCCACAAGGCTTTGACCTTTGAGAATTTTCACTTTGAAACTAGAACACAAAGTCAGCTCCTTACTGATCAAGGTGTTGGTAGTGAATTAACTTGAATTAAATGCTTTTGCAGAGTTTGAAGCAGATAAAGTGCTATAAGTGTGAGCTGATAGAACGAGAAGTACTTGTGGCACCTTAGAGACTAAAATGTATTTGGGCATAAGCTTTTGTGGGCTAGAACCCACTTCATCAGATGCATAGAGTGGAACATACAGTAGGAAGATATATATGCACACACAGAACATGAAAAGGTGGAGATGGTTGCCATACCAACTTTAAGTAGCTAATCAATTAAGGTGAGCTTTTGGAAGAAAAAAAAACTTTTGTAGTGATGATCAGGATGGCCTGTTTCAAACAGTTGACAAGAAGGTGTGAGTAACAGTGGGGATGGGGTGGGAATAGAATGGGGAAATAGTTTTAGTTTGTGTAATGGCCCATCCACTCCCAGTCTTTATTCAAGCCTAATTTAACAGTATCCAGTTTGCAAATTAATTCCATTTCAGCAGTCTCTCATTGGAGTCTGTTTTTGAAGTTTTTTTGTTTACTGAATTTCTATTTTTAAGTCTGTTACTGAGTGACCAGGAAGACTGAAGTGTTCTACTGGTTTTTGAATGTTAGGATTTCCGTCCATTTTTTTTTTTTTTTGCGTAGAGATTGTCTTTTTTGGCCAATGTACATGGCAGAGGGGCCTTATTGGCACATGAGGGCATATAACACATTAGTAGATTGTGCAGGTGAACGAGCGTATTATGGTGTGGCTGATGTGATTAGGTCTTATGATGGTGTCCTTTGAATAGATATGTGGACAGAATTGGCACCGGGCTTTGTTGCAAGGATAGATTCCTGGGTTAGTGTTTTTGTAGTACGGTGTGTGATTGATGATAAGTATTTGCTTCAGGTTGGGGGACTGTCTATAAGCGAGGACTGGTCTGTCTCCCAAGATCTGTGTGAGAGAGGAATCGTCCTTCAGGATAGATTGTAGATCTTCGATGATGTGCTGGAGAGGTTTAAGTTGGGGGCTGAACGTGACCGCTGGTGGCATTCTGTTACTTTCTTTGTTGGCCCTGTTCTCTAGTTGGTAATTTTTGAATACTCTCCTGGCTCTGTCAGTGTGTTTCTTCACTTCAGCAGGTGGGTACTGGAGTTTTAAGAACACTTGATAGAGATCTTGTAGGTGTTTACCTCTGTCTGAGGGATTGGAGCAAATGCAGTTGCATCTTAGAGCTTGGCAGTAGACAATGAATCGTGTGGTGTGTCCTGGGTGGAAGCTGAAGGCAGGCAGGTAGGTAAGTAGAGCGGTCAGTATGTTTCCGGTATAAGATGGTGTTTACGTGACCATCACTTATTAGCACTGTAGTGTCCAGGAAGTGGATCGCTTGTGTGGAATGGTCCAGGCTGAGGTTGATGGTGGGATGGAAGTTGTTGAAATCATGGCGGAATTCTTCAAGGGCTTCTTTTCCATGGGTCCAGATGAAGATGATGTCATCAACGTAGCACAAGTAGTGTAGGGGCGTTAGGGGATGAGAGCTAAGGAAGAGTTACTTTAAGTCAGCCACAAAAATGTTGGCATGCTGTGGGGCCATGTGGGTACCCATAGCAGTGCTGCTGACTTGAAGGTACACATTGTCCCCAAATGTGAAATAGTTGTGGGTGAGGACAAAGCTGATGATCTGCGTAGGGATGAATTTCACAAACTGTTTAATATTATCATTACTCCATGCACCCATTGTGAGCTAGCAGTTGCTTTGGCTACTCTTAACTTCATCAAAGGGTATGTCTTCATTGCAAATGAAGGATGTGTTCTGGACTGAAGTTAGCTAACTTGAGTTAAAATAGAAGGGAAGAGATGCAACTCCTCTTTTAACTTAAACTGCTAATCCAAGTTAAAAACCCATTTGCCATGTCTTCACTGCTATTTTAACTTGAGTTAACACACTTTATTTTTTTTGGTAGTTGCGTATTCTGTGTGTGTCACTATAGGAGCTGAAAATATACATAATGAGCCAAATTAGTCTCTTGTATAACACTATTGACTTAAATGAAGTTGTAACAGAAATAATGCTGCCCAGATTGCAAAAAACAAGCAAGTCACTGTTCTTATTCCTGCACCCTGAAGTAGAAGAGGGAAGATCAATAGATTAATATAGCAGCATAGTAGGAGTACTGCAGTAGAAATGCAGCAGCACTTGAGATTATTCCACACTATTACATTCTAGCAAGGAGACAGCCTTTGTCTTTGATTTCTGACTTCTCTTCTTAGTTAAATAATTGTGTTACTTTTATAAAGCAGATGCAGAAGCAAAATTCTGTCTATGTTCTGCAGTCCCTTGCTTGGATCTGTTTGTGTTTCGTCGCTCCACTGCCCTTTTCTATCCATTATAGAGCCTCAGATAAAAAGACAGGATAGAAGAGCAAAGCAGTGTTAAGAGGGCATTGTGGCAGAAAGAATATCTTTGGCACTATGTAATTTTTCTGTGACATAATCCCACTACAAACTTCAGATTTGGGAGTTTTTGCTCCAACTCTTGTGACCTCATTTATCACCAGAAACATTTGATTTTCCTTACTGTCCGTTGAAGAGTGTTGCGGGGGGGGCGTTGTTTTGTTTTTTTAATTCTCTCAATAGAGTTACGGATTCTGGTTTGGGCATCTATAGAACTAGAGAGATATTTTGTGATTCTTTACCCAGAAACTGCGGCAGAGAACCCTGGCAGGCAGCAGCATGCTATTAAAAATCAGCTCGTGTGCCATCTTTGGCATGCGTGCCATAGGTTGCTGACCCCTGTTCTAGAGTAACCCCATCAAGTGGATGTTTCTATTAAAATAGTCAATAGTGAGACAACTCATGTTGGTGTTGAAATCCAACCCCTGCTCCCTGCCCCCTTACTGGGCTGCTCAGAGTGGCTGGACTGGCAGTCGTACTGCTCGGCGTGGCATCATGGCTGTAGGGGAGGGGCTGGGGATTAGCCTCCCTGGCTGGGAGCTCAAGGACTGGGCAGGACAGTCCCGTGGGCTGAAGTTTGCCTACCTCTGTACCAGATGATAGAACAAGGAGTAATGGTCTTAAGTTGCGGTGCGGGAGGTTTAGGGTGGATATTAGGAAAAACTTTTTCACTAGGAGGATGGTGAAGCACTGGAACGAGTTATCTGGGGAGGTGGGGGAATCTCCTTCCTTGGAGGTTTTTAAGGTCAGGCTTGACAAAGCCCTGGCTGGGATGATTTCATTGAGGATTAGGCCCTGCTTAGAGCAGGGGGTTGGAATAGATCATCTCCTGAGTTCCTTTCCAACGATGATATTCTATGACAGTGGTTCTCAAAGTGAGGGTCGCGACCCCTCGGGGGGTCGCCAAGCGCCTCCCGAGGGGTCATGAGCCCCTGTGGCCGCCGTAAAGCCGCCGAATTGATTACTTCCAAATTCAGAGGCCATATCCACTGTCCCGACTGTCTGCTGAAAGCGAAAGTAATCAATTCGGCCGACAGCCGGGAGTGCCCGGCATGTCCACCGAAAAGTCGCAGAATGCGGAAGTAATCAATTCCACGGCTTTTCGGCGGACACACAAGGGTCGCGCCGAGAAGCCGCTTCTGAAAAAAGGGTCGCGGCTCTCACAAGTTTGAGAACCGCTGTTCTACGATAAAGACATACAGCACTGTCAGTCTGCCAGTTTTCACTAGCACTGAAATTACAAACACACACAAGAAAATAAATGCTCAAGGCTACTGCTGTGCAAATTCAGACTGGGTTTTGTCATTCTGTTTCTGGGAAAGATGTAGATCTGGGGTGGCATCTACTTACACCAGGGCCTATTTTGGTCCCTTTTGCTTATTGTGACCCTTATTACTGGAAGGTCCTGTGTTCCTATTTCAGAGCCAGAGGCTAAGGAAGGAAAATAAACAGTGTTCAACGAGTCATTGAACATAAACAAGTTGCTTACAATCACACAAAAATGGAAAGGCAGTGATGAGTAGGAAATGTTAGTTGTGTTTTCTTTACAGTTTTTGCTTTAACCATGCCAGTAATCTGTTTAAATCACTGAACATAGTTAATAGGAATGCCTAATAATAATAATGAATGACTTAGCTTTACTCTCTGTGATGTCATGTAGGCACATTACTTTTGGGGGTCTGATCTTACAGGTTTTTAAAGTCAGGCTTGATAAAGCCCTAGCTGGGATGACTTAGCAGGGGATTGGTCCTGGTTTGAGCAGGGTGTTGGACTAGATTACCTCCTGAGGTCCCTTTCAAACCTGATTCTAAGGGCTAGAAGATATTTTGGTGTTCAGAGTATTCTGTTAAGTCAGTAGCTGGGTGTGGACTTTGTCATTCATTTATATATAGTTGCATTTGAGCTTCACTAACTACTTAAATTTTGTAAACAGACATCTCTCTGGTAATTTGCAGCAGTAACAGACCATCCCCAAGCTGACTTTGATGCATACAATGGAGGACAAAACTCCTGCACCATTTCCAGCCATCTCTATGGATTTTTGACTTCTCACATCCATGCCTGCCTCAAGCACAGGGCTGAGAACACAAAGGGAAAGCCAGGCTCTCCATCTTTATCTTAGGGTTTGGAGGTGGGTAGGATAGCATTGAGAAAACAGCATGACCAATCTTCCCCCTTATTAGCATATATGATGGTCACTGCTCTAAACAGCTGCCTTTAAAAGACCACACCCACCTTTTTGTGTACCCTGAAGCTTGAATCTCTACATGTAAATCAGCTACTTCAATCTAAGACCAGAAATTTTTGTCAGAATAATAATGTTGGGTGGGGGTATGTTTTGGGCAACATTTCTGTAGCAGCTAAAACCATAATATAGATGCGTTTATATGGACATAAAAGAACATTTGCTAGTATTGTTTATTTTGCTCACTGAGCTGGAATAAGCTTTACTGCAGAAGCATTTTTTGCTGATATAAGCTCTATCTGCAGAGGGGTTTTTGCTGGACTAGCTATACAGGTATAGATAGCTGCACCAGTGAACCTTTTAAGTGTTGTCTAGGCCTCAGGTTTGGACATGCAAAGATTTGGAGGTTAGCCAAAACTGCAGGTCATCAAATGCTAACTCAAATCTCATGCCATTCCCACTTCAGCATCCATGTGTTAGACCAGAATAGCTAAACTTAGCTCCTTTTTAACTCACCCCTCAGTTCACCTTGGTGCCTTCTCTCTTTTGCTTTGTAAGCACTTTAAAGCAGGGACAGTTGTTATTTTTGTGTCTTGTACAGCCCCAAATGCACTGTTGGCATAATTACAGCAGCAGCAAGACTAATAATAAACTGTCTGCAATTTCGGGCACATGCTTTCAGGCTGGCTTTGTTTATTGAATCCAGCAAGCTTTGTGTGGCTGTGCTTCTCTCCTCTCCTTACCTGCATCAGTGCCCATAATAAGGTCATTTTAACCCTGTATCTTTACATTGTAGTTTTATCAAACTCTGTGACCAAATATTTTCAAATAATTTAGTATTCAGTAGGCATTTGCTCATCCCTGCTGCACAGTCACCTTGATACAATAATTGATATTTTCTCTTGCGAAAAATTGATTTCTTATCTGCACTCAGCCCATATACACTTGATAAATTAACTTCATTATTTTAATTCCTACGTACAAAATGCACCCCCTGACATCTTCAAAATGTCATTTAATTAAGCTGTAGTCCCAGAGTTCTCCAGCCACTCAACCCAGAGAGTATGCTACCAGGACACCCTGCAATTAGATTTGATCTTTCATTAGCTGGGACAGTTTTTTCTCCTATAACATTCATTAGTTCTTTTATCTATGGGGTAAAATATCTGCAAATAAATGAATGTTTTATTAGCTAGATGTAGAGTTCACATTGTAAATGCTCTTAGTTTAAAAATGTTAATGTTCCATACTCAATACATCAAAGTAATTTATAAATGGCATCTTAGCTTATGTGATAGAGGTGCTCAAGAGGTATTTATTGATGCTTTATACATATAACTAGGAACATTTTTCTTTCCCTACATTATCCATATATTTAATTTATTTACAATCTTGTGTTTTCTGAAGGCTCATAATCCAGTACTGTATTTCTCCTCATGCCTTTCAGTGCTTTTCTAAGTGAAGCCTCATCACAGGGATCTTTAATTTGAATTCTGTTATCAGTCTGTGTGACCCTTTGTGAACACACTCCTGTTTCTTATATTTAGTGATAAAGTTGCTGTCGTGTTATATTAAATTCTCAGCAGGAAAATATGTAAGGTCATGCACTTCTGCTGCTTTAGTATTGCTGTTTATAATTTTGATTGTTTTAAGATACTGCAGGCTGAATATTGGCCAATTTCTTTTCTTTGTGTTTCTATGAACCTCAGCGTGCTTTATTAGAATCAGTAATCCCCTTCTGAACCCGTATTTCAGCTGCAAAAGCACAGCTCCTCCATGACTAATTCTTTTGCAAATAGAAGGCAACTAAACTTCCTCCATAAGTGGCAATTTGCCTTTTTTTTTTTCTCTCTCTTTAGGATTTAGTCCACTCAGTAGGGAAGTGTTCTTATTTCCTGGTTTTCCACCTCCCCATGCACTCTGTAGGGAAAAATAACTGCACTTTTGTATGCAACAGGAACTATCTTCTGTGGGCAAAAAGAACTGTGAATTAGAACTGACTCAAACTTTTTAAATGGGTTTCTAAAGCAGATTTGGTGCCACCTGTTTCTCCCTCCATTATCAGTCATTGTCATCTAAAGAGCTGGAGATGTACAGAACTGCTGAATCTTGAGTAATTCAGGTACTTGGGAAAATGGGTCTCTGTCTACCCAGGAAATTTGCGTGTATTTACAGTGATCATGTTCAGATGCTCTCAAGGGAGAGGAGGAAAATCTTTCCAGTGGTTAATTACCAGAAAGTGATCTCAGGTTCTGACAGAGTAGATGAAGCGTTTTTCAGTATTTGTGGAGAAATATAGTGTTTCCCGATAGACAACATTTTGCAAAAGCTGCATATTACCAATAAAAACCCTCCAGATATTTTGTATATAAACATGCATTTATTTTATAAAATTAAGATCAATTGATTGGAGATGGACAAAACTCTTTAATGAAGCAACAAATTCATACCCACTTGTTTTATTAAATAATAATACCTCACTTCTCAAATGAAGCATTGTAGATAGATAGTAGAAACCCTGATTTGAGTCAGTGAAAACATGCCATACCTTCAGAAATGAAAAAGAAAACATAATGGGAACTTAAAAACTGGGAGAAAGAGAGAGAGGTTCAGCAAACAGCTGTCCGTTGCAAAATGGCTCTGTTAGGGCTACAGCTACTTGGTTCTGCCAAATTTTAAAGTGCCACCTCCAGAAAGGTTTGCAGGAAGAAACTGCAAAGTTGGTGAAGTGGAGTTTGAAGAAGCGGGGACTGCTGTGAGGAAGTAGCCCAGGGAATTGCTGCTGTGAGGAAGTAGCCCAGGGAATTGTATTGTGTTTTGTGGATAAAAGGTCAGCCATCTTAGCTGATACTGTTAGGGTCCTTGGGCTGGAGCCCGGAGTAGAGGGCGGGCCCAGGCTCCCCACTTTCTGCCTCCCCTAATTAGTCTCTGAAATTGGGAGACAATAGAGACTGTGCCAGGAAGGATGGCTTCTCCTCACTGGCTTATGATGAAAATGGCTCAATAGGCTGTGACCTTGTCTCTAGAGAGAGAAGGGCTACGTGGAGGGTCACAGTGAGCCTCTGAGGCTAGTGAAATCCGCCAGGAAACGCAGGATCCACGAAGATAAGGACAGAGCTTTGTCACACCCATAATAAGTTGAAGAAGCTAAATCCCTTTATAAGTTCACTGTATTCAGACCTTCCTGTGACTGTTCTGACCATCCGTCATTCTGAGTCTGTCACTCCTGAATGTCTGCAGCTACAGTGATCTAATCCAATCACTGCCCTGAGCAAGTAGCAGCTCATTGATGAAACCATGACAGACACTCTTACCTGATGTACGCTTGAGACACTGGGTAGCACAGGGGATGGTAACCTTTCAGAAGTGGTGTGCCGAGTCTTCATTTCATCACTCTAATTGAAAGTTTCGCGTGCCAGTAATACATGTTAACGTTTTTAGGAGGTCTCTTTCGCTAAGTCTTTAATATAGAACTAATCTATTATTGTATGTCAAGTAAATAAGATTTTTAATATGTTTAAGAAGCTTCATTTAAAATTAAATTAAAATGCAGAGCCCCCCGCTCCAGTGCCAGGCCCCGGGCAGTATGAGTGCCACTGAAAATCAGCTCACGTGCTGCAGGTTGCCTACCCCTGGATTAGCAGTTCATAATAACAATAAAAGTTTCTCAGATGCATGCAACATATGATAATTGTCCTTGTTGGCATTACTTCAGGATGTTTAACTGCCCAGTGCTTTCAATTAGCTAACACTAATGCCTGACTGCTGAGTTCTTATTGCTTTAATTACAGTTACAACATTTGGAACCACTCAGTGCTACTTTCCATCCCATGGCTCTGCTCAAATTCATAACACCTAATAACACACTGAATCAGTGCAAGAAATAATTGCACACCCTGTCACCTTGCCTGGAGGGCTGGAACTACTCCCAGGACATAACATGAGGTCCCTTTCAAGTTTAAGAGCTAATTGTTAAAGGAAAATTCAAAACATTTGCATACACCCAAAATGCTCATGTAGCCTTTTACAGTGGATTAAGTTGTCCATTTAAAATAGGCGTTTGTTAGCAATTGTTTAAGATGCTACGCCATACTCAATTACTGAAATTATTCAACAGTCCAGGCTCCCTAAAATAAAAAAGACAGTGTGGCGTTTTTCGTGGAGATTTTTTGTGTAATATGAACTATGAGGACCCCAATAATTGCCATACTATGTCTGGCCTATAGCCTATTCAGTGCTTCAGAAAAAGTTTCTAGAATTTCTGCAGTGGACAGTTACGGAATAAACTTCCCATGGAAGAATTTCTTTTGAATCCTTGTCAGTTAATGGTTGGTTTATGCCCTGAAAGAGGAGGGCGTATGTTATTTATCATATCTACTGCAACTGTGGATATTCTTATTATCTAAATAAATATCCACTCCTTTTCTTGAATCCTCCTGAGCTCTTGGCCACAAAAATACTTTGTGGCACAGTGTTAAATATTTTGCCTTCCATTTTCATCAGATGTTCTTGCAAAATGAGAGAGATGAACAAAAGTGCCCAATATACTTTCTTATCATTTTGATTAATTTATGGAGCTCTGCCATGTACCTCTTTGTCTTTCCTTCTCAGCATTGAGGAAATCCACCCTTTCTCTAGCTCCAGTTCCTAGTAATGGTGCGACTATTAGTGTAGCCTTACTACTGATGATTTGTTTGTCAACCATCTCTAGACTTGTTTAGTTTGTTTCGGATGTCCCACTAGCAAAGGGAGAGGATTATGCTGTCTCCCTGTCAAAGCACTAGAAGGATAGAGGGAGTGTATCCACCCTCATTCTTTCTTTCGTACCGCAACAAAAATGTAGGATGTTTTCCCAGCTGCTGCTAGAAGCAATAAAGAGACATCATTAATGTATTAAATATGATTCCAACAAAGTCTTCCACCTTCTAATGCACAGACTATAAGCAATTCAATTTGGGAAAATTGGATTATAGGAGCCTTGTATAGCTTTCGGCTACACAGTCCTCCTTCAGTACCTTCAGATGGCTCGTTTTATAGATTGGAGGCTGTTTGTACATCAATAACCAGGGAACAAAGATAATTTTTCTCCTTTTTTTTTCCATCTGTAATGGTAGATAATCTGAGCTTTTCTTATTGGTTCTGGCACATCTGTTTTCTCCTGGAGCATAATCTAGTTCTCGGGTGGAATAAAACTAACAAAATCACTTATTTGACATACTAAACTACCAGAGTTATATGTGAAGTGAGAAGAGGCAGCAGCAAAACAATGTACTGGGTCAGTAAATAAAGCTGAATCTTTCACTGTGTTACTCTAAGGCAGTAGTTCTCAACCTATTTACCATTGTGGCCCACAATGTGTTATGTGGAATGCAGCCAATATTACCTCTGTGGTCCTGAGGATGTCACATGGGCTGCAGCTCTGTGCTGATTGGGCCGCAAGCAGTCCGTGGGTTGAGAACTACTGCTCTAAGGCTAGGTCTATACTACCACTTATGTCAGCAAAATTTATGAAAAAACACAACACTGAGTGACATAAGTTTCACTGGAGAAGTGACAGAGTCCTGTGGCACCTTAAAAACTAACTAAAGTATTAGAGCATAAGCTTTCGTGGGCTAATACCCACTTCGTCGGATGCCACAGGACTCTTTGTCACTTCCAGTTCCAGACTAACACGGCTACCCTTCTGATTCTTGATAAGTTTCACTGACGTAAGTGGTAATGTTCACAGCACTTTGTTGACTTAGCTGTCATCATTTGTTGAGTTAGTTTTATTATGTCAATGAGCTAGCTCTCTCCCATCGGCATGGAGTGGCTACACGCATGATAGTATAGCAGTGCTGCTACATTGGTACAGCTGTGCCTCTGTAAGTTTGCTAGTGTAGACATGGCCTAGTATGGTAAACAGCTTTGTTTGCCACTGGCAAGATGAAGGGTTTATAACCTGCAACATGTAGTTAATAATGCTTTAAAATCACAACACTTGAGAACACTCTGATTTGGAAGAAGAGCTAGCAATATCCATCAGATACAATTAGTAATTTTCCAATTTATCACTTTTAAATATGTTAGGTGAGACATTCCCATACATCTCCCCTCAAAAGCAGAATATGAGAGAGGCAAGAATGATCCCTAGATTCTGTTCAGGTTCCTACATTGCACTCATCACCATGTGCCTCAATAACAAATGAGAAACAGGATTTACTAGTGCATTAAACACTTATTAGTTATTGCTGCCCTATTTCTCCAAGAACTACCAGTGTTCTGTGCTACCTTATTAGTTGTATTACAATAGCAACTAAAGGCCCAAGAGGGCTAGATGTTGGACAAACATATCAAAAGACATTGTCCCAGCACAGAAGAACATATTATTTATTATTTGCTTTATAGTCGTGCATAGAAGCTTCTACCCAAGATTGGGGTCCCCACTGTGCTAGACAACATAGACCTGTACAGTAAGAGACAATCCCTTTTCTGAAGAACTTAGTCTAAATACACAAGAGAGTCAAAGGCTGGGAGAAAGTTCCCTTCTTCAGAGAGAGAGAGCGAGATGGTATAGAGAGATCAGATGACTTCCCCAAGGTCACACAGGAAGCCTGTGGCAGAGCCACATTCTGAATTCAGATCCCTTGAGTCCTAGGCCAATGTCTTAATCACAAGGCTATCCTTCGTTTCTGTGGGTACAGGGTCTGCCCTTGTGAAACAACATGAAGCATAAGTTACATTATATACATTTAATATTGTATGGTCATTGACTGAAATGTACTCCTTGCTAGAATTTTTGTATTACTTTAATTGGCCTCCAGCTGAGGCCCATAAAATAAAGGGTTGCACGATATAATGGGACAATAATGATGATTTGAATTTTGCATTAATACAACATGCTAACTGGCACTTCTCATTTAGTAGGTTCAGCATACTCAATGTATGAACAGCAGTGAAGTTCAAGAATATAAAGGAACAGATTTACAGATGCGATAGATTTGGGTCAATTCATTATTTTTTTTTCTCTTAGCCTGGTTCATTTTGGACAAACTGTATTTTAGAAATTTACAATTGACCTTCGCTAGACCTGACAGCTGATTCCTCCAGTGAACACTTATAATGCTAAGTCCCTGAAAAGCAGCCCCATTGGAAACCAAATGATAGTCTGGTTGATACTGGCTGATATTGAATAATGCACATCTTTTACATGTTCCATTTTGTTAGAAATAAGGTACGCTGGGTTGTTTTTTTCGGTTTCTTCTTGTGGGTTTTGCACTATAATTTGGTTGAAAGTGGAAATCTAAGGCTTCCCAGGAGAACTGTCTTTCATGAAAATGCTCACTTAAAAATCATGGAATTTTCAGCTCCGTTAGGGAGAATTGGAGAGTAAGAACTACTTTCTCAATTCACATACTTAGTACTGTATAATTAGAAGGCCAGGATTCACTTGCAAATCAAAATGCCAGCTGTGTAGAATTAGAACATGGAGAGCTTTCCACTTACAAGATAGACACAAATCAGTTGAACTGCCCAGTGATATTTAAGCCTTAATTTTTTCAAAACTTGTGAAGATCTTTTCACTTTAACTTCGAGTGCTTGCTCATGTCGATTCCATTCTAGATGTGGGTGCACCCATGTGTGCAGTCGTTGGAGATTTTCACCTTAGCGATATCTGTGGGCCCAGTTATGCCACCCCCTTGAGGTCCACACTCATGCATTAGTATATCAGACGCTGCCAGCCCTATGCCCTCTTAGTTCCTTCTTACTGCCTGTAGGTGGTTAGTCAGAGTGCCTTTCCTTGCATGGCAAAGGCTAGCGCAGGGGTCGGCAACCTTTCCGAAGCGGTGTTCCAAGTCTTCATTTATTCACTCTGATTTAAGGTTTCGCATGCCAGGAATACATTTGAATGTTTTAGAAGGTCTCTTTCTATAGGTCTGTAATATATAACTAAACTATTGTTGTATATAAAGTAAATAAGATTTTTAAAATGTTTAAGAAGCTTCATTTAAAATTAAATTAAAATTCAGAGGCTTCCCCTCTCCCCTCCGGATCAGTGGCCAGGATCCGGGCAGAGTGAATGCCACTGAAAATCAGCTCACGTGCTGCCTTCGGCACGTGTGCCATAGGTTGCCTACCCCTGGGCTAGCGGTTTCTTCTTCGACTTAGGGCCTTGCAAATCGTTGTTTATAGGAGTTAGTGTTAAGTATTTAAGTGGAGTTAGGAGTTAGTCTCAGTAGGGCATGCCCCGGTCTCTGGGGTTTAAGCCCTGGACAGACTATAACAGGTCTATGCCTGTAAGTGACTCGCACAGCAGCTGCTTCAAGTCCTTAGGGGAATCACATGTGAAAGACAAGTTTTGTATTTGTTAAAACTTTCGATCCAGGACTCAGAGCAGGATATTTGTTTGCGGGATCTCATGGAGGCTGCCTTTTGTCCAGCTTCCGAGCTGTCCCACCAAGACTTACCTAGTACCTCAGCCTTGGTGTGCAGCGTACCCCTGGCACCACACCCCATCGACGGTGTTCAAAACGAAAGCAAGGAAGCACAGCACTAGACAAAAAAGACCGTGGGGCATCAGGCAAAGGACCCAGTTTGGGTTGCCCGGCCACTCTGCAGCCCTGTAAACGTGCCTCCCCAGTCAGGGCCCTTAGCCCCTTAAAGGATCTACCACCGACACCTGGGAGTGCTGCGGGACTCAAACTCCTGACAGCATCAATGCTTTCAAGCTCCCCAGTGCTGAGAGAGCAGAGGCCTCTGCTTGCACTGCCGGCACCGCCTGCTGCTAAGACCCCTCAAGGCAGTGGAGCCGCTCCAATCCCCCGAGACAAGGCAGTGCTCTCCATCTCTGTGCCGCGGACCTCTGGAGTCGCAGCACAGGTATGCTGGGGCTTGCTTTTGGTCACTGGCACCGCAATCATGGACCCTGCCATCTTGATGGGGATCGCCTTCGGGGAGGTGCCCATCTCCATTCTACCAGCACCGTTCACCCTCCCGCCAGTTGTCCTCTTGGCACAGATCTTGGTTGCCTGCCCAGTGGGAGTGCTCCCTGTTGCGGTCCCTCAATACTGACAGTGACCTCCCACTCCAAACACTGGTCTCTGGTGGCAATGGTCAGCAGGCAGACACAGGTGGCAATGGGCCTGCTGCAGTCACAAAAGGGAAGTTCGCTAGTCACCTAGTCCCCACCAGTGCAAATATTGTTTTGGGACTTTTTTTTTCTTTTCCCATTTCCTACTATTGTCATTTTATCTCCAGATGAAACTCCTGTTTTAAAAAAAACAGGGAGAGAGCGAGGGGAAAAAACCGGTTCATGTTGGAGGAGAGCATTCTGACTTCTCTGTACAGATTATGTTGAGATTGGTTACTCTTTTTATCTTGCTATAATGTGCCTGTGTTCACTCTCTGTTGCTGCTGCCTCTGCCACTATGTTCTGTCACCCCTAATGATTCTGATAAAGTGCAGTTCTAGAAGGGAATGTTGCCTCCTAATTTCAGGGTGGATGGATGGCCACCTCAGGGCTTGCGTGGTGCTGCATTGTGAATCTGAATGGAGAATGCATTACTTCAAGGACTCCATACTCAAATGAACCACTAATGAAGGAGCATTGGAGTCTTGAAAAGAAGCAGAGACTGGAACAAGTTTAACAGACAACTTGAAGGTCAATTTAAAGTAAGAGCTGCCTATTTTTTCCTCCTCTTTTTCTACTTATGAGAGTGGGCATCATTCGTGTCTTGTTAAAGGCTATTAGCTTTGGGTAATTAAGTATAATAATCTGCATAAACAAGTTAGAATTACAGTTAAAATCTCCCTATCAAAACACAGTTGAGCTACCCACTATTTGAAGATGTGTAAGCAAGCTGCCTCCTGTATAGCTTCTTTGAGGAAGTGCTCAACAGTAAAACAGAACAACCTGCATGCCGTTAGAATTAAAGTAATAAAGCAAATCTGCCAAGGAAAATTTGATCTGTGCAGCAACAGAAACACACAGTACTTGAGTGGTGGGGGGAAGGTCACTGCACCCAGGATGAAAATTTCCCTCAGGGTTATTTTTTTTAGTTAATTTGCATTTTAAGGTCATATGACTCCATCTACAACAGTGCACCTATGCTGTTTGCCAGCAAGTAATTAGATTTGATATTCTGTGTCTTAGAATTAATTCTCTACGCTTACAGCTCTGCTCAGTGCTACACTGTAAATTTTCATTACGTTATTAGCACATTTTATGATACAGAAAATTACTAAAAAAAACTTTCATGTATTCCCTCCCAGTGGGTGAACTTGGAGTAGTTTGTATCTGTCAAATGTGCACAAGGAAAATATTCAACACAATTTTTTTTTTCAGTTGAGAAACAGGCCTGTGTATTCATTGGGTTGCTGTTAAATCAACTTGGGTTCTTTTGAGAGGCTTATATTTTTCCATCTAATACAATATAGGTAGTTAAAAAGCTAAACTGCACAGACAAAATTATTTTCAAGCTGATTGGAAACCTCTAAACAAATTTCCAGCATTTCTTTGTTTTTTAGACAGTGATTCAGAAGGCAGTTTTGCAAGCCTGAATTTCAGTTGTTTTTTTCTCTGAGTTTATTGAATAGGCTAATCTTTGATTTCATACCACTTTACTTTGCCAAGACAGCTATTACTCAAAAATATCCCATCACTCAAGAGCCAATAAACACTGGTTTCTGTGGGTTGTTCCACAGTTGAGATGCAGTAAAGCCTTACTCAGAAGTTATTTACTTGTTCCCATAATTTAAAAACTAGGAGCCACCAAATGAAATTAATTTGCTGCAGGTTTAAAACAAACAAAAGGAAGTTCTTCTTCACAGAGTGCACAGTCAACCTGTGGAACTCCTTTCCTGAGGAGATTGTGAAGGCTAGGACTATAACACGGTTCAAAAGAGAGCTGGATAAATTCATGGAGGTTAAGTCCATTTATGGCTATTAGCCAGGATGAGTAAGGAATGGTGTCTTAGCCTCTGTTTGTCAGAGGGTGCAGCTGGATGGCAGGAGAGAGACCTCTTACGTACTCAGGGAAATGTTGAAGAGAAACAAGCTAGAAGTGATCTTGTAAGCTGGGATGGGGAGATTAAAACAGTATGAAGGGATCTAATGCATGTGTGGGACATTGCTTTAACATTAGTCTTTTTATATTTGGACTGTCAGATGTTTAATATTTTCCTACAGAATGGGATTGTTTTGAATCTCTCTCTCTCTGCCCTTCTCCCCTGAGTACAGCAAACTATCTCAACAAACTGAAGAGCTAGGCAATTTTGCCACACATCTCCGTATCTCCTTGCTGTTAGACTTTCTTTTAACTTAGGCCAGTTCTACACTACTAATAGTTTACAGTGAATAAGCCACTCCCCTGAGCAACATAAATTACACCAATCTAAGTGCCAGTGTGGACAGCGCCGTGTCAGCGGGAGAGCTTCTCCTGCTGATGTAGCTACTGCCCCTGGTGGAGGTGGATTTATTATGCCAGCAGGAGAGCTTCCATCAGCATAGTGTGTCTTAACCAGATGCCCTTCAGTAGCACCCCAGTGCAGCTGTGCCGATGTAGCACTTTTAGTGTAGACTAGCCCTTAAAGAATTGCAGCCTGCACGCTAAAGAGCCTTGCACAGTGTCCCTTAGCTGTGTATAACCAGCAGAATTTTGCACATTGTGAATTACTTTTCTTTTCTCTTTGTCCACTGATAAAGGTTGATGCCACTGATAGACAGAAAACATCACCTGCAGTTCTGACTCAATCTCCAGCAGTTCACAGATGTAGAGCATTGATTCTTTGCCAGCATATGGCCAGTGTTGTCCGCAAATTGTTTGCAGTGGGTTCTGGTTTGGGGATGTTAGATGATGAAGATTCATGCAGTGATTATTAATTTACATTGAAAGCATCTGAAAAGTTTTACATTGTTCTCAAGACACACAGGTCATGCCAGATCTTGAGAGCTGCTACCTTTTCCCCAACTAGCTTTTGACCAGGGCCTGCTAATCACTGTAAAAACCAGAATAGAACAGGGTAGCTCATTAGTCTATACCATTCAAACACATGGCTGTTGTTTTGTTGCTGCTTTATTTTGTACTCTTACCTTCTGGGTCTAGCAGGATGCAAAGGATGTTATATGGCTCTTGCACATTCCCCTACTATTGGTAGGATTTATACATGAATAGATGTCATAGGGAGCACAGTTTGCAAAGGAATTTAAGACAAACTCTTGAATTCCTTTGAATCCAGAAATTAAATTTAGAGGCTAGTTGATAATCTAATCAGCAGCCTGAGATTTCAGCTGGATACAAAGCAGAGTCCTTCTGTTTCTCAAATGAAAAGAAGCAAAAACTTTCAAATGGAATCATGATTCATTTCATTCATTATTAATTGCTTAGATAATCCAATTCAGGATGATTAATTCCTAAAATTGATTTAATTATAATTGTTGATTGTCATTCTCCTGATAATAAATTCTAAAAATTGCAGAATCATCATAATCTCTAAATAATATATGCTTTTTAAAATCCTGCAATTGCACAAAGTTCAGAACATCCAATTATCCACAGTGAAAGATAAAATGCTTTTTGCAGTCTTGGTGATAACACTCAGTCGTGATATCTGGAGATTGTTGAATCCATCAGTCAGCAAAACACATCCATAACAAAGTTACAAAGTGAGAAATATCACAAAGTGCGTCATCCATTACGGCACTTCTGCTGTTCTTGGTTAGTGAAGCCATTAGGAGCTGTGAAAATTTTACGTGCCTAAATATAACATTTATGATCTTAACTTTAGGCTCCAAAGTTTGAAAATTAGGTTGTTAGTTACAGCTGGTTCAATACATCCTAAAATAGAAACAGAAAATTATATTGAGTTCCATTCCTGGCTAAACTGATACCAATGAAGGGTGGATAATCTTGCAGTAACTGCCACGTTCAACTAGAAATTTGGAATGGCCTGGACATACAAGTCCTGAGGTCATGAGCAGACACTCTTTTAGCAATTGTATACACAATTCCTTACAAAATCTGCCTTGCAATGCAGTTCAATACCCTCAACAAATTCTTTCAACACCTTTTAATTGAATAACGGAGAGAAATAAACACTCCTTGCCATTTTCTGTCTTTATAGTCATAGATTTGAATGTTGAAAAGGGCTTGTTAGATCATCTAACCCGGACCTAGCCAATTGTCTTCTGCACTTATGTTATGTTTTATATATTCTGTTGATCTCTTTGTTAACAAAACTGCTTACTTCATGTACTACTGTAAGCTCTCTAGGTCACATATTGTTTTCATTTGCAAAACATTTAGCATCTTTATTATTATTATTATTATTTTTTATTTGCAATTATTTGTATTGCAATAGGCCACAAAACATGCGTAGTGCTCTATGGATGAATAAGATGATACAGGCTCTTCCGCCAGAGCTTTGTGTTGGTGGATACCCATGCCCCTCCCTAATGAAGTGATTGGTGCTGTGTGAGTTCAGGGGTCTACTCACATGGAACTCATTGCAGGATTAGAGCCTAAGAGGACAAACACATCAAGAATAAGGGGAAACAGCTAGAAGCAGCAAGGTGCCTAGTATTCTTTTTGTTTGTGTATGTATATTACTATTCTCAACAGCCCTTTCCTAGTCATTGTTGCTTCCTTTAGTTGACTTTAATTTATTTGGGTGCCAGTTACCATAGGAGCAATGGATAATGGTTCCTTTATTTGAGCTTTGTAGTCCACTCTCCTGTTTGCAATGAATGAGTATAAAAATCAAATTGATGATGTTGCCCCTTTTCAGTATTCTGAGCAATTGCTAGCTTTACTGTTTAGCTGCTTCATAAGAGTTCCAAAACACAGTAACCAGGCCTAATACAGGTTTGTCTTGTGTATTTTTATGATGGGGATAACTGTATTTTAAATAATCTAGTTTGCTTTTATGCATTTATTGATACAGGAGGCTAAGGGTCTATTTATTGATTTATTTCATCTTTTAGTAAGTGACCTTAAGGCACACCTACTAGAGATTAGGAGCAATCTTCTGAGATCTCACCTGCCCTCCATGAGTTCTTGAAAATAATTGCTAATATTTCTGAGATTACTTCAGCTAGTTCCTTAAGTACCCAAGGATGAATTTCATCAGGCCCCGCTGACTTCAATAGATCTAACTTACCTAAATACTCTTTAACCTGTTGTTTCCCTTTTTTTTAATTTGCATTCCTTCTCCCATGTAGTTAATATTAATTGTGATTGAGTATCGGGTAGTCATTAACCTTTTTAGTGCACAATAGGCATTAAACAACTCAGCCTGCTAGATGTCATCAGTTACTATATTACTATTTTTTTTATTAAAATATAAGAAGATGAGACATACTGTGAAATGCAGAGGTGGGAATAATACTGATGGATGTTTTTGGTTTTACTAATAATTTTGAATTAACTTCCATTAGTGGGGGTGGGGGTTTGCTCAGTCCCTTCAAGAGAACAGTCAATGCTGGTGAGGGGTCGATTAGTCCATCAGCACCAAAAATAAATTTTCTGCTGAAAGTACTAGCAGACCAATTCCCAGCTGCAATGCCAGTGTAGTTTCAGTGACTTTCATACAGTCCAGTACTACCAGCTTAAGTGGACTACTGTATCTGAGGCAATTAAAAATGTACCAAATAGACAAAACATTATACCTCAGATAGATCAGGCAGTGACTTAACTACCCAAGGTGAATATTTTGTGTACCTGCACAAAATATGTGATAAGGCACAAAAACATGCAAAACAGGATTCCTATTTAGATTCTCTTAATCATTCACTACATTAAAATAGACAGAAGGCCTGCTTGCTTTGCTGAAGGCAGCTGTACTGTAGTTGTTCTATTTCCTTATAATTTTGTTTCCTGCTGTGGCAACTTCCCAAATCTAAAAGCAGCTGACAGGGTTCTGCTGAATGGATAGTGGTAGGATGACCCCATTCATCTTGATTTAATCCATTCTCTAAGCTTTATGACAGCTGAATACCATGCTGCCAATGCACAGCACTGCATGTTATAACTCAGTCTTCACAAAAATCAGTTTATGTAACGTATTTGAGCAAATGTTTGTGATGGACTACATTTTCTGCATGGCATGGACTGAACTACAAAGTGAAATTGGCTTTCATTTTCCATTTATGCCCCTAAAAAAAAGAGGAAAGACTAATATTTGTACTTGTCATTGCAGTTAGTGCATAAAGAACATTAGACTTTAGTTTCAAGTTCAAGAAATGTAAAGTTGGGGTAAATTTTGTAGCAACAGTTTATGGGGATTAGTTTTTTTCAGGTGTGATGTAACACCTCTTTTTCAGAATGCAACAAATGTGGTTAATTTTATGGAAAAAGGGAATGCAAGAGAAGAAGATAAAATTCAGGATGGCCAAAATAAATACCTTATTTAGAGGCCTTAACAATATGACTTAATTTTCCTCTGCAAACATAGATACTATTACAGCTTAAATAATGGGCACTGCAATCACAGTGTTTCAGAGAATTCAATAAATATGAAAATCATTCTGGGTATTAAGAATAATGTCTCAAAACAATAAATGAATCCACCACCAAATATATTGTTGCTGTTTCAGGCACGTATGTGGAAGTTACGTGTATAGTGCCTTTCAAGAACATTATGATGAAAAAAATAAACTCTGAAAATCCAGAAAATCTTTTTAGGGACTGGTACATTTCCCCCCTCCCCACCCCACCCAGCTCCTGGACAGCAGACAGAAAGGAAAATGGCTTGCTGGTCCATAAGAGACTGTGTATGGGGCCTGGAGAACTTCAGGTAGCAATTAAGGTTTGGGCAAGGGCAAAGATGAAGGGTTAAAAGTGAATGTTACAAATATTAATCGCTAGAGTTACTAACTAAAGCATTAACCCATTGTCACTGCCCATACCAATCCTGTACCGTGCTAGCCTCTCCAAGTTGTGGTGTTTGAAACAGATGTTTTATTTCTCTCCTAATAAACCTCAGTGGTTGCCTAATGCATTTACTCATAGATTTCAAAGCACTTCAGATAGCTAGGTAAAAATTATCCTCCCCATTTTACAGATAGGGTTAACTGAGACATAGAGAATGGAAGTGATCTGCCAAGATCAAGTAGTGCATCAGTGGCAGAGTCCTGATTTCTTTTTTTGGGTGCATTTCCACACAGCTGCCAGCTATATACAGAATTCCATGGAGATAGTAAAATAATTTGCCACTGTACATCACAGGACATATTCTGCTGTGTATGAATAACTCCATACCAAATAGATCTGCTAAGGAGGGTTAGTTAGAATCATGCCAGGGTTAGGGTTACGGTTAGGGCAGACAAGAAACCAATCGATTAATCTGAAGAAGCACTCCATGAATCAAATAAGAAACTTGTGAAAAGTCAGTGTCACTGGGACAAGGACAAAACTAGATCTATTTAAATTTGCAATAATCTATTCTACTATAATTTTCCTTAATATGACAAGGTGGTTTTTTTTATGGGAACATAATAAAAGGAGGCCAGATTTTCTTATGATGTCTCAATAACAGCAGTGAGCAGCTTGTATTTCCATAATGCTTTTCAGAGAGTGGAACAGCCTACAGTGCTTTGCAAAGCATTTAATTACCAATAATGCAGTGACTGCACTTTGCTGGCCTAGCATTAAAGGCAGTAACAGCAAATGCAAAACGCTGTACCTTTGTATTATAAGTAGTAAGATTAGAAATATTTCAGCCTCCGTGAGGAAATATCAAAGGTTAATAAAGCCTCCTCAAAATAAGCCTCCTCAAACGTTAATAAAACTCTAGCAATTCAACAATACCTTTGTGTTCTTACAAAAGCTATCTTAATTGGAAAAAATCTGATACAGTCTCTTCATAGCAAATTTCTGAAATTGTGGTACACCTATATAGAAAGTAAGTTGAAGTGCTTTTTAAAGCAATGAATGAGAAAATGGTGCCATATGACTATGTAGGCAAATGCATCTGTGTTGTGGTCAGGAAAAACTCTCACAAAACCTTACTCATTACAGCTTGTTTTAGCAAAAAGAGATAATGTTGGCCAGGATACTGGGATCATACTGTCGTCTGTCTTGAACAGAGCCAAGAGATCTTTAACTTCCCCCTGGACAGCCACAGTAACTGGGAAGGTGAGATTTTGGTTTAATATTTTATTCAGGGCAGAGTAGCCTCCATCAGTGCACTTTCACTGCTTAATACTGTTCTCAGAAGAACAATGCAGAGTCTGATCTTGCGTCCTTACAGGCAACTCTAAATCAGAAGGTGTTTGCATTTTCAGTCCTAGGCACAGAGTATTTTAAATTCTGTTGTACCAAACCATTCATTTTATTAATCTTCTCGATGCTGAAGTGGATACAGTCTGTAACCAAGTTCTGCACAAATTGCCAAAACTAGCTTTCCACAAAAATGCTTTGCTATATTATGTTCCAAGATGCCTCCTGACTAACTCTTATGCATATGATGAAACCTCAGTTTTACAGAAACAGTTTTACAGGCCTGCAATTCTGCTATTACAAGAGATAACCACAGAAACAAATTTTAGTTACCTCTGGCATAATCCTGCAAAATGACAGCTTTTAAAAACCTTCCGATGCATAAAATCGGATCTTGTCAGTTACATAAAATATTTATGGGGGAGAGACAGAAACTGCAAATTGTATATTAGCCATTCAACAGTGTAGTTATGGCTTAGAGGGACACCTTATCAGTCACATGTTCTATTGAAAAAAAGTGGATTGCTTAATGAATGACAGTTCATTAAAGAAGAAATTCACATGCTAAGTATTCATTCTTGTGAGGCTGGACTCATGCTGGCTAGCCACAAGTGCTGGAGAGAAAATACTTTCCTTCTGGATTTCTCCAAATATTTCTGTGCAGTTCTATTAATGCACATAATCTGGAATAATCACCACCCATAATCCACCATTTCATTATCATGTTATTAGGTTTTTAAAAAATTTGACTCTGCCCCTTTACATTGAGTGGAACCTTAAGCTTTCTGGAGAAAGGACTGTCTCTTTGTTTTAAGTTGTACAGCGCACAGCACAATGGGGTCCTGGTTCATGATTAAGGCTTCTAGGGATTTTTGTTGTACATGTAATAATTAATAAATTCAGCCAGTTGGTTTCAGTGGGACTGCTGGTGGAGGAAGGGTACTGTACAACATAAGAGTGGCAGAATGAAGGTTAACCTCATACCTCCAAAAACCAAAGAACCCAGCTGCGTTCATTGGGGACGTTCAATTGTATCTAAGAGCAGAATTTAGCTCACTGAGTGCAATAAATATTTTATGCATCGATAGATAAACTGGATTCTCTAGGGGAAAAAACATGAAGCATATGAGATTCCCATGATGGTTAACTGAGTTAGACGAATTCTTATATGCATTTGACTAATACGGTGACAAGTATGAGAGATGGAGGATGGCAGCTTATGTGACTAGTGTTGGGTCGGCCCATTCTGTTCCCATGGAGATAACAAGATGCTGGGGAAAAAAAGAGAAATTGCAGCAGTCTGGTAATGTTTTATCATACACTTGTCCAGTGTGCTGTAGTGAATTCTAAGTAAAGTACTCGATAATCTGCAGTAGTATAAGATCTGCTATCAGTAGAGTCTTGCTGTAAAAACCATTCTACCGAAGTTTGTCTGTCAACAGTTTACGCTGAAGTTTTATTCTTAAATGGCTTCTAAAATGTTATATGTCCGTCCTGCTTCCTCCTCTCTCCCCACCCCCAACCCCACTGGACTATGGGAATAAGGAAACCATGACTTAGGGGTTACACAAAGATCTTCCAAAGGGTACATCAACTCATCTAGATAGTTGTTTAGTTTTACAACAGGCTACATAAAAAGCATTAGTAAAGTGAGTACAAACTAAAATTTCATATGGACAATGACTTGCTTATACTGCGCTATATATTACATAATAAAATGTAAGTACAATATTTATACTCCAACTGATTTATTTTATAATTGTAAAAATTAGAAAATAAGCAATTTTTCAGTAATAGTTTGCTGTGACAGTTCTTGAATTTTATGTCTGATTTTTGTAAGCAAGCAGTTTTTAAATGAGGTGAAACTTAGGGGTAGGCAAGACAAATCATACTCCTGAAAGGGGTACATTAGTTGGGAAAGATTGAGAGCCACTGTAATAAGAGATGGGAGTAGAGCACGGAGTGAGAGAAACATCAAGTAAGGTTGATTGATTGTCTGGTGGCAGATGCATGAACATCCCCAGTGCAGAAACAAGTAAACAGCCTGAAGCGTGCACTAAAGGGAAGATCATCTAATAAAACTGAAAGGAAACACTTATTATTCTCGTTATTATTCTGCTGTGAAAGAAAGGTAACTAAGGAAATCTAGAGATTTACAGATGTAACAGTTTTCAGTCAAGGTCTTAGAACATTTGTACACAAGTGCTAAATAGGTGACCATTGTAACATGGGCTCCCAGTATGACATATAGTCCCAAGATTCTACCAGGATTCTTCATGAGGTTGCACCATCAGCTGATAAATTAGAGGAAATGAAAGCTATAAGCCTACCTCTATTATATGACATCATACAACTGAGAAGTTTCATTTCATCTCAAAATAGATGTATTCTAACCTATTCAAAGTCTAGCTTCAGGTAGAAGTTGTAGTCAATTATTGCAAATATTCATGGTAATGAATGAATTTTATGCAAAGAATAATGACAAAAATCAACATAAATCAAGAAGATCATGTATTTACAGAGTTCTTCATAGCTTGTCTGGAAACTAAATTGGGATAGAAAACTAGTCAGCTGACAATATTAGAATCAAAGATATCAAATGATATTATACATGCAGTTCTTGTGAGTTAGGCTGATACATGAATGTGGAGCTAGAAAATTCAGCTTTCAGATAATGTCCCAACCATTTTCTTTAGCCTCTCAGCTACCAGATGTGCTCATTTGTAAGGTGAGCAGACTAAATACATATACAAAATGGTCAGAAATAAAACCAAGACATTTCCTGCAAAATTAAAGCGGATTACTAGCATAGGTTGATAAAGGAAGAATGAGGAGTGCCAGAGTTGGTGTAGCATCTTAAAAGCTTTGAAATCTTCTATAGGAGTTGGAGAGTATCTGATATGGATCTGTGCTGGAACAGAAAGATTGACAAAATAGACAAATATTGTCATCAGAAACTTTATTATGTATTCCATACGTACTTTGCTGTGTGTGTTTACATGCACAAATTTGTTTGCATTTCAGGTGAGTGATATTTTACTTGTGACTGATTGCATAAATGGGAAGAGTGCTTTTGGAACAATCAGTGGCAATGAGATGAGGCCTTGGCATAATTTTGATAATGATGAAGCCTGAGATGGTCCCTGGTACTTTGAAAATGGAACAGTCTCCCAGACAGGGAAAGGTCAATCCATAGAATGAAGTCCTGCAATTGCTCAGGATCCCTCTTTAACACAGAGAAGCATGACTAGGAGGAACCTGGGTTAGTCTGCATACAGTGATCCTTAGGGGCCAGGGTTGTAGGTCAGCAGGTGAATTCTTTTTCCTCAGCTGGTGGTCAGTAGCAAGCACTATTCCTGTTTAGAATACCCTGCTGTCTTGTCACTGCGCTGTTTAGCCCAGTCCTTTCTTTGGACCTCTGTCATCATAGTCATCTCCATAAAACCCATTGCGATTTTATAAATAGGTGATTCTGGCTAGAAGAGAGGAATGAAGCTGAGAACCAGATGAAGCCTTCAAAAACCTGTATTCTACTTTTAGGCATGTGTATTAATTAACAAAGAAACCGCGATGAAAACCTGAGACAATGCCTGGGCGGAACAGGAAATCTGAAACCAAGACAGTTTATTCATATCTCTAGACCCAGAAGGAATCCATCATTTGCTCCCATGTCTGTAAACATTCCTGGGAAAGAAGATTTTCTGTTCCTACAAACTAGAGACATCCATGCAAATGTCTTGACATTATGCATCAGTCAGACCTCCCCCTGGCTTTTGTGCAGCAGAAAAGGGGAAAGTTGCACTTAAAAACCAAATATTTTCTTTCAATATGCCTATGTTTATTACAATGTGCACTTGGTGCCACAGTCAAGTGTTACCTGCACCTTTGCACCCCCCACGGTCTCCTCAATGCACCCCTTTAGGTCTCAGGCCTCCATCCATCAACTCTCCTTGAGTGGGGATCTATTTCCCTCTCCCTTCAGACCGGAGAGTTAGGTTTATGTTTCCCTGCAGTTCTCTGTCTTATCCTACCAGGTCTGACCTTAGTCCAGTCACTGTCTCTTAGGAATAATGACAGGGTTCCGGTGAGCAGCCAGCATTCACAAAGCACAATACATTTATTTTAGGATGAAGTGTTACAGATAAAACGTATAATAAAACAATGCACAGTCTGCACAGATACTAATCTTTACAGGTGTCACCCATCTTCCACATGGACAACCTAGCAAGTTCCAGTCCTTCACACCCTTCCAGCAGGGTTTTGTCCTCTTGGGTACAATCTCTTGTAGGTTTTTGGATCAAAATAAAGAACAATTGGCCAGTTTAGGCTGACCTCTTATTCCACAAGCTCTTTCTTCGTCTTCTGGGCCTCTTGAACCCATCTGCAATTCCCCCTGCCCCATCCCACTGGTGGCACTTGTCAAGAGGAGTTTACCAGTCCTGGGACCTGCACTAATTACTCCCTCACTCCACCTCTTGCCCCCCGCCATTTTAGTTCCTGGTAACGCTACCACATGGAACTAGACTGCACTCCCTAGCTCACAAATGTACATATAAAAGGTTACATCACTAACCCTGGTACCTATGGTATCTGGCACATCTCAGTAGAACAGGTGTTTTTTTTTTTTGTTTTTTTGTTTTTTTTGAAATATCCATGTTTTTACGTTTCACATCTGTCACACTCTTCCTTCCAGCCAGTTGTACCTGTTCCTATTGAGTCCCTCAGATACATACACTCTTCTCTCACCTCTGGAAATGATGTTGGTCTAGTCCTGGAATATCTACATTGCCATCAGTTGATTCTCCAGATTGCATCTCTTTGGCCAGTCTTCGGGCAGCTCTTCACAGCCAGGTTTCTCACACATAGGAAATGATGAAGCTCATGCCTTGCGAGCTGACAATAACTTACTTAGACAAAGATAATTATGTAATGAGAAATGTTGGGAATCTCTTGACATCAGACTATAATTATGTTTACTTTTTGTATTGTTGTAGTGCTTAAAGGTCCCTGGAATGTAGCAGCTGCCTCATGAACTGTTCAAATAAAACTTCACCCCGGCTTTTGGTGGTCAAAAAATGCAGAGACTAGATTGGTTAATATAAAATAAACTCCAGACAAAACTCAAAATCCCAGAAGAAAGTCCATCCAAAATTCTACGCAAAACAAAAGTTTCTTTCTCCTACCAATGGGGTGACCAGATATCCTGCTTTTATAGGAATAGCCCCAATATTTGGGTCTTTTTCTTATACAGGCTCCTATTACCCCCGTCCCAATTTTTCACATTTGGTGTCTGGTCACCCTACTTCCAAGGCCTTGTGCCTGAGGCCTTTCTTGCTTTGGTGGGACACTCCCACATGCTACCTGGATGGAGTCTTAGTCCTGATTCTTTTCTAGAGCCTGCTTACTCCTAACAGTTTTGGATTCCTGAGCCTTACCTCTTCCTGCTGCTTTTTATAGGGAAATTACCTGATTCCTCCCAGGTGTAGCTCCTTCAGTAATCAAGGTTGGCTGGCCCCAGGCTCTCCAGTCCTAAAGGGGAAAGCACCCTGTTACAGTTCCAGTCAGGATTGGATCCTCATTGAGCTGGGCACTACACAGAAATAAGACAGGCCCTGCCACCAATGAGTTTAAAATCTAAATAGGGACAAGATGTAATAGGAAGGTGTAGAGTGTAGGACATGAGGGACATGGAGTAGGAAGATAAGGGTGACAGTAAAAGGAATGCAAGATTACATATTCTTAGTTGGGTGTACAATTTGGAAACTCCAGAGTTTATTATTTTAAGATAAGCACTTAGGTTTAATATAAAATTATAAATCACATGTCTAAATATAGTTAACTATCACACTCTGCAAAAGGAATGCGAATGCAAAGTACACACAGTAAGTATTCTGGTCATTTAAAAATAAGACACTTGTAACTTTTCAACACATTTATTTATCTGTTTTCTAATGGCAGAACAGGATTTATTTGAGCCTGAATGTCAATGTACAGAAATGTTGATGTTAACAAATGTAATGTCAAGACATTACAACCTGAATGTAATGCTGTGGTGTCTCTTGGTGCACAAAAGCAGGAAAGAAAGTGCAGCAGCTGTAGTTTCATATCAGATGAGCTGCCTGAAAGATTAAGTTTATTGACTAGAGTACAATATACGGTACGGTACAGTGTATGTGCATGAGGTGTTCCAAACAGCTAAGGAGAGCACACCCTGCCGCAAACCCCTAAGATACAAAGCTGCCCTTTAATGAATGGGTGGATGGGTGTAGTTTCTTTTAAACTGAAAAAATATTTTTGCCCAAAACATCAATGTAGAGACTAAGGATGCATGAATCATTTAAAACAGCTCCCCATCTTTTTTCCTGGCTGTGTTCCTCTAGGCCTTAACTCTCACTAGAACTGTTACTAAAACAAATCATAGAATACACTGCTCTACAGCCAAAATGCTTCTGAAATAAATGTAGTCAAACTTTACTAATTCTGGGACACTGAGAATGAAAATGATGCTTAAAATTGTTGACTGGCTCTAGTTTTCAAGATATGCTACTGGGTCAGTATATACGACCCTTGACATGAGAATGGCGGAGGATAAGTGAGTTATAAAGGGAAGGGATCTCAATTTAAACCAGAAATGACTAAAATACATCTTTGACTGGATCTATGAATAAATCTATGATTGGGTTTGGACAGTACTTGCTTTTTAGGCAAAACAATGAATGATGCAATCTGAAGCTGGTATTGCATCATACATGATATGAATTGCATCATGTTATTCCTAGAAGTCATGGATGATGCAATCATAACGAAGCTTACATCACTCTGCTGAACAAATTGCCCTATATCGGCTCTAGAAATCATACAGTGTCGTGCTCTCTTATTTGTCAGTGTTTGATTTTGCAAAGGGGCACATTTCTGTTTAGCCAAAGTGAGCAGAGATGCCTCGTACTTGTGTGGACAGTGCAGATAACTTCTGCTATGTTTGTGGTGAAGTGAATTTTGCATCACAAAAGCGCAGTATAATCACTATGGTTAAGAAAGCCTATCACCTTTCTTTTGGCTGCAAAATTGGAGATCAGGACAAGAGGTGGGCCCCATACATATGCTGCAACACTTGTGCAACAAATCTTCGCCAGTGGTTGAACAGGAAGAGGAAATCTATGCCTTTTGCAGTGCCAATGATTTGGAGAGAGCCAACAGATCATACCAGCAATTGTTACTTCTGCATGGTGCCTCCAGTTGGGAAAGGTGTGTCAAAGAAGAAAAAGTGGACTGTGCATTATCCCAACATTCCATCGGCTATATGCCCAATACCCCACGGAGAAGGACTGTCGGTTCCTGATGCACCAGAATCATTCTCATTTGAGTGAGATGAGGAAGAGGAAGAGGATGAAACTTCTGGTCCTGAACCATCAATGTCACAGGACCCACATTTTCTCCCATCCTCCTCCTCTGAACCACACCTCATAACACAAGCTGAACTGAATGACCTTGTCAGGGATTTGGAACTACCCAAGAGTAAGGCAAAGCTGTTGGGCTCCAGACTACAGCAGTGGAATCTCCTGGCAGGTGATGTTAGGGTTTCCATGTTCCGTGACCGTCAAAAGGATCTTGTCCCATTCTTCTTCATGGAAGGTGATCTTGTAGCCTGCAACAAACATCGATGGTGTGATGGCAGCCCGCAACATCGTTCACGATCCGAATGAGTGGAGACTCTTCATTGATTCATCGAAGACGAGTCTTAAAGCTGTTTTGTTGCATAATGGCAATGTTTTGCCATCAATTCCAGTCGGTCATGCAGTCCATATGAAGGAAACCTATGACAACATGAAACAACTTTTGAGGTGCATAAACTATGACCAACATCAGTGGCAGCTTTGTGGCGATTTGAAGGTTGTTGCTCTCTTGCTTGGTCTGCAGACTGGATACACAAAGTACTGCTGTTTCTTCTGCGAATGGGATAGTCGTGCAAGAGATTCCCACTACATCAAGAAAGATTGGCCACTCCGACAGTCATTGGAGCCTGGGAGGAAAAGTGTTCAGCATCCACCACTTGTTGAATCGAGGAAGATTTTGTTACCACCCTTACAGATCAAGCTGGGTCTGATGAAGAACTTTGTCAAGGCCATTGACAAAACACAAGCAGCTTTCAAGTACCTCCGTGGAAAATTTCCAAGGTTAAGTGAAGCTAAGATAAAGGAAGGTGTCTTTGTTGGTCCTCAGATTCGTGAACTTCTTCGAGATGATGCATTTGACCATGCACTGCGTGGTAAGGAAAAGACGGCACGGAAAGCCTTCCGGTCAGTGGCAATACATTTTCTCGGAAACAACAAGGCAGATAACTACAGGTTGTTGGTGGAAAACCTCCTCAAGGCATACAAAAGACTTGGTTGCAACATGTCACTAAAGATACATTTTTTGCACTCTCATCTAGATTTTTTTCCACCGAACTGCGGAGCAGTGAGCGACGAGCACGGCGAGCGATTTCACCAGGACATTGCAACAATGGAGAAACGCTATCAGGGCAAATGGAGCCTATCAATGCTTGCAGACTATTGCTGGACAGTGACAAGAGATGCTCCATTTAATGAATACAAGAGACAAGCCAAGAAGCGCCGAGTAGACACTGAATAGGACTAAACTATGTACATAATAGTTTTTTGCCTTTTGTTTCATAATACCTTTTATGTATATAACCCTTTTGCTGATTTTTAAAGTGTTACATAAACAGGACAGGTGAAATATTATCATGTAAAGCAACCATAAACACATGAAAAGATCTAGGTTTACAATTTATGATTAAAACTCTACTATCTACACAATATACATAGACATAAAATGTAAAAACTTAAATATCTTAGAAACAGTAGCCAATCAGTTGTTTTAATGGTCATATTTGAATTTAGCACATCAAAATACATAATAAATATCACATTTTATCTCTGAAGCAGACGACTTCTGAAAAATTGTAGACCAGTGATATCAGGGTTTGAAAAGACCTCAGCAGGTCATCTAGTCCAACCCACTGCTCAAAGCAGGACCAATCCGCAACTAAGTCATCCTAGCCAGGACTTTGTCAAGCCTGACCGTAGAAAGCTCGAAGGAAAGAGATTCCACCACCTCCCTAGGGAACCCATTCCAGTGCTTCACCACCCTCCTAGGGAAAAAGTTTTTTCCTAATATCCAACTGAAACATTACCCGCTGCAACCTGAGCCCATTACTCCTTGTTCTGTCATCTGTCACCACTGAGAACTGTCTAGATCCATCCTCTTTAGAACCCCCTTTCAGGTAGTTGAAAGCAGCTATCAAATCCCCCCTCATTCTTGTCTTCTGCAGACTAAACAATCCCAGTTCCCTCAGCCTCTCCTCATAAGTCATGTGCTCCAACCTCCTAATAATTTTTGTTGCCCTCCAGTGGACTCTTTCCAATTTTTCCACATCCTTCTTGTAGTGTGGGGCCCAGTGTTGTTTATGTTATAGTAGTGCAGGATTGGCCTACTTTGTGCTGAGCACTGTACCAACACAGTGTGTGAGGGGCCATGCACAATGAGCTTACAACTGAAATAAATAAATACACTCTTTTGGTGGTCTTCTCTCCATAGTTAAGATGGGGAACTGAGGTAAAAAGGAATTCTGAATTAGTAGACATACAGGGAGCCTATGTCAGAGCAGTAAATAGAATCCAGGTCTCTTGAGTCCCTGGCACCGTCTTAAGTGCAAGACAGACCTTCCTGACCACAGTTGCAGCTTTTTAAAATGTTGCCCTTACTTACATCGCTACATGCTACAGAATAACAACTCAGAGTAAATTAGACTCTTTTTCTTTGATTGTATCTAACAGAACACACACTGAAGTGATAGGAAGCAGCCTAGGCCTAGTAAGAGACTCAGCAAATCGGTTGGAAACATTGCTACAAGTCATCTTCTGGCAGGCTCATTTTCTCTGGATCACTGCAATAAACTGACACATGAAAGCGCTTCTCTCGCAGATTACAGAGAGCTAGTGAAATGGACAATGTGCAAAACAGGTATGAGTTTGGAATGAAATGTCCAGTGAAGCATTCCTGAAATCAAACCAGGACTCTCTTCTGAATGATACCCTTACATTCATACATACCAGGAAATCACTGAATTTATCTGTATGACAACACAAGAACGGCCATGCTGGATCAGACCAATGGTCCATCTAGCCCAGTATCCTGTCTTCCAACAGTGTCTAGTGCCATATGCTCCAGTGTATATGCTAAATTGGGCCTTTGGAGGCACAGCGAATGGTAAGGAGTGATATCGCGGTGTGAGCTCCATTTCTTCCTGCAAGCACAGTGCCATAACGGGCCAGTGGGGAGGCATATTGTGCCATTCCTCACAACTTCAGTGTACCCCAATGTATCTGAGGCACAGTGCTGCCTAAAGGCAGTTGTGCAGTAGATACAGGTGATTTAATTAATGATAGTTAATTAACCATGAGACCTGGGTTTATTCCCTCCAAGAACAGGTGTGCTTCTGCTCAACTGCCAGCCCTGTACCAGAGTCCCCAGGTGACCTGAGAGAAGGTCAGGTGAAGAGGAGAGTTTAAAAGGGAGAGAAAATACAACAGATCACAACTGTGTACAGATTGACTAAACATGCTTTACCAAAGACTGAGTCCCTGGGCTTTGATGCAGTTTGATAGAGAACATGCACTGGAAATATTTAGTCATTTCAGTTGCCACTTTAAAAACACTTTATCTTGAAGTGTTTTCCTTAAAGAATTTCATTGGTGACATGATCCCTTTAGCCACGAAGAAAAGCCAATGAAACAAGTACTATATATGATATGTGGTTAATTAACTGCTAGAATCATGGTCTGTGCTTCTGGTAAAGGGCAAGTCCTGTATGTGTTATATAACCAGTGCTTTTCAGCTAATATTTCACTGCCCTGTTCTGGATCAGAGCCTCGGTATTTTATTGTTTGTTCTCACTCTTCAGTCTTAAGGCAGATACATCATTATTAAGAGGTTACCATTCTCAGCTGTTGAAATCAAGATAAGCCACAAAAAAAAGAGTAATTGTCATTCATAAATAATCTCCCTTCTCTGACTGGTACTATTCCACTGGTGTGCATTATGCATGCTAGGTGTAAGTAGACATTATGCAGTTTAATAATCCCATTTTAAACAATACAAAATATTAATATGGTTTTTTTTTTTTTTACAAACAGAGTTCAATAAACTGGTAAGGGAGGTACAAAGATTTGGAGATAGTTGAGGCCAGCTCTACTTCCCCCACCTCTGAAGCCTTGCAGCTTGGACCTGAGTAATAATGTAAATCACCTTTCAGGTGCCTGTGACTGCTTGCACCTGTGGAAGTTAAGTCCCTCAACACTTCCACCAGATATTTTGTTTGTGTGACTCATTCCTACTTGATTTTTCAGAATCTACACAAGGTATGTGGCTCTCTTCCCCCTTGTTGCGCTTGTCTCTATGCTTATTTTGCCTGTTCGAGCCCATGTAGAGCTGAGAATGTGTTCCACAAATTCAGGGGACTGTCTCCCTCTGTTTGTACCCATTGTAATATAATTCTGTCTGGTTTGTATTTTGGGACTGTGTTCCTAGCTCTCTTGCTTGTTGGAAAGTCACATCTCAACATTTTAATGTTTTGGAGGCTGCAAATCCTGGCAAGTTGGCTTTTCAGATCTGTAACCATCTTTTCAAAGCACTCAAGGAATTTTCTGAGCTGCAGGTGTAATCTTCTTGGCTGTTTCCATTTCTGGTCCTTAATAGCATGGTCCCAATACCTTGAATAAGTAGAGAATGAATCAAACTTCTGTGTCCAAGGCACATATGGGGAGGCGGGTGGAGGGAGGATGATCTGTGATAAAGATTAAAAGATAACATCTTAAAATAGTGTTATGGAGAAATAAAATGTCTTGTCTTTGTCTCAGAGGGATGATTCACCTTAGAGGAGAAGTGGGATGATTTTTAAACTCTTCCCTCAATCAGTGTCTGTAATAAGATTTTTCAAAACCATTGAACAAGATTTCCAGTGACTAGTGATTTTAGGTGCCTAGCCTGAGACATATTTTGAGGAGCATGATTTTCAGTAATGCTGAGCATCCACAAGTCTCTTAAGTTGTCTCAAAACTTTCTAAATCACTTATTTTCTTTTGAAAATGTAGGTTATTAAAAATGTATCACATTTTCTATTCTTTGGTCAAAAAACGTCTTGTGTACTTTCCTATTATATATTAGGGCCGCAGATGAGCCTTTCTACACCCACAGTCTGATGACAAATGCAGAGGTAGTTGGTACGAAGCAATCATCCAGAACATTACCTTCTGGTGCAGTAATTACTATCTTGTAAAGATTTGGATCATGTTGGTGTTGCAAATGTGTGTAAATCGTCTCAGTGAATCTTCAGACTAATATGTCATCTCATAGCAAATATTCAGCAAACTCCACTATGATCAGATTGCTCTTCTGCACATTTACCGCCTCTTAAGGTGTTGCTAGAAATATTTTTATCTCAGTAACCCCAATATGCCTCTTGGATGCCATTTCAGTTATTAAAGCAAATTAGAAATGAAAGAAAGAGTTTTCAGAAAGGTTTCTCTAGTATGAATTCGTTAATATAAGGCATGATGAAGCATTAAAGTGGCCTAAGATTTTTCATTAACAAAGGTAGATACAGTAGAAGTAGCCTGTAAGGTACAGTTACCTGGTGAAACCCATTTAAAGGATTTTAAATTGCTTACTGAGGTCACTTTTCACCTGGAACATTTTTTGAGGCAAAGATCAGTGTCCAGCTATCAGGTCATTAAGATGACCAAATAAAAAGTCCTGCTCCTTGGCTATCATAGTAAAGTAGCCGAGATGTTGTGCACCTACTTTCTGCTCTTGAGCCAGTGTGGCCAAATTGTTTGGCATCCTGGGGGAAAAAGCAAGCCTGTGGGGCTAGCAAGAACAGAGTAGAATTTGTCAGAGAGGCCCAGTAACACTTGAACACCTTTGAAAATGACATTTCAGACCTCTGAATGAGGCACAGGAAGATGCTGGTCTTTCCTTCTCTCAGGGGACACCTCTTTGCATCAGGCTTGTTTTCGCTGCCTCACTTGTTTATCTGGAATTTGATGACACGTGTATTTATAAGGATTTACTCTTACAGATGTCTTTATCATTCTACAAACAGATGATTTTCTATTTTTATGCACTTTCATGGGTTGAAGTGGGTCTTTTTTTCCTAAAATGAGGGAGCAAAGGTCAGGAAAGCAGAGTACATAGTAAATATTATACAATTATGCTGTGGTTGCAAAAGGTGGATGCCATCAAGGTTTATAGTGAGGCCTTGTTTTCCTCTTGCCCTGCGAAGAAGGAGGCCTCCTCCACAGGGGTGCAGAGCATCAGGGAGTTGCTCCAGACTGGGTGAGGTTAGTGAGTCCATAGTCCCCTGTGGCCAGCTTGAGAACCCCACCTTAGCTGCAGACTTTCATCATAGTCAGCTATGCACTTGTTTGTTTCAGCCCAATCACTGCAATGTGAAGGAGATCCCACTGGGTGGCAGTTGTGGGTCAGGCTGGCTGAGGCACTGGTATAGAGCTGGGACATTAAACCTTTTTTCTTTGTGAGGCCCCCCCAACATGCTATAAAAACTCCACAGCCCACCTGTGCCACAACACCTGTTTTTCTGCCACGCCACAGTGGGCCCCATGTAACTAAGCTTCTCAGGCTTCAGCTTCAGGCCCAGGTGGCGGGGCTCGGGGAGGTGGAGCTTCGGCTTTCTGTCCTGGGCGCCAGCGAATCTAATGCTGGCCCTACTAGGCAGACCCCCTGAAACCTGCTGACAGCCCACTAGGGGGCCTCTTGCCCCTAGTTGAGAACTGCTGGGATAGCACTGGTTCTCAACCTTTCCAGACTCCTGTACCGCGAGTACTGAACAATGGCTGACTTCCTCACTTTTACTATATAATTATAAAATAAATTGATTGGAATATAAATATTGTACTTACATTTGAGTGTATAATATATAGAGCAGTATAAACAAGTCCATTGTATGAAATTTTAGTGTGTGCTAACTTTGCTAGAGCTTTTCATGTAGCGTGTTGTATAACTAGTCTAATATCTAGACGACTTGATGTACTGCCTGGAAGATCTCTGTGTGCCACCAGGGGAGTGTGTCTCCGGTTGAGAACCACTAGGATAGAAGGCGCAAGAGGAGAAGTAGGGATGGCTTAGGAAAAATGTGAATGTTCTATATCGCTGGTGAGAGATACTGCTGTAATGTTTTACCTATAAATTATCTGTTGTTCTTTGGCTTGTCTATTTAGCTTGTAATCTTTCTGAGGCAGGAGCCATGTCTTCCTATGTGGGTGTACAGTACCTAATACAATGGAAGTCCCAGCTTGACTGGGAGATGGGGGTAATGCTGTAATATAAAGAATAAATTATTAGGGCTGGTTTTATCCTTAACTTTAAATAGTCAATGAAACACTGGGTGGCTTTTTGCAAAGTTGAGAATGTCTGTGTCAGGAGAAGGTGACTAAACAGAGTTCAGATATTCTTTAGATGGTATATGAACTCACTATATAATATTGAGCAACATGTTGCAGGTCCAAATACCTCTGACAAAAACACCTTTAAGCATAAACCTTTCCTACCTGTTATTAATCCCCGGAAAAATCCCCCTCAAACATTATTATGTTTAAATGACTGTAAGTGATACCATTCTTAAATATCACAATCAGCACTCCTAGTTTTGTAGGGGATTATTTTTCCATTCCTCCCTCTCAGCTATCATGGTTAGTGATAGTTTGTATGAAGGGTGCTAAATAAAAGTAACTATCTTATCAGTGAGTAGTTTGAGCAAATTTGAGAATATAATTTTTTTCTGCTTGCAAAAACATACCAAAAATCTGATTCTCACGTTCTTGCGGTTAAGTTATAAACACCTGAATTTATGATGGAAATACTGTCAGACCCAGCATAAAACCTATCTTCCATAATAACACATTTGAAGCAAACCCCTCCAAGGAGCCAAGGTCACTGCATTTCCAAGATATCTCCACAGATTCATTGGAGCATCCTTGTTCAGCCAGTGAAATAGTGTGTTACAGCACACTAACGGTAATTGCCACTTTTCCCCCAGATAGTTGGAGTTAAAAGCCTCATCTTTTTGCTTACTTTAGAGTGACAATAAAGTAAGGGTGAAGGTCAATTACATTAAGAAAATGCAGTCAGAAGCAAATACCTGTGTCAGTGACAGAAGTGTCTTAATAATCCTGTCCCATAAAGAGCATGTATCCCTTTCTTTGCCTGTTTTCATGTAATACATACTTCGCAGAGGCAGGTCCTTCTAGAGGAGCTGTAGCAAAAGAATAATTTCTGACATTTCTCAAAGGGCAAGTCTATGCTCAGGTTATTACAGAGAAATCTTTTAACTATAATTTATTTTATTTTGATTGCTCTTCTTCTTGCCTCTTAGCCTACAGGGGAAAAAGGGCATGCACGCTTCCAGCCATGGTTTATGTAAAATTATATAGTGTGTGTGCGTCTAGCAGGATGGGGGTTCTGATGCATTGGTACTGTGCTGGCTGAAATGCCATCCTGCACATTGACTACTGCTTATCTGTGATGGCCAGATTGCAGTGCTATAGCAACTGCTTATCTGTGATAGCCAGATTGCAGTGGTATAGCATCTGATCATGAAACAGACACTGATATCTGTCTCTGTCTGTCTCTCTCAGTGTGGGTGAAGATATCAGTCAGCCACGGGACTCTTGTCTCACATAGGCTGCAAGTTCAGTCCTATAGTTCTGAGGCCAAGCAGCTTACTCCCACAGCAAGACTGGGAAATGTATTCCCAGCCCTGACTCGACTTGTGATTTATTTATTTATTTTGCTTAAATGTGCAGACAGGTTAGTATCAGAAAAGTAATATCTCCTATTGTGACAGTATTGTAAAGGGCATAGAGTCGATGAAGGAAGGCAGACAGATGAGTGCATTTCCTCACTGACGCATGGAATAATCCACAAGCCCTGGGTTTCAGAGCTTGTCACCATTCCTTGGTAGTCCTTTGTCACGGGGGGTGGGGCAGTCCCGTTCCCACACACCCCACTTCCTGGGATTCCCAGTGATTCTTAGCCAGCCAGTAGATCAGAAGGTTTATTGGAGATGCCAGGAACACAATCCAACTCCGAGCTTGTCAGTACAAACAGGCTCCCTTAGTCAGGCCCTTCTGGGGGGCAGGGAGATGAGACCCTGAATCCGGGCTCCCTACCTCTTTCCCAGACAGCTTCTACCTGAGTTCAAACCCTCCACACGTCTGCCTTCCTTTGTTCACTTCCCGGGTAGGTGTCAACTCCCCTCCCCCTTCTCATCTCAGGTTACAGCTCCAGGTATCTCCCTTCAGAAAAGCCTTCCCCCTCCAGTGAAACTTTTGAGATCATGTCCACCTTTCTCCCTGCTTGTCACACCCTTTCTGCCTGGCCTTACAGTGAACACAGATTAAGAAAAAACTATGGTGGTAGCATCTTGTTAGCAGCATTGAGAGGAAGGAGCATGTGATTGGTCATATGTTCAAACAGACTGAATGCATAGCTTGTTTTTGGGTAGTCAAACTTGAAAGTTGCATCTGCAACCCACCATAACAACTGCACTCTCAGAGAACAATTTTTTGAACCATCTGCAAGGCGTTCTCGGTGCTGAGTGCTAGGCTGTTGGAACACTACCGTAAAGATCACAATGCATTCTTGTCTGACTGTTCACAAAGCCAAGAGCAAAACCCAGCTTTGTAGCTGTACTCTCATTATATAACAAGATCCAAAGAATGAATCTGAGGGAGTTATAAAGAGAAGAAAACGAAATCCCAAGTTGTTGAACAGCAAAACATTAGGATGTCAGAAGTGGAGTCCAAGTGAAATAATCTTTTGCCTTTCCTAATTTGTGTTTGGTTTCTGAAATGTGTGGTGACTGGTTCCCCAGTTGTTGCACACTTAGACTGAAACTTGACAAATGCAATGCTATGTAGCATAGTTCTCTTCTATGCTATATACTTGATTTTTTTTTGTTGTTGCTCATGTTAGTGTTGTAGGGGAAGGTTTAAATTTGTGAGCCAAGAGCCATCACTTTTAACTGTGTTTAATGAAAAATAAATCCCTACTACTAGCAAAAACTAATCTTTGGGAAATGATGGCATTTTCTGGAAAACATTTCTTCCACAGCAGAAAAGTCTAGGAGCCAGGGCTACTGGTACTGGTAATAATAAAAAGTTCTGTCTCATTTGTAGCTTTTCTAAGAGACACACCTGAATATGGCTGCTGTCTTGTGCTAAAAATAGGAATTTCAGAACAGTGTGACCTTGTTGCCAAGAAGGCTAACGACATATTGGGCTGCATTAGTAGGAGCATTGTTGGCAGAACACAGGAAGTGATTATTCCCCTCTATTCCGTACCAGTGAGGCCACATCTGGAGTATTGTGTCCAGTTTTGGGCCCCTCACTATGGAAAGGATGTCGATAAATTGGAGAGAGTCCAGTGGACGGCAACAAAAAAGATCAGGGGGCTGGGGCACATGATTTAGGAGAGGCTGAGGGACTAGGCTTGTTTAGTATGCAGAAGTGATAAATGAGGGGGGATTTGATAGCAGCCTTCAACTACCTGAAGGGGAATTCCAAAGAGGATGGAGCTAGGTTGTTCTCAGTGGCGGTAGATAACAGAACAAGAAACAGCGCAGGAGGTCTAGATTGGATATTAGGAAATACTATTTCACTAGGAGGGTGGTGAAGCCCTGGAATGGGTTACCTAGGGAGGTGGTGGAACCTCCATCCTTAGAGGTTTTTAAGGCACAGCTTGACAAAGCCCTGGCTGGGATGATTTAGTTGGTGTTGGTTCTGCTTTGAGCAGGGGATTGGACTAGATGATCTTCTATGATTCTAACAGCTCATTAATCTTCATTGTAAATCATTTCTAACATAAGAGTATGTGGTGTTAGAGAAGCATCCTGTTAAAACAGTTGCTTAAAGCTACCTGTTCTGTGGTGTATTCCAAGAACAGTGACTCTCTCTCTTCTGTTTCTAATTGTATTTCTCTATTTGGTTTGTACTCTTTAACCTTGTGCCCATAGAATTCATACACTCCACAGCAGCAATGTGCGTGTTTGGCACAGATTTATTAGACGACAGCACTGTGTATGTTACTGTGCTATATAAATAATATAAAATATACTGAGATGGCCAAATTCTAGTTGGTTGAAAAGGAGCAAAGTAACTGTTGTATACGAAAGCAAAAGAGCTAGATTTAAATATTAAATTACTGAGCATCTTTTCATCTCTTCCGAAAAAGATTGTGAGCATGGGATACTTACCCTCATAGACAACTCCATTTCCCTGAGAGAAGTGCTAAGAAAAGACTTGCCAAAGGTTTCAGTCTCTTAGCGAGTTATTCGGCCATATTGGACGGATGAATGACAGAGAAACAAGGTGTCCTGAGGACATGAAAACAACTACTTGCCCACTATGTGTAGCTGACTTCAACACATCTCACTTTAGCCTATTTACTCCCCATGTTTCTTTTTCTCTCCCTGTATTTTGAAACTGTAAATCCTGTAGCCCCTTGAACTCTTCAGTCTATTTACTTCATTGGTCTTTTGTTAGCGTGTTCTTCTTTATCTTTTGTGTGAGGTAATGTTTCCTAAGCTGCTACTTTGCTCTCTACTACTTCGTGGCTTGAACTTCGAGACTTTAAATACATAAATAAATAAAACTATACCTTTTGTTGTTTTAAAAACTGTGTAAAAAGTCTGCACATTTACCATTAGATTCAGTGCTCATCGTTTATTACCTCAGTGTTTTATGAGCTGGTGAACTGCATGAAAAGAAATGAATTTGATGATTCTGTTTTTTAAGGCAAGGCAGTTTTGCAGCCTTATTTAAGACCTGGTTAGTGGGGTATAAATTAATTTTCTTGAAGCACAAAATACCATGCTTCAGATAGATGTTCTAGTTACTTGCAATAGAAATTGCCCCTTAATTAAAGTCTGTATGAGCAAAATAAAAAAAAGGTGCACTTTTGCTTAATTCATATAATGCAACTGTGTATATAGAACATTATTTATTAAAAATAATCTAATTATTCCATCTTCAATTTGACACGACTCTACCATATATTGGCTTGACCTTATGAACATTTTCCTTGTTTGTAAGCTGGGAGTTACCAAAATGGTGCAGTTGTGTGTGTTCTTTCCTGTGGGTCTACTTACAGCCTTACTTCATCCTCATCAAGTCAATTTTAAAGAATTAAAACAGCTTGGCACATCATTATTGAGATGACCATAAACAAAAGTAGTAGTTTTAATTTTTCTGTAATTCGGCTGCTCACAGAAAAATTAGTTTTTCTGTTTCATTCCCTCTGACTCCTGTGGGATATTGCTGAATTCCCCACTCCAGCCTCCCAGGGGCACTTCAGATTGATATAAAACGGTCACTGTAAAATTCCATGTAATAAAGTACCATGAAGCCTATTTTCTTGCATACCCAGAGCAGTAGAATCACAGGGGAGATCAGAAGACAACTTCTAATGACATCTGTGTAAACAGTCTACTTATTTTTTGTTTGCAGTGTTGTAGCTCTGTTGGTCCCAGGATATTAGAGAGACATGGTGGGTGAGATAGTATCCTGTATTGGGCCAACTTCTGTTGGTGAGAGAGACGAGCTTTTTAGCTACAAAGGGCTCTTCTGGTCTGAAGAAGAGCTCTTTGTAGCTCAAAAGCTTGTCTCTTTCACCAACAGAAGTTGGCCCAACACAAGCCATTACCTCACCCATCTTGTCTCTCTACTTTGTTTTTATTAAGAAAGAAGTTGATTACAACCACTTAGGGGACCAGGGTTCAAGAGTAACATAGAAATTACTCCTCTTTCCTTTCAGTAAAGATTTGGAGAGACAATGTATGTGTGATAATATTTTTTATTGGACCAGCTTCTGTTGGGGAAAGGTACGTGCTTTCAAGCTGCACAGAGCTCTTCTTCAGGAAGCTTGTACCTTCCCCCAACAGAAGCTGGTCCAGTAAAAGATATTACCTCACCTACTTGGTTTCTCTCATATCCTATGACCAACATGGCTTCATCAGCACAGCAAAGAAAGACTTAAGCTGTTGCAGAGTTGCCATCTGGACAGTCACTATGTTGCTGTTCAGCAGTCTCCCTGCTGGACAGTTCTAGAGGGACTTTGCTTCATGATAAGCAGCCATCCAAACGCCATGGTGCTGGGGGAATGTGAAATGATGTTGTTAAAATGCTCAGATGACAAATGGGTTCTTTGGACAGAAACATCTTTCTTTTTTAAATGGAAAGTGTATGGAGAGTTTCCAGGATGTGCTGTATTGGTGTCTGTGCATGTGTCTACGGTGGATAAAAGCCTGCAGCTGGCCCGTGGCAGCTGACTGAGGTTCAGACTAAAGGGCTATTTAATGTAGTATAGACATTTGGACTTGAGCTGGAGCCCAGATGGGAGGGTCCCACAGCTCAGACTGCAGCCCAAGCCCAAATGTCTACATCACAATTAAACAGTCTCATAGCCCAAGTCAGCTGGCATGGGCCAGATGTGGGTGTCTAATTAAAGTATAGACATACCCTTGGAGTACGTCTCCAAAGCAATATATGTGCATGATGTTCACATAATATAAACTAATACTTTGCTATATGGTGAGGGTGTCCCACAAATCTCCAAAACACAGGTCAAATAAATTATGTTAATAGCAGTGTGGGTATATAAAATTAACTAAGGAAAACTCCAATTTTCTGGAAGCAACCTTTACAAAAACTTTTGTTCAGTTGTGAAGCATGGAAAAAGTCCGTAAGAAAACACATCTCGAGAGAATGTTTGTTACCTTAGTTAACTTCTATTCCACGTGTGTGAGAGAACTGTGCTATCTGAGAAACTACTGCATAATAACTATGGGCAAATGTTGACTTTTTCATGGCAACCTCTGTAGCTAATGGGAATATACATATATATTTATTATGAAATAAGGAACTCTATTTACAATTTTCTGCATGCAGTCTTTCAAAAAATATTGTGTTCAGTTGTGAAGATACAGAGACACTATGATAAGAACATAAGAATGGTCGTACTGGGTCAGACCAAAGGTCCATACAGCCGAGTTTCCTGTCTACAGACAGTGGCCAATGCCAGGTGCCCCGGAGTGAGTGAACCTAATAGGTAATGATCAGGTGATCTCTCTCCTGCTATCCATCACCCCCCTCTAACAAACAGAGGCTAGGGACACCATCCTTACCCATCCTGGCTAATAGCCATTAATGGACTTAACCTCCATGAATGTATCCAGTTCTCTTTTAAGCCTTGTTGTAATCCTAGCCTTCACAACCTCCTTAGGCAAGGAGTTCCACAGGCTGACTGTGTGCTGTGTGAAGAACTTCCTTTTATTTGTTTCAAACTGCTGCCCATTAATTTCATTTGGTGGTCCCTAGTTTTTATATTATGGAAACAAGTAAATAACTTTTCCTTATTTACTTTCTCCACACCAGTCATGAATTTATGTGCTTCTATCATATCCCCCCTTAGTCTCCTCTTTCCCAAGCTGAAAAGTCCTAGCCTCTTTAATCTCTCCTCATATGGGGGACCTTGTTCCCAACCCCTAATCATTTTAGTTGCCCTTCTCTGAACCTTTTCTAATTCAAAAATATCTTTTTTGAGATGAGGAGACTGCATCTGTACGTAGTATTTAAGATGTGGATGCACCGTGGATTCATATAAGGGCAATAAGATATTCTCTGTCCCTTTTTTAATAATTTCTAACATCCTGTATGCTTTTTTGACTGCCGTTGCACACTGTGTGCATGTCTTCAGAGAACTATCCATGATGACTCCAAGATCTTTCTCCTGATTCGTTGTAGCTAAATTAGCCCCTATCATATTGTATGTATAGTTGGGGTTATTTTTTCCAATGTGCATTACTTCACATTTATCCACATTAAATTCCATTTGCCATGTTGTGGCCCAATCACTTAGTTTTGTGAGATCTTTTCGAAGTTGTTCAGAGTCTGCTTTGGTCTTAACTATCTTGAGCAGTTTAGAATCATCTGCAAACTTTGCCACCTCACTGTTTACCCCTTTCTCCAAATAATTTCTGAATAAGTTGAATAGGATTGGTCCTAGGACTGATCCTTGGGGAACACCACTAGTTACCCCTCTCCATTCTGAAAACTTAACATTTATTCCTACCCTTTGTTCCCTGTCTTTTAACCAGTTCTCAATCCATGAAAGGATCTTCCTTCTTATCCCATGATGACTTAATTTACTTAAGAGCCTTTGGTGAGGGACCTTGTCAAAGGCTTTCTGGAAATCTAAGTATATTATGTCCACTGGATCCCCCTTGTCCACACGTTTGTTGACCCCTTCAAAGAAGTCAGAGATTATTAAGACATGATTTCCCTTTATAAAAATCATGCTGACTTTTGCCCAACAATTTATGTTCTTCTATCTGCCTGACAATTTCGTTCTTTACTATTGTTTCAGCTAATTTGACCAGTGTTCAAAGGTAGTTCTCAAACTCGTAGGGGCGCAACTTTTGTGTTTTATTGACTACAGATTGCACAAAGTGACTTGGTATGACAAAAATATTAACGGAGGAAAAATGCAGAAAATCCAAAGATCTAGGTTTAATGCGCTTTTGCTACATTGCAATTCTCCCAAAACCATCATTGTGGAATCCTTATAGATAATGTTTATTGACATGGTTAACGCTTTGAAATAAGAGTTCTTATTACCCTAGCATTGCTAAACAGGAACATTGAGCTAATATGTAATGTATTTGTGTGGTCTAGGATGGTCTGTGTCTCACCATTTGCAACATTTTCTCTAGGTATTACTATTTTAGAAATGCAAAGATTCTAGCAGACTTGGTAAAATTAAAGGAATAAGGGTATTCCCAAAACAGGATATAGTGATTGTTGAGAAGGAAAGTTTAAAAAAATACCATTGCCAATGTGCAGCAACAGTGACTTGATAGGGTGAATAGGGATTTTCCATAGTTGGGTTTGTTTGGCTATCCAGAAGGGCTGCACTGACTATAGAGATCAAATTACAGAAATCAGAAGATAAGGAATGCTTTATCCAGATTACAGAATAAGCTCTGATTTTTTTTTTCCTTCTGTGATGTAACTCAGCACAGTTCTAGCAATGATTATAACTTTGACAGTCACTACTGAAATGCACTGAAAGTGAATGTGGCATGACCATTCCAAGCAGGTAGTTTCCAAAATTCAAATGAAGAGAACCCCAAATCCTGAAGATTGACGCCTTTGTTATATGTAAAGATCAAAAGGCACTGTCAGCCATTTTGGTTTTAACAGCCTTTTTTGCCTTATGAACTAAATTCTGGGCATCGTCATGTTTCAAAGGATTGAAACCTTGTTTTATGTTATATTGCATAAAGCCAAAACATAGGGCCTAAAGGGAAAAAAAGTTCTTGGTTTTACTTTGCTCTTAGCACCCAGTATAAAGTCAGAAAGGAGCATTAGCAGTTAACTCCAGAGCTGCTGCCCTGAAATCCTTGGCTCAGAGACCATTCATCACAGGCCTGACCTACGATCTTAGAAAATATCAAGAAGAGAAGAAAGAATAGAAGAAAATGTTTCTATGGAAAAAGAAATATATTTCCCCATGTAATCCTCCCCTTTTTCATTTTGAGCCCAAGTTACTCTCCATTTGAATATTGTTCTTTTGTTAATGTACTGTCTACAAATACTATCATTTATTTGTCACTGTAATGGCATACCTGCCAGCATACATAGTGAGCGTGCAATTTTATGCTTGTTAGACTTAGAATAGCAGGAGACACGATGGCACAGGATTTATAATTAAATTATTGTCTGCCAGTCTCATTGTAACTGTCATTAACTCATCAATTGTAAAACATTTTGGGGTGGCTAAAAAACTGGAACAAAACACTAACCAACATTAGAGTTGGTAATCAGCTTCAGTAGTAGGTGGACATTTCATTATTTTGCATGTAATGTTATACAAATCCCACATATCACTGCTACAGAAATGTTGGGGAGAGAGAACCTGAGTCTAACAATTATCTCTTCTAAAAAGATGACACCTTCAGCAGCATGATGACCCCTAGTACCACACAGAGACATTGGTGCATCACTGACTCAAAGCACCCCATACTGAGTCATGCACACTTCCTACAGAGTACACTGAGTTTTCTTTGGAGAGCTGCCATTCGGGCTTTGATCAGACCCATCCCTGTTTAGCTTATGAGATAGTGAGCTCATAACTCAATGGGGGTGTGTTCAGATGGTGTGTGGTGGTATTTTAAGAAGACACTAGAAGCCAGTGATGCATGTTCCTTTCAGCAGAAGGTACAGCATGTAGCCAAAAGAATTAGATGCTTCACTCTTTATACCAGTAATGGTAGCTAATTGTCTATACAGTGCAAAACCTAGCTCTTGGATAGGAATTACTAGACTGGATCAGCAGATAAGAGCTCCACTCTTCTTACTGACAGATACTTCAGAGACAGAGCTCAGAAAGATATGAGAAATCACATAATGGACCATTATGGAATAACTTGCCCTCCTAGGGTTTTCTGGAGTCAGGTGACTTTGACTGTAGTAGGGCACAGTTTGATCCTATGACTTTGGCCGGAAAAGATGAAAAAAGGTCAAAAACAAAGTTCTCAATTTTTAAGTCATGTTTTCCGGCATGGGAGATGAACAGAGTAAAATACAGAAGGTATATAGTACTGACGTGGAAACATTTCTAAAGGTAATGTTTATCATGAGCTTCCTCTGCTCTATAAACCGAGATAATGCTGTTGGTTCACAGAATAGCCTGGGAATGTAATAAATGTACTGATAGCAGCTAATAGCAGAAATATACTTAGTCCTAAAGACAAAAAATACTGTAGGATATGGCTAGTAATTCCCAAAAGGAATTCTCCTATTAAGGCATCTCAGCCTCTTTACTCTCTTCAGTTGTCAGTATTCCCAAAGCAAGAAGGTTAATATGTGATAGGCCGATATAGGACTGACTTTCATTCCTCTGATTCATATGACCATTTGGCACTAATATTTACTCACATATTGAATAAAAAGAGAGTAAATACTTGAGCCACACTGTCTTCTCATTACACTCAAAGGATTTGTGCAAAGCCTAAATAGTTACTGCTCACCTAGTTAATGTCTGGGTGAGATTGAAATTTTTTTTCATGAGATTAGACAGAGAAAATGCAGTGGTGGAATGTGTCATTGCAGTTTGTTTTGAGGAGTTAAGATATAGCGACATCAATCAAAAATGATGGTGTAATGCAAAGCTGTGAATGTGCTGTGTGCATAATGCACTCCAATAAATGACATTTAAAAGGATCCACGAGGAAAAAAACCCTTCCTCCTGACAGAGTCAGAAGTTCATGTCAAATTACCCAATTATCCTTTCATTAATCCAGTTCCTCCAATCGCCCCCTCCTCCCGAGTCCAGTTTCCACTAGTAGTGTGAATGTTTTGATGTTACTTTTGCATCATTGTTATCTCTGTTAATAACCACCATTCTTATATATACATGTATATATTAAAAATAGTTACATAATGATTAAAGATGTATTAATATATTTTAACATTAGGGCAGGATGAAATTAAGCTAGGTGGGAAAGGGGAAATTAGCCTGAATATCAGCAATCCTTCCCTAAAACTTGAATCTGTTAGCTTGTGAAATAGTTTGCAAGGGCGGTTGCCGAAACACCCATTCATTGATTGGAATATCAAATGCCAGATCGGATAAAGGTGTGGTGGACAAATAATACAAAAAGTAGTTCATGAATAAAAGGGGTGAGTTCAGTCCAGGTACGTGAGGTTGTTATTCATGTTCTTATTAACATCCAGTAGTAATTTGAATACCTCTTGAACGTATTTATCTAATCATCATTTTTGCATGCATGCATATTCACTCTAATATCTAAAATGGAAATGTTATAAATAATTCATAATTTATTATCCTCCCATTTGAAGCTTCTGTTCTCAAATCAGACAGCAGAATCACTCAGGTAACCAGTTACACACCACAAAACAAACAAACAACCAAAAAGCAAATAGGTGAAATTTTGGTGAACTATTTAGTAAATTCTAGATGGCATGAAAAGGGTGAAATTTATCCTGCAGATCGGGCCCAATTTCCAGCTAGGCGCAAAGGTCAGCTGTAGGTGCAGGGGTTGGAGGGGTGCTGAAGATGCTGTTCCTAGGGATGCATAAGGTGTAAATCTGGTCCTGTCTGCAGATAGGCCAGCACAAAGTCTAGTCATCACTTCAGTTCCATCTCTGGTCTCAAAACAGGCCTTCTGCAGTGGGTGAATTTCCCCCAAACACAAGAAAGAGCTAACTTCACTACATCTAGTATCAGAGGGGTAGCTGTGTTAGTCTGTATCTGCAAAAGCAACAAAGAGTCTTGTAGCACCTTATAGACTAACAGATGTTAGGGATCATGAGCTTTTGTGGGCTAAGACCCACTTCATCAGATGGGTCTTCACCCACGAAAGCTCATGATCCCTAACATCTGTTAGTCTATAAGGTGTGTGACGGAGTCAGACCAGAAGGATATAGGAGAGTGCTGGAAGGCAGGTATATCAGCCTCAGGATGTGCAGGTCCTTGTTCCCTGGATAGCCAAACAAAGGCTACACCAGAACAATCAAGACACCTGGGGCCAATTAAGAACCTTCTAGAAAGGAGTAGAAACAGCTAGCCTAATTGGGACACCTGAAGCCAATCAGGGACTGGCTGAATCCAGATAAAAACCTCTCAGTTAGTGAGGTGGGCTGTGGGTGTCAGGAGCTGTGGAAGGAGGTTGTGCTGTTGGTGAGACTGAGTGGTGGACAACATATCATCCAGAAGGAAGGATGCCCTGAGGTAAGGGTGAAGCGGAGTTTGAAGAAGCGGGGACTGCTGTGGGGAAGTAGCCCAGGGAATTGTATTGTGTTTTGTGGATAAAAGGTCAGCCATCTTAGCTGATACTATTAGGGTCCCTGGGCTGGAGCCCGGAGTAGAGGGCGGGCCTGGGCTCCCCCCCTTTTTCCACCTTCCATACTGGCCTGTGATGAAGGTAACTCACTAGGTGGTGACTCTTGCCAATTATACTGAGAAAGGGAGGTCACTCTGGGGCCTAGATGAGTTTCTGAGGCCCCTAAATCTGCCAGGAAGCGCAGGACCCACAAGTACAAACTTGGAGCTTTGTCAGAGGTGCTACAAGACTCTTTGTTGCTTTTGCAGATACAGACTAACACAGCTACCCCTCTGATACTAGATGTAGTGAAGACCCATCTGATGAAGTGGATCTTAGCCCACAAAAGCTCATGATCCCTAAGATCTGTTAATCTGTAAGGTGCTACAAGACTCTTCACTACATCTGTTATTTGCAATGAATAATTTGACCAGCTCTGAGTGAAATACAATGAACAATCCCACACTGTCAGAGTAAATGATTTCTAGTACTTTTTTTCCTTCTGCATTTCTGTGATTCTGAAGAAGATTTTGTTGCTGATGCTGTTTCTCCTTATTTCTCCTCCAGCTTCGCTAAGTGGCTCTTGGTAGAATGCATCTGCATCTTGATGCCCATTATAGTCATTGCTATTCATATTTGTTTTGCACTGACTAAAGAAAAACCCCATTTTACAGTAGCCCTACAGGATATATTAATTTCTGGCTCTCATTTTCAAGCTACTGTATTATGTTTTAGACTTGATGTAGTGCTCTCTTATCCAGGAGTATATAGAGGTGTATTTGAACTGCCAGCGCATGAATGACTAGACTTTGACTTTCATCTTTATGTGTAGGATTTTGTATTATGGAATTTTAGTGGAAAAGCACCTCTTGATTAGTTTGCTGGATATGGGCAATCATAGAGCAACTTGGGCCTGTACCAGCAAGATAAACATTTCCCCAAAAATTTGTGTGTCAAAATATTTTAGAAACATTTAAAGTGTTTCCTATTGATAATCATTAATATCCAATACAGCTGCTTTTGAAAAATCTAATTATCACTGTTGGGCAATGAAAAAAGAAAATATCAAGTAAACCTTCTTGAACAATAAAGGAAGAATAGTGCAATAGATGCTATATAAGTTAGAGCTGGAAAAGATTAGGGGTTTATTACAGGAGAGGGAGGGTGAGATTCTGTGGTCTGCATTGTGCAGGAGGTCCAACTGGATGATCATAATGGTCCCTGCTCACCTTAAAGTCTATGACTCTAAGACATAAGAGAGTTTGTCCTTCTGTCACATCCAGGTTTACTTCCTGCAGTCCACAGCAAGAGCTTTCCCCACTCCAGTTGTAAACCACTTAAACAAACAGTCCCATTGGGATGCTCTTTCTAGGCTTGTTGATCTTACTAGTGGAATATTTTCCTTAATGTTCAGTCTAAATGTTATTTTCTTAATTTTATCCCGTTATTCATATTTAGACCCCTTATATCCTCCAAACAGTTAATTTCCTTCACTGAGAGACTCTTATCCTTCAAGGTGGTTTTATATCTTACTGGTCCCCCATTAATTCCATCATAACACTGGTTGTATTTAGAAATATTTATAACCAGGATCCTGTTCCCTCTCTCCCATAATATTTATATTGGGTGACCAGAAGGGAGATGATTTATCCTATGATTTATCAGCTTTCACTGCTAGAGTTTTAAGTTTATAAATAGCTCTTTTTACCGCACTCCCCATACTAATTAAAAACATGTAATCTCTTTGACTTACCTGTTCTTAAAGCAATTGCAACATTAGACCTTGTTTATTCTAATGAGGAATGTTGATTGAAGAAGCTCATTGTACTTTTATCTTCAAGGGCTTGAAGACAATAGTATCTTGTAAATACATATCCTGACCATTGGGTGTGGATGTGAATTTACAAGTTACAGCACACAGTGCGAAGAACCGAATTCTAAATATTTAATTCTTTGTTAACTATAGCAGAAAAATAAAGGAGAAAGAAAACAGAAACTGAGGAAGATGATCCATTAGTGAATCTCCATCTCAGCGCTTCCTTTAGAGCCTTGTGCTAACTCAGGTCCTCAGATGGCTCTGTACGTTTTACTTTAGACGGTGCTGTGCATTTTCATGGATTTCTGTTAAGCTGGCATAGCACTATGCAAAGTCCTTGCCATCTGTACGTTATTCCGTATGCTATGACACAATGTGCGCATTTAATTGTAAGCATTGACCACTATCACAGTTTTGCTTTTGCTCTTATTACAATGGATTATTGGCTCATTTGTGTAATTCCTGGAATTGCTCTGCTCCAAAAACAGGCACTCGGATCACACTAGTAACTACACTGTGATGCCAGTAAGCAATATCTCACTGAACATTTACATTACTCTATACTTGAGTAGCTCTGTTTGAATCGATGCCTTACTGTTTTTAATATTTAGTGAGAGTTGCATGTTGACTTTTTTTACCTGTGTATATGTACCTGTGTGGCAGGGTGGAGGATGTAAACTACTACAAAGTTTACTCTAAAGAACGGGGGGTGCAGTCAAATAAGTTTGTGACTCACTTCTCTAGAGCAGTGGTCTTCAAACTAGAGTGCGTGCACCCCAGGGGGGGTGCGAGACCCCAGCGCCACCGCCAAGACCACCCTGGAAGATCACCAAACTCCCGGGCGGGCTATTTTGGTCCCGCCGAAATGCTGCCGCGGAAAGCGGAAGCTTCCGCTTTCCGCGGCAGCATTTTGGCAGGCATACCTGCAGGGGGCCGCCAGACTTTTCCCTCCGCAGAAAGGGGCCGTGGGGGGAAATGTTTGAAGACCCCTGCTTTAGAGTACTTCATATTGACAATTACTGTCCAACAATGTGCAATAAAGAGGTTATAATTGCTGGATTGACCACTCCTGGTGTCAGGGAGTCCCCACGTAGCACAAGACTGGAATATGCCATTTCTCTTTCAGCATCCAGGGTAGGAAGTGTAGGCAGAACTGTGCACCAGCTAAGGCTCCCTGGAACAAAGTCCATTCACACACCATTATAAACCTCTGCAAATTATAGCAGCGTCAAGTCACTTTAACTTGGTTGACGGCTGAGCCAACCCGATGACTGGTGGGTCATAACGGTGACCTTTATAAATGAGGCCAGTTGCTGTGATCAAACTCATTGTCACTTACCATAGAAACAGTCTCTTATTCAGATACATAGCTGGTTCCATTGAATTCATTAATGGAGGTTACAGCTCGAAATGAGGGAAGTTGTGTTTTATTTCGTTCCCCTTAATTTGATTGCATTGGATAATCTGGCCAAGGAAAAATTATGACCAGTAGAAAATAACAGCAATTTGTCTGCCGTGCATTTTGGACCACAGTACAAGAAACGTTATGTACTTTCAAAGTCCGTAATCTTTGATACCTGGCAATGAAAGGAGATACCAGACTCCAAAGAGGATTGTAAACATTATTGTCAAGCAAAGGTCACAAAATAGAAGAATTTGTGCCATCCATGCAGTTCGTTTGTGAGCTCTGCACTAACGTACTCCAGGATTTAATTTGTTTTCTCAGAACTGTCTTGGCCAAAGGCTGCATGGTTAGGAGCTGGGTAGCACGCTGCAGTCATTTGTGACTGTGATAAACCTTCGTGAAAACTGCCAGGAATTATCCATACAGGAAAAAATGAATATCGTCCAGGTGATACTGAAGTGTATGTATACAAAGTAACGCAACTCCAAAACTGGGCAGTAATCAAATAACCCCAACCTGCCATTATCCATGGGCACCAAAAATACTGGCATATTCCATGATAAGCTACACCATTATGTCATACCTTTCCCAAGACTCACTCCTATTCTACATACAGGAAGCTGCAGCTGAAAAACAATGTCATTTTATCTCCAGTCTCCAGGAGAATCTGGTATCAGGAGTTAGGCTATGTGATTATGAAATGTGCCTAACAGTTAATTTGTAGCTTTTGAGTAGGCTGTGGCAATTTTTCTTATTTTATATGCTCATTAACTAGTTGTATCTGTAAATAAGATAGTGTCCAAACTAAAACTGTATTTTATCACTATATGTAGCCATCTGTCTGTCTTAAGATATTTCAAAGGAGCCTGTCATTAAGATATCAAACTAACTGTTGCTTAAATAATTGTGTTAGTAGTGAAAGTGCATCTGATGAATGTGTGCTTAGCACTAATTAATGCAGAGCATCAGGCATTAGAAAAGGGAGTGTTAGCTAGGACACCTGTTTGTTACTAATTCTCCTCCAAAAGTACCCTAGGATCTATAACCTGGACAGTATCTGCTAGGGACAAGCCAAAAGCATTTGGATTGAACAACTCATCTAAAGAACAGATAAAGGTTTTGCGGGGCTGAGTTGTAGATATTAAGGAGGTGAATAACAGGCCACACAGCAAACTGAGCCCCTGCCTTTTGAAGGATTTTTTCTGATACATAGACTCCTACCAAGTCCAAAGCTTGATCTGGCCTGATGTACCCCATATCCCAACATGTCTTTCATGAGGATCTCAGTAGGACTGGAAGTTTTGACTTGCCTCCAGCTGTCTGCAGATATCCTGATTTTGAGTGATCACATGGTAAATGCATTCTGTTCTGACGCGTGAAAGCCCCAGCGTGATTTCAAAAGAGCAGCTGGCCCAGCAGATTTAGTCAGATCCTACTATGCATTCAAGAGGTTATTGGCCTAGGTACATATCTGGGTAGAATGGACCTTGGGTTGTGTCGTCGGCAAAGAGGTGAAAGGAGGAGAGGACGCGGTCAGTTGTGCTGAGCAGAAGAACGGTCTGATGTGGTTGAAAGGAATCAGGTGGCGAAACGGATTTGTAGAAGACTGACAGATGAGACACCAAGACCAAAGTTTGCCTTTGGGGGGAAATAAGTAGATAAGCATTGCTACATCTTGAGGTTTGCTCCAGGCAGGTTTCACCCCTCGTTGCCGGGTGGATAATATTCTGAAGGCTTACAATGAGTTAATAAAATGGCTTCCCTTCTATTTGGGTTGTCAGCATGGTTTAAATACAGGTCCATCAACACAGACTCTAGCACTTAGAGTAAAAGAGGAACTCTTGTTTGATAGCAGTAGAAGGCTGCTTCCTCTAGTGGACCAGACAACAGAGGGGAATGTGGCACCCATGCTGCTAGTGTATTACATTTACTGTAACCTTGCTTGAATCCCCTTCAATAGTATAAAGTATGTCACTCTGCATGTACCTTCTTTGAAATGGATGCTGCATTCAATCCACACTGGGTGGGTGCAGAGTTGGACAGCATTGCCAATCCCAGGGCTTTTCCTGCTTTAATTAACTATTTAAATTGTTTCAGAAGTGGGAGCAGACTGTCTCATGGGAAGAAACTTGGTGTTGGAAGGCTGAGATATCTCCTGACATTGTGGATCCAGGAGATTTTCATAGTGTGTGCAACACTGAAACTGATGATTTTTTTTTTTTTTATCAGGCTTTTTCTACTAGGAAACTGAGATGCTGTGAAGCATCAAACAGTGGAATTTGAGAGCTGACAGCACACTTGAGCCAAGGTGAGGTAGGGAGATGACAGAGGTAGATCAAACCTACAACTAAAAACCGGCTGTATTTCAATACAGCCTGTCAATGTGTGTACCACAGTCTCTGTTGTGTATGCTCTACAGAGAGGAATTCTGAATTCTATTAACAATGGCTCAATATCCCACTGTACATCCTGCTGTTAGATATCGCTCTTCCTTTTGTATTCATCTTTTTCTAGTGACGCCAATAGAAATTGGCATCTAGGCTTATTTTTTAAATTTAATCCACCATAATGTTTATATTTCTTGCTGGCCACGCATGTTCATGCCGGACCTTCTGTGCTGCTGTGAAGGGTACACAAAATAGGTGAGACCTTACTCTCTGAGTGTTGTGTATGTCACTGGTGATGCTGATAAACAAGAAATGAAACAGAGCCATATTGACATGCAATCCATGATTCTAACTGTGGTGTCACCATACTAAGATGACTTCATAACTGGTCAATAATTTCCTGAACCACCTTAATTCTGCAGAAAAGAAAGCACAACTACCAGTTCATCTAGGGAGTTGTCTCTTGATTTAGGGAAATGAGTTGTGGAGCAGGGCAGCAAAGCTGATCTTCTACATCATCAACTTTCATCTAATAAGGTATTTTCCTGTGTGTTTAATTCAAGAGAGTGAAGGAATCATTTTAAAGAAACATTCTTGCATCAGGTTTGATGCGATAAGACTATTATGTCTGGCAGTTTTTCCATATTGTGATCATTTATAAAGAAACATAAAATGTAGGTTTGTACAGATTTATTTGGAAGCATGCTAGACAGGTAATACTTCATCTAATTTCCCCCATACTCCAACCCTATGACACAGTCAACATTTCCTGTCTGTCTGAGTCTCTCTGAATACAGCGTCTTTTCACCATTTTCTCATTCACTTTCTCCTTGTAGAATTGTGACTTGGCTGCTAGCTGGAAAATTAACTTTCCTGGGAGTTGCTAACACACACTGGCTGTGTTTCCTAACTTTGTTTATGACTGATCATTTAGAAAGTGTTGTATGCTTCCTAAACATTATCTCTCTTAATTTTCTGATTTTTTTTTCTGTCTTTGCTAATTTCCCTTTTGTAATCACCAGCAATGCTGGAATTGAATGCTCTTATGACAGATCCTGTTATTGTGGGAGCATGTCATATCGAATAAAAATGCATCTACAAGAACCAGTTTAGGATTAGCAGCTTTAGAGAGTAAATCAATTTGTATCATTTCCTTATTTTGCACATATTACATGCAAATGTCTACATTATGGAAACAGCATGGTTGAGATTTTAAAAGCATGTAAGTGAGGCAATTCAGAGGTCTGGTTCTTGCAACAATCATACTTCAGCTATTTTGTGCTTATGTAGTATTTTTCTCACTGCATATGGTATTAACTTTAATGCTCCCTCCCTCTCTGGCAGCATGAAATCCATAATTTCCTGGCTTTTGTATACAAAAAATTATATGTTGTTTTTTAAAAAGTGAGCCTTAAGTGGGGGAAAGATACCATTGTGTATTATGTATCTGTATGCGGATAGTTAGAAACATTGTGTTGAATAAAACTTCTTATTATAAATGACATTTCTGTTTCAAACATTGCAGTATCTGGCATTGTGTGCAAGTCAGCGACACTAAGGCACTGCAGAAAGACTGCTAAGTCTGCTAGTCTCTGCGCCATCTTAAAAATAGAACAGGGCTTCCATCCTCATGACAAGCCCACACATGGGAATATCACTGGTTAGATACTACTGTGGTGGAGCGATAGAAAAAAAACAGAGCGCATCAGGTCAAGAATTATCCTGTTTTAAAAATGGATCATTAATATACATATACTTATGCAGCAGTTTTTTCACGGATTGTTGGCACCTGAACCAAGCCCACTCACTTTCACAGTAATCAACAAAATACATGATTAGGGTAATTTTTTAAAAAATTACAGCTGTTTATTCTTTTTTGCTTTCCTATAATTAACTTACAATTTTCAGGGGTGAATAACATAGGTTCTTAGCATTTTGGGTACATTTAAATGTTAGATTTCAAGAGCCCACAGAAGAAAATTCAGAGGTAAAAAATGGTATCTGAATAATTTATTTGTTTTTGTAAATCTTTGGAAACTATGGCAGGAGTTAGAGTTAGCTCAGGCTTTCAATCACAGGTCTGACTTTCCCTCCTTCTGTGGGTTTAAATCAGAGGTGAAATACTGCACAGATGCAGAAATAGCAAAATATAAAATATGTAGATATTCTCTAACATAATGTATTACTTTTATGGTTATGAAAAACAGAGTAATGTTAGCTATCATAGGGTAAGATTTGCCATTCAAAACAATAGCATTCAGAAGATACAGTTCTTAAAAAGGATAAAGTTGGGCTGGTAGTGTGGTTCAGAGATTTAGATAGCAGCAAGTTTTAAGATTTTAATGAAAGAGTTGCTTCAAGAAGTCAGTTTTGCTTGGCTGAACCTATGTTCATTGGTGGATCAGTTGCTTTATTGACAGAATTGAGTTTTCTTTGCTGAAGCTGACAGACATGTTGCTGACAGCAGATGTTGCTATGGTGAATAGTGAATATCTGGCAGTAAGAAGTAGAGGAATATGAGAAAATGTTAGAGAAATTAAAAAACCAAATTGGGAAGGACTCTGACTTGTAGGCTGTGGACTTTGTAGCACAATAAAAATAATACATAATAATAAGACTTTGTACTTAACGCAGCATCTTTTGCCAAAGATCTCAAAGCCTCTTACTAGACTTGGTATGTATAATTATCCCCAATTTACAGATGAGGAAGCGGAGTTGTAGAGGTGTCAAGTGACTTGTCCAAAGTTTTAGGTCTAAAGCTTGTCTCTCTCACCAACAGAAGTTGGTCCAATACAAGATATTTCCTCACCCATCTTGTCTTTCCAATATCCTGGAGCCAACATGCTTACAACAACACTGCATTACCCAAGATATGACATCACCACATCACTTGTGTTCCCATGTGGCTGTATAGTCCAGACTGTGAGGAACAAGCTCATGAACAGATGTCACACAAAAGTGTGCAGGCTCCTACTGGAATCCCAGTGCTTACCTATACCTGTCACTTCATGCATCCATTGCCACAGGACTTTCTTTCTAGGTCAATGCCTGTGTGCTGTGTGCTGTATTTTAAATGACGAGACCATTGCATGGAGGCAATATAATTCTATCAGCTGCGGAAGTGTAAAAAGAGTAGCAGGAAGGGTCATGATTACTGGGACCTGGATTAGCTGCAGTGGATAATCATTGATGCCTTTGTGTTTTGTCAAGCCTTACATATTCCATGCAACATTTCCCCTCATCCTGGGTGTTCCTCCATGGCTACCTGCATTCTGGTGTAGCCTGCCAGCTGAAGCCGGTATCCCAGTTTGTGTGTGCACTGCTGCATATGGGCAGCTACTTGGAGCCACAGTTGAGCACTGGGTGACCAGTGAAAAAGAACCACTCGAGTGTGATTGCTCTGATCTTTCAGAGGTACTACCTCTCCTACATTCTATATATATACATTCCACTTATCCAAGGTAACGCCTGTGCAAAAGGCAAACACCAGGGCTAAGCACCACTTACCTATTTCATGCTTAGTGAGTTATGATTCAGTTCTGTACAGCGTCATCTCATATTGGGGCCTTAAATTTAAGAGTAGCACCTTGGTTTCCTGCCCTCACACCTGTAGATTTCACTGCCTTCGACACCACCTGATTTTAGAATTGCTCCTCAGCCTTGGCCTTTTCCTATTACTCCAAGAAGTTCATCCTCGCCCATACTGAGTATCAAATAATATATTTTCCTGCTACAGTTCTGGCCCCTCGCTTAAATAAAACCTCATCTTACCAGTGGACCTCAGAGAAGCCATGTACTGTAGTTTATGAATATAAAATTTTTGATGGAACCATCAAAGTCAAATAGAGTATCTTCTCTTCCTGACTTTGAACACCTCCGTTTCTTTTGCATGCATAATATAAAGCAGCTAGCATGGGACTAGAGTCCTGCTGATGTAGCTTCAGAAATGAGTTAGTAAAAACCCACAAGTTTGATGCTTTCTGCTTTGATGGTATCTTTGAAATCTTTGAAGAAGTGTAGCAGACACTTAGGTGTCTCATTCCAGTGCAGGACTCAGACAGCTCCAATTCAAAACCTCCCCACTTTCCCCTTATTAGCCTGGTCATTAAATAGTTTGTTTATAAAGTCACTGAAGCAATTTTGCATTGTTTGTCTGCTAAGTAGACCAGCAAAGCCTGCTGGTGGGATTAACTCTATCCTTCAGTCCTGCTGTGAATAAGAAGTCCTGGACAAGAATCATTCTCTCGCTTATGTCTTTGGGAATACTTTTGAATTCAGGAAGAATTTGTGATACTAACAAAACCCAGCCAGGTAAAGAATAAACAGCCTTCAGTGTGAACTTCATAGACTCTAGTATCCAAGATTTCAGCGCTACAGCAAAATGTCTCCCCCACCCTCCCAAATATGAAAAGTAAAGTAGTTAATTGTACTGTAATTCATGCTATATCCTAAGCAGGAAAAGACAGCCAGCTCTCCCATATATTGCTGAATTAGGTGTTAAGGATATACGAGTCAGAATATTTCCCACTCTTTACTGAGCTGCATCTATCCAGTTTATGTCACTTAGGTGTCAGGCATGTGTGTGCATATCCATTTGCCCAACTTGTGCAACTCGGGATGAAACAGTTCAAAATGTATCAACATGGAATTTGGCTCTTTCAGTGTTAGATTGAAAAGGCCAAATCCATGTTGATACACACTTTTTGCTGCCTCATTGAAATCAGTGGACTTCCTGAGTCAATGGACCAGGCAGAATTTGACTCAGTCTGTACAATTTACTGCACAAGAGTTTTGCATTTCAGCAATAATTTTTTAGGAAGAGAGATGGAGTGTGACCAAATGACCATTACATTGTTAACATATCTGGTAGCAGACTGCTTGAGGAAAGCTAACCATAAGATATAGATTTTACTTATACTTGAACAATTGTATACCAGAAATCCGCATGCTCTAGGGGTGTAGTAGTCCAAGCGAGGCCACTGGCCTCCATGAAGGAAGAAGAAAGTAGTCTGAAAATCAAAGATGAGCATCATTTCCTCTAAAAGGAAGATAAAGTTCTTATAGTAGTTTATTTACCTCAGATTCGCTGTAAATATCCTATAATATATTCTGTGGAAAGTTATTATTGTGGAATTTGTGATACAGACAAATGTAAAGGAATTCAAAAGTAAAGCGAAGAATCATAGAATATCAGGGTTGGAGGGGACCTCAGGAGATGATCTATTCCAACCCCCTGCTCAAAGCAGGATCAATCCCCCCAGCTAAATCATCCCAGCCAGGGCTTTGTCAGGCCTGACCTTAAAAAGCTCGAAGGAAGGAGATTCCACCATCTCCCTATGTAACCCATTCCAGTGCTTCACCACCCTCCTAGTGAAAAAGGTTTTCCTAATATCCAATCTAAACCTTCCCCACTGCAACTTGAGACCATTACTCCTTGTTCTGTCATCTGGTACCAGTGAGAACAGTCTAGATCCATCCTGTTTGGATCCCCTTTTAGGTAGTTGAAAGCAGCTATCAAATCCCCCTCACCCCCATTCTTCTCTTCTACAGACTAAGTAATCCCAGTTCTCTCAGCCTCTCCTCATAAATTATGTGCTTCAGCCCCCTAATCATTTTTGCTGCCCTCCGCTGGACTCTTTCCAATTTTTCCTCATCCTTCGTGTGGTCTGGAGCCCAAAGCTGGACACAGTATTCCAGATGCGGCCTCACCAACGCCGAATAGAGGGGAATGATCACGTCCCTTGATGTGCTGGCAATGCCCCTACTTATACAACCCAAAATGCCATTAGCCTTCTTGGCAACGAAGGCACACTGTTGACTCGTATCCAGCTTCTCATCCATTGTAACCCCTACATCCTTTGTTGCAGAACTGCTGCCTAGCCATTCGGTCCCTAGTCTTTAGCAGTGCGTGGGATTCTTCCATCCTAAGTGCAGGACTCTGCACTTGTCCTTGTTGAACCTCATCAGATCTCTTTTGGCCCAATCCTCTAATTTGTCTAGGTCCCTCTGTATCCCTATCCCTACGCTCCAGCGTATCTACCACTCCTTCCAGTTTAGTATTATCTGCAAACTACACTTAAGTTAATGGTGGTAAAGCAATGTTGGTTCTGCTTCAATATATAAATTTGTTTTGTTGCAAAGTCTTGTGGAATTCTTTGGGAACAATGCATATATGACTTTAACATATTATTGTGATATGTGAATTTTATTATTTAATATTGTGAGGCACATTTCCTAAAATTAACTGACTTGCAAGAAAATATTTGTTCTTGGCTGTTACATGTAATCGCACTACTTAGGCTTAGTTAATAAGACTTCAGGTGCAGGAGAGGTAATAATTCACCTTCCTTCTCCCCCGCACCTCGCGCACCAAACTGTGAAGATTTTAATCTAGATGTAAAGCAGTGAACATGTGGGGTTTCAGTTCATTTTATATAAAATTATGCCCGTTCTGTTCTAAAGTGAATTAGTTTTACATAATGATATAATATTTTTCATAATGTATGTTAGCTGATAGTGTTTGTAAAATATGTTGCAGTCAATTATGTGAAATTAAACTGTCTCCATGACCTAACAGTCAACTTGGCCTTCATGAAGGGAAGTAAAACACCATAATAAACTATAGGCAACGTGAGTAACTGACTGGGTGAGGCAGAACTGTAAAACTTGTGGTGGTGATATGTTATTTTTGTGTGTCCAAATTCAATATTCTGAGATGTTTAACAATTGTAGGCACATTAACTTTACAGCAAATATTAAATGTCCATATCAGAAAGGAGTCATACACAAGGGAAAGGTATGACCCTTGACTCACCTTATAGTCCGGTATACATGGAGAAAGCTGTTTTATAGCACTTTAAATTAGTGCTATTATAGCACTACTAAATACTTCTCATAAAATTTTATCCAGACCTTGCTCATAAGATAGTTTCAGTTTAAGCTACAAGGCGTTCCAATCTGCAGAGTAGCGAGGAGTCATTTAATTAAATGTTTTCACTGTCTTGTAAAATATAATGTAACCAAACTACTTCAATGCCCCTGCACCCTCAAATTTTTTAAAAAAACAAAAACAAAAAAAGAGCACAGGAAGGAGAGCCAGAGTCCTGCCAAAGGCAGAGGAGAGTCACGGGTGTTAGACGTGGGGCGAGACCCTCCCCAGTAGTCTGTGTCTGGTCGACCCTGCTTCAAACAAACAAGGGAAGAGCACTCACCCATCTCCATCACTCCTTTCCCCACAACTCCTGAACCCTGCAGAGGGGAACACCTGGGTCTTGCCTCCTTGTGGAGGGAGCTGGGTTTTTTACCAGCTTCCCACAATGGCCCTTCCCCAGCACGTGTCCCAGGAGGAGGTTGTTCACCAGAGCGCGTTCCTGGTGCCCTGTCTTCAGTGGAGGCACAGCACCAGGGACTTTGGGAGTCTCCCTGGCATGGATCCATCACTTTTGGGAAAGGGGCCAGAGTGTCTTCTGTAGGGAGAGAAATCCTGCACCACCACATTGAGCAAGAATGTAGGAGCTCCATCAAAGTACCTTTGCAGAAGGAGGTGGGGCTCTTCTGGAGGGATCCTCACTGAGCTAAGAGCAGGAGAGGGACTCTGCCGGGGGGACCCTAGCTGAGGGGGAAGGTGGCCCACGTTATTTATTTTTATTTCAACTGAGTTGTGAAAAAATGTCTGGACTGTTTTTCCAGTAGAGGCATGTTGCGTCTTGCACGAGGGTTCCATTCCGCGGTTACCGCGTAAAGCGGAAACCACATATAGCCAGAACCTATTGACTTCAGTGGGAGGCGAAATCACGCCCCCTACAGGAAGTTTTAAACCCCCTCCCCCCACTTAAAGTTGAAATCTTGTATGTTAAATGCGCCTAAGATGCGACATGCCTGTATTGTTTAATTTCCAGTATAATCCTTCTTCCTGGTGGAGCTGGAAACAAAAAAAAGGGCGAATTCAATATTCAGGGGTTCCTCTTAACAGTACAAAATAGAACTGGCTTGAGCCTAAGCACAGTACGCCTGGACACCTCTAAGAAGTACTTCTCCACGCGCAAGCAGTGAGTTGGTGTATAAAAAAAGAGAACCTTGATTTGATTAAAAGGGAACAGGACCCAAAGCATTAGTTTGGGAAAACGCCACACCCACCCAGTGTTCTTTGCCTCAGAAAGTCTGACAGACAAATGTCCCTTTAACACATTGCTCCCCTCTCCCTCCACTGCACCGCACTCACAGATGGCTGTCCATGGTTAGCGGAGACCCAGAGTTCAGAGGTATGTTCACACGGGTTCACCTCCCATCCCTGAGGGGGCATCAAGCAATGCCTCTGCTGCTGTTTCTGCACCTGGCTCACAGCTGCCACTGGATCTCAGCCACCACTGGCAACCACTGCTTGCTGCCATTTGACAGTAAAACCTGTTGGAGAGAGAGAAATCTGGTAGAACAACATTCTTTTTGCATCACAACCCTAAATGAAAGGAAAGTGAACTTTGGAAGAATGTACTTGTTGGACACTGATTCACGTTCTAACATTCTGCCACTTAACCCAGCTCCTAGTGATTTCTTCTGTCATCAATTTCAGCAGGTAGTAGGGAACTTCACAGCAAGTCTAATTTCTGTATTTACTGTCATTAAACACTAGAGAGGTCAAATGGCATCTAGGACCGTTTAAACAACATCCACAATACTTAATAGGGAACACTTGTTCCCACCCATGCTTATCTTCACTGAGATTTGGCATCCCTACTCCCAGGTTAGCAAGTGAGATAGTTTAGGGTGACCCCCTCAATCAGGGCACACTAAGCACAGTTTTGCTGCCTGTCTCACACAATAAAGATAACATTTCATTACCCCTGCATCCAAATACTAGTGTAATTTGTAACTCAAAGCCAGCCAAAACTGATCATTTTGTTAAAGCAGCTTTATCATGGTACACACCTAGGCAGAGTAGGTGTGTCTGTGCAAATGCAGTCTGCTCCTGAAGTGTTTCCCCCAAATGTGGCACTAGATGTCAGGGGAGAGCTCATTGAGACCTTGCTAACATTTGTAGTGGATTTAGGTCAAGATGTAATAAGGCTCATGGGACATGATTGGAAACTAGTTTGAGTGACCATAAGAAACTGGAAGTCAGCTTGGAATTTAGCCCAGGTTTGTGTGAATCTATAGCTCTAGAAATCACATTTCAATGGCGGAGCCTAGAAGCCGGCCGCAGAATCACCAGCCCCAAGTATAACAATTCACGTTGGGTTCTGCTTATTTTCTTTCAGTTTTTTTGAGCCTTTGGAGACATGTTTTCAAGCTCTTCTCTGTAACTCTAAGAATTAGAAACTGGCTTTTTTAATAAAATAGGAAAGCTAAGATGTCATGGAACTACATGACTCCATGAACTGAAACTTAAAATAGAGTTTGCAGTGCTGCTTCTGGTACTGGTCCCAGTAACAGTTAAGAAAATAATATATTAAACTGTAATATGAGCAAATCAGTTTTATTTCTTGAATGTTGTGTTGACTGGAAAATAAAATGAATCATGTTGGAATTACATGTAAACTAAGGATTAAAGTTGATTGGTTGTTTCAAAACAACAACAAAAGCAGCTTTAGAGCTTCATTTTATCTGATGGAATGTTGTTGCTTTTTAAAATTAAAATCTGCATTTGTGCTTTGCATCATCTTAAACCCATACACTTTCCAGAAACCATTTTTCACACTAGGAATAATTTGAACAACAGATTTTGTTACTGCTGTGGGGAGCTGTGAAGCAGAGGTATTTTTAACAGTGCTATATCCTTCACTGTGCTATTACTGTTTTATTCATTTCAGCAAATTATAGAATCAGTGTCCAACAGGTACATTCTTCTAAAGTTCACTTTCCTTTCATTTAGGGTTGTGATGCAAAAAGAATGTTGTTCTATCAGATTTATCTCTCCAACAGTTTTTTTCTGTCAAATGGCGAATGTTCAGATTTGGTTGGTCTGACATTAGTTGTACTCCTTTACAAGTATTAATTTATGGGAAATGTTTCACTACCTCTTCTGTCTATCATGCTTTCCTAGATATTGTTGAATGCTAATCACATGAATTATTTGAGAAAGACACTGATTCTGCCATCCTATGTTTAATCATATATCGGGGGATAAAGGAGGTCTTTCTTTCTCATACTTGATGTTATTGACATGAACTGTGACAGTATAGATCATTGTTGCAACGAGGGTCCTATGGTTGCACCAGGTCTTGTACAGAGGAGGTCAAGTAGGGTGTCTGTGGAAAGATTGTAGTTTTCTGGTTACGACTATGCTGTCTGTATGTGTATGTCATTTTTGTATTTGAAGTTATGAATATTAACTACGTACTTGTATCTCAATGTGTTTGATTCTAAGTAGCCTCAGTGAAGCATTTCGTCAGCTTCTTGAGAAAGGACTATTCTCAGTAAATGCCTAATCAAGAAACACTTAACTGAGAATGGATTTAGGAGAGCCAATCCACATCTGAGCTTTCCTGGGAACTTTCAAACTAACATGTAAATAAGGACATCAGCCTGCAGAAGGCTGAATAATTCATGGACATGTGACTTGCCCAAGTGGCTACAAACTCCAATTTGTTGCTGTGACTTTGCACAGAAGAACAAAGGGGTTTCTGCCCACGAGAGAGAATATAAAAGGCCCTGGAAGCCTCTCCATTTTGTCTTCAGCTGTCTTAAAAGATGGCCTCTCTACCCCCAAGAGATGCCTGAAAGAAACTGGAACAAAGGACAGTAACTACAGGGCTGTGATTGATTGCTGGACCCGGTAACGATGCTGGCTTTGGTGGGACCCAACTGCGAGTACCAGTTCAGGACAACTTGCTTAGAACAGGCAGTGACAGCCTAAGGCTGGGGTTCCTTTGTAAACCAAGGCAAACCAAACCGTCCAAACAGAGAAGATTTTGGTTTTACCCCACTGGCTAACCGGAAGTCTCACATCGACCTGCAGCACTCTCCCACGCTCCGAATCCCTTTGCCACATACTAGAGCCCTCTCATTCCCAGCCTCAGGCCAGAGCTTGTACCCCATTCTCCTGCCCCAGCCCAGTGAAAATGAGTGAAGGTGGAAGAGAGCGAGCCACTGAGGGAGGGGGAATTTAGCGAGCAGGGGGCAGGGCTTGAGTGTTCCATTTTGTGCAATTAGAAAGTTGGCAACCTTAGACTCAGGTCCAAGCCCTATCATTTCTCATGTGGATACAGCTCAAGCCATAGACCTAAGTCAGAAGGTCTGCATAGAGCAGTATGAACACATTCACAGACTCCGAGACCTAGGTCCAGCAATTGTAAACCCAGATTTCCAGTGCAGTGTGGATGCTCACACGTGCTTCCCACAGACTTGGGTTTAAGTGCAGTGTATCCTAAAAAGTCAGACTTGGGCTCATGCTAATTTTCTTTAGCCCCAGGGGTTTCATAGAATCTAGCACTGAGGGTGCCTTATTCCACTTCCCAGGAATTGCATTCCAGGCACTGATAGTTTCTGCATCTTCACTGAGTGAAGCTGGGTTGGTGTTTTGGGCACCTCTGAGATAGCCTGAACTCACAGGAATTGACATACTTAATCAGACTAGCTGGTACGATATGCTGTCACCCAGAGTGACTGTGGCGGGGTTCGTACCTCGCCGGCCCCCTTTTAGAGTCCCAAGGGGGAGGGGGCGAGGGATCCCCACCTCTTCTACACCTCCACTTGTCCTCTTCCGGGGTAGCGTGGCCCAATGGCCAGAGTCACTGGAGCTCCCCTCTCTCAGGGATTAGCATGGCCCAATGGCCAGAGTCAATGGGATTCCCCTCTCTCAGGGCGTAGCGTGGCCCAATGGCCAGAGTCACTGGGGTTCCCCTCCCTCCGGGGTTAACGTGGCCCAATGGCCAGAGTCACTGGGGTTCCCCTCCCTCAGGG
>ML677526.1:0-68973 GCA_007922305.1 Dermatemys mawii | reverse complement strand
GTTCCCCTCCCTCAGGGGGTAACGTGGCCCAATGGCCAGAGTCACTGGAGTTCCCCTTCCTCAGGGGGTAATGCAGCCCAGCGGCTGTGGGGATAGGGGGACCTGGCCCACCCACTCCACCGGGTCCCGACCCGGGGCTCACCAGTTAGTGGGGGCTTCCTTGCCCCTAGCTTGGCGGGGATCCACCCGCAACACGCCGAGCATGCGTGTCCCTTTAACTGGCCCCTGGGTCTTCTCCTACCCGTACCGCTGGGCTTTCAGCGTCCAGGGGTCTCCGGTAGTGTTCTCCCTCTGGGCCAACGTCTGGCTGGGTTTTGGGCCACGTCGCTGCAGGGCTGGCTTCTGGAACCCAGGATCCCGGCTGTACCTCCATGGGAGCTGGCAGGGTGCGTCCTTCCCCTCTGGCAGTCAGCCCAGACTGAGCAATCCTGCAGGCTTTTATACAGGTCTGGCAGCGTGAGCATGCCCAGTAGGACTTCCAGGGTGGGACTTCCTCTGCTAAGAGGGAGTGGTTAACCCCTTCCATCCCAGTGTGGGGCTGGTCTGCCCCGTCACAGTGACCAGTTACAGGTTGTTCATAGGAAGGTCAAAAAGCCCTGTACAGGTGGTAGTTGTAGAATAACCAGGACAGTTGTGGATTAACCGTAATCAGGACCTTGCATGTGATCCAGAAGCAAACAGGGAACCAATGTAGTGGATACAGCTTTGGTATGACCGACTTATGGCTTCCAGGCCCCACACAGGAGGTGCTGTACTGGCTAGAATTTTTGATTGTCCCTGGCAAATATAGGTAGGTAGATTATAGTTGGTAGGTACTCATCTGAGAGCTACGAGCTACTGAAGATGCTCCGTTTCTTTTCAAAAACACCAAAACATTCCCATTGTGGGAACATATTGATGTTTCTGAAACAAAATATTGCAGACTTTCAGTTCCACAAAAACAGTCATTTTTTTTGTTTTTGTCCCAATTTGGGCTGAAAAGTTTTCCAACAACTCAACATTTTTCACAGAACTGGAAGTCCATTCCCTAGCCAGCTCTAGCCATATCTTCTCCAAGATGCAACCAAGGTAGCATTTGGTGTACTAACTTATGTTCTGCAGTTAAAAATATTTGTAAAGCACTATTCTTCTTGTGAAATGGCTCAGAGAAAAACTATGCTTGCACTTTTAAAATATTAAAAAAGGAAGTGCATTTTCAGTCTTTATGCCTCCTGCATTAAACACCTCCAAGTCAAGAAATAAAAACATTCCTCAAAAATCAATACAGCCAGCCCCTGAAACCACAGTAACCATATTTGCCAATAGGTTCGTTCTCCTCCTGATTTGATTGGGAGAATTCCCATAGGAATAAACTTATTCTGACCCTAACAAGAAAACCACACAGAATGTTCTGAGTTTGCATAAAAGAAACTCATCGCTAACCTGATAGACTTTTATTGGTTCTTCTACCTTGGCAAATCAATTTAAACTCTTCTCAGCGATGTGATTTCAGTTTTCTAATAACTCTAATAGTGGAATCTCAAGTCTGTCCCCATTGGCATGAAGTAGATAGCAGAACACTTTGGCTATGTGTCTGCAATGACTAATGGCTGTGCTGCCCAACCCAACATACCAAGAGAGTCTCTAGGAAACACAAGTGCAGTGTTCAATTTAAAATTATTCCTTTTGCGCGTCTGCTCTTGGGAAAGATTGTTCTGCTGCAATCTGTCTTGGAAGAGATTCTCCTTTCACTTAGGTCAGTGTAAATCAGCTGTTATATCACTGGATCTACACCTACATGAGAAGAGGAGATTGGATCCTCAGTGTTTTTAGGAATCGTTTGGCAAACTATGATTTAGGAGAGATTTGACTGCATTGGAGTCAATGGAAAGAAGCTCCCCAGCTCCCATGTGGCTGTTTAACATTTAGGGGACGCTATCCCTGCGGAGGCCTGTTTTGTTTTAATTAGTGGTAGCTCAGATCTTCAAAGTTGGAATCTAAAGTCCAAATCCCACCTCCAAGCTCTGCTGTATTTGGACAAGAGATTCAAGCCCAGGCCCATCTCTTTTTAAGTCAGAAGCTCTACAGAGAGTAAATTTTAGTATGGTACATCACTGGTGGTCATTGTTGAACTAGTAAATACATGCTAAATAGTTGTTCCTGGCTGTATGGAATTTGAATGGCAGAGAGCTCCTGTGAGAGGAATACCTGATAAACTACATTAATGCTCTTGAAGGTATTTACTAAAGCCTGAGTCTGCCTGGCCCTTATTCAGCAAGATGGGAAGGGGGTGGAGAAGGGAAAGGGCAGCCCACAAAGGGACAATTAGAATTGCAGATGCCGTGCTTTGGAGCGTGCAGGACTGCTTCCTCCTAACTTCCCTGGAAGGACTCAGCACTCGTAAGGGTGGTAAGGAGACAAGACCAGAATTCTGCCCCACACTGCACTGGCCAAATGAGGGCAAAGGAATAAGATGTATTCACAAATGTGGTAGTTGGTGCAGTAGTAAGAAGCATTGTTTTCCCTGAGGCAGGATGCTTCCCTGTGCACCCCGAAGTAGACAGCTGTGCATCATTCTTTACTGTCAGATGATCCCATATAACACAATCTAGTCCTAAGGAGATAGCTGACAAACATTTGCTCTGAAGCCCAGTTTTGGCAATAGCAGCATAGTGTTAGAGAGCAATCTGAGTGGGATTATTTTGATAGATTAATTCAGGTTTGCACTCTCTGTATTGGGCTCCAGATACCTTAATATATTAATGCTTGTAATAAGCTTGGAGATTTTGGGGTAGAAGTGCTACAGAAATGCAAATAATTATTTGTTGTTTGTTTGTTTGTTGAAACCCAGCATAAGTTAAATAGCCTCTATGGAAATCCAGGCCTTTGTTCTCCATTGCTGTGAGCACTCAGAAGAGATTTAGTAGAAAATACTATACCATTTCTGATGTTTATGATCATTTATTGTAAAGAATTGCAGGTGAAAAGGAGTCTTGTGGTGTCTGGAGATGGTAGAACATTGCCTTTAACTTGTTAAATAGAACATTTACTGAGGAAGCCTCAGGGCTTTGGTTCTATTCCCTCCTTCACATCTTCCATGTTCATTCATTTCATTGTGAGCATGTACAATATGTCAGTTTAATAAGGTGCTTTGTGTCTGTGTGTATACAGTGTGACACCAGGTGCTTGATTTTGTAAGGTGCTCAGTGCCCTGAGTTTTGTAAGTTGTACAGAACTACTGATATGATTCTGGTGAAATCAAACAAGTAGATTAGATAATAGGCTATTAAACCACAGTAGAAGGTGTATAAAGTGCAGGGACTTGGTTGTGAATGAGTTTTTGCATTGTTACAATTTATAATAGATTTTATAGTTTAAAAAATCCTCCCAATTGCTAATATTTGCCTAAGTCTGTGTGCGTAAGACAGACAGTAAACCTAAGAATATCATGTATCACTGTGCGTACTTAAAGTAGACTTACCTCCAGACACTCCAGTATTGGGAGCTGCTCTGCCACTAGATAAAATGTCAAACTAAAGCCATGTCTCTCTGTCTCTTTATGTGGATATTATGAAATTTCAGGCCATTTTTTAAAATTTAATAAATGCTCTGAGGACCAACATTTTCTCTTACTTACCAAAACCACAGATTAATTGGTTTGAATTCAATCTTGTCAGTGGTAAATGAACACAAAAGTAACTCCAATGGCCACATTGCCTCACCTGCTAATCATTAATTTAAGGTTTACCACTGCAAACTTCTACACAAACTGTAATGAGAGTTCTGCTTGCTCAGACACTTGGATATTATCACCCATATAAGTAGATGGGGACATACATGCATTATAAAATCTGAATGCTGTCAGTGTGTTTACAGATATTCGTGATGGGATGGACCAGTGGCTGGGTAGTACCTTTGTACAGATCATAATGGTTTCCTGGGATCAGCAAAGAGAAAGCTGGATTGATTGACTAAGCTATATAACGTACCTATCACTATGGTATGTGTGTCATAGTCCATGGATCACTTTAGGCTTTGAGGATCACACCGCTTTTTCACAGCTGGCATGTCTAGATGTCTCTAAACAACTCACATCACCTGTTGCTTTTCTTGCTGTGTTTTGATTTTGCTTTCTGTCATTAAAATAGTATTGAGGGTCTGATTGAAGCTCACAAAAGCTAGGAAAACCCAGGGCTGCTTTCTGTCCTTCTCTCCAGTAAATATTATGAAATCTCATTCCATTTTTCAAATCTACTAAACCCAGTCTTCTACATTTATCTCCTCACCGGTACTGTTGCTAAGCTCAGTGAGCTTGCAGAGGTGGACACCATACAGACTTAAAATATGAGAAAAGTATGTCAAGAAAAGGGCCTGATTCAAAGACCATTGAAATCAATAGAAAGATTCCCATTACATTCAATAGGCTTTGGATCAGGCCCAAAGTTAGAGAATATGTCCAATCTACTAAATTTTGTGGGGAAAGAAACCTGCCAAAGAATTAATAAGAAGTAGCACTTATTCCAGAGTAGGTTAACAAAAGCTAACTTTATAACTTTTTTGTTATAGTGGGAAAAAAATCTACCAGAAACCACCAAAACCTTATTTTGGTCACTCTCTTTAACTGGAATAGCACCATTTTAAGGCCTGTTTTTAAAGAAAACGGACATAAGGCAATGACAATTAGCGCTAGGGAGATTATAAAAGCAGTCTGCAAAATGGAGTTTACAATAGACATAGAAACTGACTCTAAACTAGAGGCAATAATGGGTCAGGTGATAAAAATCAGGATATAAGATCATCTTTTATCAGGCAAAGTACTAATCTGAGTAACTGAGGCCCTGCAGCAGTAATGGTAACAAAAGCCCTTATTTACTACTTTTAGTCTTGACTGCGCTTTATAGCATTAACTAATTTAAGGCTTCAGATGTTGCTATTGTTCAGATCGGGTCTCATTGGGGAGAAATTTTGCTGCAGCTGAAAAGAATGAATTTGTGCTAAAGTTTTGTTCCTGTTAGTAACCCTTGACATACAGAGGCTTTTTCCTCTATAAGCACCCGTCAGCCAACCATCAGAAGTACAGTAAATGCTTTAATATGTCAGTTGTTATTGTAAGGAGTTAGAGCACAGCATAGATGAATAGATACTTCCCTGAATCCTGCAGTCCCTGAACACACTTACAAATAGAGTTGAAGGCTGCTTTGTCTCCTTCTACCCTGGTTATTATAATGTATCTTTGGAAGCAGTCCAAGTACAGCTTTAGCCTGAGGTTAAAACCATTTGAATTACTGTCCTCAGCAAAAGTTTAACAATTCCAAAGGTGTCTCACAGAGAGAGTAGACTAGAACAGACATCAAAATCTGTTCGCTTCATAGTCTTGTTACTGAGAATTATCTAAAAGGTTATAAATGCTCTATTCTTGATCAGATTCAATTTACATGGCTTTAGTCACAGCCTATGATTTTTTGTTTTTCTGGAATCTGTACACCAAACCTAGGCCATACTCCTAAAATTGTCCAAGGGCGTGTTTATACAAATCTTCTACTGCACACTGCCTTGTGGAATTCTGAATCTAAGCTTTGGTGATACAACTGTGTCTATAATTAAGTCTGAAACATTCCCACAAATAAAGCATGGCCACATGAATTGCCTGGGGCGGGGGGTGAACCAGAGAGAATGCAGATACGATTCACACACTAGAAAGTAGTGTATTCGGAACCTGATGGGAGCAAGGAGGCAGCAAATATGGGAATCCAAGTGTATAGCTAAGGATCTTCTGCTTGGAGATGGTGAGATTGGGTCAGTCTGTTGTTGTTCTGTTTGTTCTATGCATATGGGTTGTGTACTGTGGGTAAGACAGATCCGTTTTTGTCTCAGGGCATGTGGCTGTGACCACTGGGCCTTTGATCAGCCCCGTTCTTTGAAGTCTCTGAGGTCTGGTCTCCACTGGGGTGGTAAGAGGCATCAGTCTAAGTTACGCAACTTCAGCTACGTGAATAACATAGCTAAAGTCGACATACTTAGATCTACTCACCGCGGTGTCTTCACTCCACCTGCGCACCTCGCTCCAGTGGAATACTGGAGTCGATGGGAGAGGGCTCAGCAGTCGATTTTGTTGCGTCTAAACTAGATGTGATAAATCGACCCGTGCTGGATCAATCGCTGCCTGTCGATCCAACGGGTAGCATAGGCAAGCCCTCTCCGTTTAAGTGCGATCTTAGTGAGGGAGTAGAACTAAGCATCCAAATCAGAGTGAAAATCAGCTGCGTGGCAAACTTGTGAGCAGCAAACAGGAGCGTTTTGAGAGGGAGTGTAAGAGGCTTTGTTTCTAGGAACAATGCTATGTTCAGCCTCGTGATGGAACATTATTTATGACCTGAAATGTTTTCTTTCCTGCCTGAAGCCAGAAAGGACCATTGGAATGAAAAGCGTTGCTTCATCATCATGTGATACAGCTATATCATCTGGCTTTTGCCCAAACGCAGAAGAGAAATATTTAATGAATACTGCCTTTTCTGCATTATTAATGACAACTCTATCATTTCCATCCATCCTGGAAAGCAATGATTCTGAAAAAACCTTATGGTTCTTGGTGAATAATCAGCTGAACATGTGCTCCCGGTGTGATGCAGTAGCTAATGTGATTGTTGGATGTATAAACAGAAGGAAAAGGGAGATTAATATTCCCTCTTTATTTGGTACTGGTACAACTGCTACTGGGATACTGTATCCTGTTCTTTTGTCCGCATTTCAGGAAGGATGTTGATAAATTGAAGAGTGTTTAGAGAAGAGTCATGAGAATTACTAAAGGATTGGAAAATGTGCCTGATAGTGATAGACTCCAGGAGCTCAGTCAATTTAGCTTATCCAAGAGAAGGTTAAGGGGTGACTTGATCACAGTCTGTAAATACCTACATGGGTACTTTGATAATGAACTCTTCAGTCTAGCATAGGGGTCTCCAAACTTTGAGACGAGGGCCATATTAGATTTTTGAAGGGGATTCGTGGGCCAAAGCGACTGTGAGGGAGAAAAAAAATCAAATATATGCAAAATCATTAAAAAAAAAACCCTACCACTATTCTATTGTCAGTGTTGCAATAAATTCTAAATCAGGTATAAAAGTTAATCGATGCAGCTACTGTAAAATCACACAAAATATTTGTCCATACATTAAAAATCATTTCACATGTGGTTTGTATTTTTACTCTAAGGCAGGGGTCCGCGCCTGCTTGGCTGCAGCAACAACTCTCCCCTAAGTTGGCTCCCTTCTCAGGGGACAATGGCTCCTTGGGGCACTCACCCCTCTGCACAGCTCAGCTGAGCTGCACCTCCCCGCGTGAGCTGCTGCCAGCGGCCCCTTCCACTGCCTCCTCAACCTGCCTACTCAGCTGCAGCCTGCCTGTTTGCTTCTCCCTGTACCTGCTCGGCTAGAGCAACGACTCTCCTCCAAGTTGGCTCCCCTTTTAGGGAGACACTGGCTCCCAGGGGCACTCACCCCTCTGCACAACTCAGCTGAGCTGCTGCCCCACGTGAGCTGCTGCCGGCAGCCCCTCCCTCTGCCTGCTCAGGGTGCCTACTCAGCTGCAGCTGTTCGCTTCTCCACTGTTGGTTGGAGGGCTGGACAAATGGAAGCTGCGGGCCAGATTCGGCCCACGGGCCGTAGTTTGGAGACCCCTGGTCTAGCAGGCAAATCCAATGGCTGGAAGTTAGAAGTAGACAAATTGAGATGACAAATAAGGTACACTCTTTAACAGTGGGCTGTCAACCACAGGAACAGCATATTATGCGTTGTGGTGGATTCTTCATCAATAGACATTTTTAAATCACGATAAGCTGTTTTCTTAAAGCTCTAGGTGAAGCAACTAGACGCAATAAATCGATCCCTGATTGATCACTACCCGCCAATCCGGTGGGTAGTGAAGACATACCCTAAGTGAGGCAAGGGAAAGACCGGCTCCCGGGTTTCATGCTGCTGTTTCTCTGCTCTTGCTTCTCCTCTAATATCTGTTCCTATTCTCCTGCTTCCTGTTGCAGCTCAGAAAGCTTGACAGAAGCTGGGAATGGGCGACGGGATGAATCCCTTGGTGATTCTCTGTTCTGTTCATTCCCTCTGGAGCACCTGGCACTGCCCACTGTCGGGAGACAGGATACTGGGCTAGATGGACCTTTGTTCTAAGCCAATATGGCTGTTCTTATTACATCTTCCATGCAGGGTTATGTAGCTGTTTAGAGGGACAAGGTAGGTGAGGTAATATCTTTTATTGGACCAGCTTCTATGGGTGAGAGACAAAAGTTTTCAAACTTACATAGATGTGAAGAAGAGTTCTGTGTAAGCTCAGAAGCTTGTTTCTTTCACCAACAGAAATTGGTCCAATAACAGACACATCCTCACCCACCTTGTCTGTCTGGCATCTTCCATGGCAGCCAGATCAGTATCAGTTATACATAATATGTCATTGAAAGCGTATCCTGATACTTCAGCTAACGCAGAATGTGGCAGCCCACTTTGCTTAGAGAGGTTAGCCATAGGGAACCTAGTGCTCCAAGAATATCTTCTGCATGCAAGTCAAGGTGCTGGTTTTGACATTTAAAGCCAAACTCTCCCTTCTGCTTCTGTTAGTACAAGGGAGCACAGTGCAATGGATTTGAGCATTGTAGTCCTGCCTCTGTGGCATGTTCCTTTCTTCCCTGAAATCCACTGAGGAAAGAGCCAGGGTCCATTGGCGGGAGAAGTCTCAGAATTCTCTTTTGATCTCAGACATCATGTAAGTATACCTTGAATCATTCCCATTATTGTATGCAGATCACTGTTACTGTGACTGAATTCTTCAGCAGCTTTAGCTCAAGGGAATTCAAGTGCCTGACTTTCATTTTTCTTTGCAAAAAGCTGCCTTATGCTGGCAAACATGGCTCTGGAGAAGATGAATGAGAAGGAACCTTTTATTTGTTTTCTGTAAAAATGAAAGCAGATCTTTTTAATGCTAACTTAATGGAAGTAAAAGACATCAATGAACAATAGTGACTGGATGCAATGAGTATTTTTTTTGCAAAACTGAGCAAAAATCTGTTTTCAGGCAAAAATATCCACAAACTATGAATTCACCTCTGTGCAGAGGGACAGCATGAGACATAGGAACCATATGAAACCTGAAAACGAGACTTAAACAAGATCTGAATGGTGTTATGCCTGTGTGCTGACCCTCTCCAAAAGAGGGAATTTCACCTGAAGTGAATGAATATAACTACATCCTCCCAGCTGTCTAATCCAGCTATGTTATTTTGGTAAAAAATTCCTGGGTTATCTTCCTAACCTTGTCTTGGACAGCCCCATTCCTTCAAGATTTCCAGACTTGCCCATTATTAAAGATAATGGACTGCAACTTCACAGATGATGATAATAATACATATCTTACTACTTGGTCACAATTTGATTATATTTCCTTCTCTGCAGAAGTTGAATGTAACAATAAGAGAATTGTGATATCACCCCAAGTTGAGAAATTCAGCTCTTGTCTGCAAAATCCCTTTCTCTATAAATAGATGTTACTGAGCGTTTAATCCTGAGAGGCACTTTAGGAAAAATAAGTATGTAGAGCAGTCAGACTTCTAAACACGTTTTGGGAGAGAGAGAGCTTTAGTGCTGCACCTTCTATTGGTTATCTTTTTTCTGAATATCGTCCTTTCTAATAATAATTCTGTTTAGCCACTACTGTCTCAATTTTCCTGGTGAGAAACAATAAGAGAACATTTTCTGTTTCCATTCTTGTTCATTTTCTGTGTACTTCTATCAGCTGTATATCAGTCCTTTCAGCACAGAACTTCCATTCTTTCCTATTCTACAATATGTCTTTTCTTCCATAAAGTCTGTCACCTGTCTTTTCCCATATGATATTCAAACTTGCCTGTATTTTTCCCTCCTCACACACTTAGCAACAGTTGAAAGCTTAACATTAGGAACACACTCTTTAACACCACTGAAACACACTTGAGTAGAAGAGCTTTTGGGAAAGAAAGAGTTGAAGTGTGTTTGTGTGTGTGTGCGTCCGCATGTAGTATGTTTATTTTATTATATATTTATATATTGTGACAGAGCTCCAAGTCTATACTTGTGGGTCCTGCGCTTCCTGGCAGATTTAGGGGCCTCAGAAACTCATCTAGGCCCCAGAGTGACCTCCCTTTCTCAGTATAATTGGCAAGAGTCACCACCTAGTGAGTTGCCTTCATCACAGGCTAGTATGGAAGATGGAAAAAGGGGGGAGCCCGGGCCCGCCCTCTACTCCGGACTCCAGCCCAGGGACCCTAATAGTATCAGCTAAGATGGCTGACCTTTTAGGCACAAAACACAATACAATTCCCTGGGCTACTTCCCCACAGCAGTCCCTGCTTCTTCAAACTCCACTTCACCCTTACCTCAGGGCCTCCTTCCTTCAGTATGATATGTTGTCCAACACTCAGTCTCACCAACAGCATAACGTCCTTCCACAACTCCTGACACCCACAGCCCACCTGACTAACTGGGAGGTTTTTATCTGGTTTCAGCCAGTCCCTGATTGGCTTCAGGTGTCCCAATTAGGCTAGCTGTTTCTACTCCTTTCTAGAAGGTTCTTAATTGGCCCCAGGTGTCTTGATTGGCCTGGAGTAGCCTTTGTTTGGCTATCCAGGGAACAAGGACCTGCACATCCTGAGACTAATATACCTGCCTTCCAGCACTCTCCTATATCCTTCTGGTCTGACTCCGTCACAATATATATAATATTGCTTAAAAGACATTGTTATTCCTAATAGAAACAGTTAACATTTATGCATCAGAATTTTAAAAATACCATTTATTTTTGTCTTTCAGTAGCTGTTTGCAATAAACAGACACTGTTAATGCCACCTGCTTGTGGAACTGAAAAACTGCAAGTAATCCTTGCTAAAGAAAATTTGGAGACTGTTCATGCCATCTAGAGGTTAAACAAGAAAATTGCAAGAAATTGTTGCTAAATTTGTATAATTAGCATATACCAAAGGGAGATAATTGGAAAAATAACTATTTTACAATTTATGTTCATTATTTGTAATTAACAGTTTTGTGAATGAAATGATTGACTTTTGACTGTGATTTGGCTAAATATGTTGATATAATCATGATATTATGAAAATATCTGTAAAATTTAAGGTTAAATATAGTATCCAAAAAGCCAGAATGCTAATGCTAACTTTGGAAGACCAAGCTGATGGCTCAGATATTTCTGGATGAAACTGATAGCTACTTTTAAAAAATGGTCTCATTACATTCTTCAACATTATGTAAACTGGAATCTTTAGACACCACTAGAATACAAATAGATAATAATAGAGATGCAACCACACACTATACGTACTTTCTAACATGAATTGTTTGTAAGTGGTTTATGTGAATGCACACATGCACGCACATACTGAGCTCCCAGTAAGTCTCATACTAAGCAAACATTGACCTTTTTGGATGAAATTCTGGCAACATTGGCATCAGTGCAGTCAGGATTTCACCGTAAAAGTCCAGTCCCCACACCCAAGATGACGTATGTCCCTATTATAACTGTAACTCCAACGGTTTAGAGCTGGAATAATTTCAACTCCCTATATACCATTTAGAGATTTATTTTTACTGTATTAGAACTGGACAAAGAAACTAGCAAATGTCAGGATACATTTTACAAACCTGAAAAATATTATAACAGTCTTTAACTGATTAATTTCTAAAACGAGTTACTGTAAATTAAGCGCACGGGAAGGGGGCTGGATTTTTATTTAACCGGTTGATCAGCTAAAAGGAAACTAACATTCAATTTCCTCTTTAATTCTTGGCCAAAGCAGAATAAGAATAAATCTTTATTTGGAAGAAAATCTTCATATTTTTTAGTTGAGCCAGATGGTAAGCACCTGTCATTTACAATTAACAGGTTGCCACAGCAGTGTGACAATCAGAAAAGCTGCATTTGGGATAGGAAAACATGCAGGAGCACAGTCTGTTCATCTCAGCTAGACTCAGCTGGCGGCTGGTCTCTGCAGAAATGTCTTTCTTCTCAACATATTTCATTCTGCAGATAAGTATCATTTTGATGGATGAAATATTTTGACCATGTTTCTATATGGTTAGAACACACTAGACAGGAAAAAAGACACAGAAGTTAGGAAAAGCCACCTGCTCCTTTCTGTGCAGTATGAATGCAGTTGTTAGAGGCAGTACTTTGCAATCGATTTGAAGAAAGGCAGAAGTGAATGATAGATTATCGTGCAAATATGGAATTCAAATTACTATATTAGGATATGTACATGTACTGCTACTACTGACTACAATTGAATAGTGTGAAAGGGCGACATGGTATGATTAAATTGCAGTCGATATAATGTCAGCATAAACCAGCATCAGTGTGTGCTCAAAAATGGAAAAAAAGAGTGTTCTGTCTCTCTGAGAAATAATGTAAATGAAGACAGAAGCAGTATTTTCTGATGCCAATGAATAGGAAACCTTCCTTTGTTCCCTTATTCTCTCCCCAGTATTCTGAACTGCACACACTGCCATATGCTGCACATTATGTATGTGGCCACAAATACTGCACTATATGCAGGCTGTGTACCTAAACTGATCTCTAAGAAATCATTATAATAATAATATTGCTTACACTTTACCTTTCTAAATGTTTGTACACATGAACCCTCGTAGCAGTAGTATTAGGAATTCAATAATTACGGATTTTATTGGCTCGAACCTAGTTTGAGGTTTTGTGAAACTTGCTTTGTAGTTTGGTTTCATAGTAGCTTGAATTTTTTAACCTTTTCTTTCTGTGATTTAAACTCATAGGGTGCCTCAGAGTGAGGTTTTTTATAGCTAATGGGAGGCTGTGCTATGTATTGGGCATAAAAAAATACTCCAAAGAAGCGAGGATAACACAAGAGGCTTAGCGTCATGCAATATGTTCATTGATCCGTCTAATATTCTGTTTATTTTTCACTTGGATCTTCCTCTTTCTCCTTCTTACATGCTTTGGTATTTGACTTTTGTAGTCGGTAGAATGAGAAGCGGCACTAAATAAAGACTTTAGCCATGGCCTCATCTTGACAGCAATGTGGTTGATGATGGCAGTTCCACTTCCCAATCTCCTCTTCACGTTAAAAAGCCACATCGTAACTCATCTCTGGAGATGGAAATCTATGACTTCTTATAAAGATGCACAATCACTCAATCCTGCAAGGCATTGCATTGACTTCAGCAAAATTACTCATGTGCTTAAGAGCTTTGCTGTATCAGGGCCAGAATGCTCAGCAATGCAGCGTGCAGGGCCACATCCTAGATTAGTGGACCTGAGAATACAGCCTCTCACAGTCAGCAGATGAGTGACTTCCATAAGGCAATTGCTTTTTCCACCCGTCCAGAGTGAGAATTCCAAATCTAGGTCTGGGCTATAAGGCAGTTCATGAAAGTGTTGCTAAGCTTCTCTGCTGGCTTCTAACAACATCATCTTCAGTTTCAGGACAGCCACCAGGCTCTGTTGGGAAACTGAAGCACAGGTGACTAAGTTCTTCTGTTAACGCATCTGTTCAGAGGGGAAAGCCCCATTGATGTTCAGTTAAACATAGCCCTACAATATTTTTGTTCATGTTGCTGTGAAAAACAAATGTAGAATATACCATAAATAGAAGAGAAAGCCTCAGTTAAGTTTGGATTTGTTCCATCATGCGAGTATGTGAATGAGAACTGACATCTGTCTGTGCACTGACTCATACAACAATCTCTGAAAATCCCATATTCTGTATCCTGACTTACATGTTGAGCAAACTTCCCCACAGTCCTGCTCTGAAGCACTTCCTTGAATTTCTCGTGACTATAGTTGGCCAATTCTATTGAATTTTATCAAGGTTTTGTGATACAAATGTGCAACCAACAAGATAAAACTGCCAAATCAATTTTCATTTGTGATCTGAACTACAGTAGGAAACTTGATCTCTAAGATTGAACAATTAGTGCAGTAACTTTATGCACTGCCAGGCTCTTGTTTAGCTTGCATTTCAGAATGCCCTTTTGTAAGTGGAAATCACGGTTGAGGAAACATATGAGCCTCATCCCTTGTGATTATATAGTTAATATAGATTTATATGTCCATTTGAAGTAGCCAGGCACACTTCAAATTTGGTATGTACGAAACATAGATTCAGCCCTTATTTACCATTGATAACCAGATGCATATATTGAAAGCTTTACATAACAAAATTAACAAGCATATATTGACTTATGATTGATAACAGATTTCATTCCCTGCAAACTTTCATTGTTGACATCTCTATGCAAGACCAAATGACAGTATCTAGCAGCTGAAGCACCATTCATTGCGCTAAGAGCAGCTTGCGATTCATGGCTTTTACATCAGGGATACATAGAAGATGATGTAAATAAAATATATTAATGGGCAGTATTTTTCAAACATAAACTTAAAACATCATAATATGTATCAGAAACATGTGAGTGAAGGAACATTACATAATGTTGCAGAGTTGCATCTATCAATGACTTCGAAAGTACTGGCCTCAGAACACCTAAAGCACACATACGTATGAGTCCATATTTAGACAGAAAAATACACTATAGATAAAAAGGAGGAAAGAAAATTTGCATGTCGGAACAGATAAAGCGATGTGGTCATGCCTGCATATTTACAATGCATGTTGTTTACAATAGATCGCACTGCCTTCTCTTGTATCCAGTGCAACCTGATGGAATATAAGGAGTTGCAAGAGTGTAAATCAAGAACAGATCTGCCCCTCAGAGATAATAGGCTTATATTAAAAAAAATTTGACAGGAGGATGTACATTTTTTAAAAAAATGTCTACAGAGCAAAGTAACATTTGCTAGGGAAAAAGTCTTTTTTCAGTAGCCCTCATGGAAAACTATAATAGAAAAAGTAAATTCGAATAATGTGAGTTACAATATTATTATGCTTTTTTACCAAATCTCTGCTGGTGCTACAATCATGTTCCTTATCAAAAAAGATAACACATTAAACCCATAACTCTCCCTTCAGGTTATGGAAATCATGATTCTCTGCTGTCAGAGTTATTGGAGAGGTGACATTGCATCAATACTATTTTAGTTGCTTAATGTTTTTGGCTGATTATCTTTCATTTTAAGAAACTTTTTCCTAACCTAAGTTCTAAGAAAATAGAGTGCAATTTCTTCACTGAAAACCTGTTTTCTCATTTGAAAAATATAATATTTGAAAGTCTTACATAACTTTATAGAAGGAGGTTCTTCTAGAGAGAAGGTGATCATTAGAAAAGACGACCAAAAAATAAAATACTTCCCCTTGAAGTCAGCAGAAGCACATGAAAAAACCTGAAGGATTTAAGTTGGTACCAACTTTTCAGAGCACATTTGAGGTGAAATGTGTTATTCTGTGGGTTGCACAAGTGATCTGCTCAGCTTTGCTTCTTGATCTTGTCATCTAAACATGAGATGACATTCTTGTACTCTAAAATTCGTCTTTCTCAGTAGAGTATCAATGCCAGATCAGAAACTTGCCTGTACAGTGCTGACTCTCAATCACCTTAGGGTGTTTTTTCAGTATATTTAGAGACTAAAAATGTAACACAAAAACTGGTTAGCATTTTTTAAAAATGGAAATCTGTGAGTTCAGTACATTAAAATTAATTAATGACTCTGAATAACTGTGACTAACTAGGATCAGAGAGAATTCACAAATGATGCCCAGTTGACCTCAGTGTCCAGTTCTCCTTCCACTAAAGTCAATGGCCAAAAAAAACCAAAACAAAACCCCACACAACTGTTAATGGGAGCAGGAATGATTTGATAATTCACATTGGAACCTATTGGAACAGGATTGGTCACCAAAATGCACCACAACCCTAACTGTAAATAACCCTAAGAACAATTTTCCAGCCAAACCCATTTTCAAAATCCATTTTATAGGAGAAGCTAAAATATAGCTTTATAGTAGAAGGTGTTTGCAACCAAATGAGAGAAAAATTGAAAGCTCTCATTGCACAATTCAAAGGATTGGGAAATACTTGGAAGAATCAATCATCTAGAGCTGCTTGGATCTTTGCCATGTCCTACAGTTATCCTCCCTCTTGTACAGTAACCTCTAAGGATTTGAGAGAACTACAAGCATCTAAAACAATCTATAGGGGTATAGGAAACCTAGCCCTTGTAACACTGCTCGACGGCCAAAATGCTTCTGAAATAAATGTAGTCAAACGTTACTAATTCTGGGTCACTGAGAACGAAAATGACGCTTAAAATTGTTGATTGGCTCTAGTTTTCAAGATATGCTATCGGGTCAGTATGTACGACCGTTGACATGGGAATGGCGGAGGATAAGTTAGTTATAAAGGGAAGGGATCTCAATTTAAACCAGAAATGACTAAAATACATCTTTGACTGGATCTATGAATAAATCTATGACTGGGTTTGGACAGTACTTGCTTTTTAGGCAAAACATTGAATAATGCAATCTGAAGCTGGTATTGCATCATACATGATATGAATTGCATCATGTTATTCCTAGAAGTCATGGATGATGCAATCATAACGAAGCTTACATCACTCTGCTGAACAAATTGCCCTATATCGGCTCTAGAAATCATACAGTGTCGTGCTCTCTTATTTGTCAGTGTTTGATTTTGCAAAGGGACACATTTCTGTGTAGCCAAAGTGAGCAGAGATGCCTCGTACTTGTGTGAACAGTGCAGATAAATTCTGCTATGTTTGTGGTGAAGTGACTTTTGCATCACAAAAGCGCAGTATAACCACTATGGTTAAGAAAGCCTATCACCTTTCTTTTGGCTGCAAAATTGGAGATCAGGACAAGAGGTGGGCCCCACACATATGCTGCAACAGTTGTGTAACAAATCTTCGCCAGTGGTTGAACAGGAAAAGGAAATCTATGCCTTTTGCAGTGCCAGTGATTTGGAGAGAGCCAACAGATCATACCAGCAATTGTTACTTCTGCATGGTGCCTCCAGTTGGGAAAGGTGTGACAAAGAAGAAAAAGTGGACTGTGCTTTATCCAAACATTCCATCAGCTATACTCCCAATACCCCACGGAGAAGGACTGCCGGTTCCTGATGCACCAGAATCGTTCTCACTTGAGTGAGACGAGGAAGAAGATGAACCATCAATGTCACAGGACCCACATTTTCTCCCATCCTCCTCCTCTGAACCACACCTCATAACACAAGCTGAACTGAATGACCTTGTCAGGGATTTGGAACTACCCAAGAGTAAGGCAGAGCTGTTGGGCTCCAGACTACAGCAGTGGAATCTCCTGGCAGGTGATGTTAGGGTTTCCATGTTCCGTGACCGTCAAAAGGATCTTGTCCCATTCTTCTTCATGGAAGGTGATCTTGTAGCCTGCAACAACATCGATGGTGTGATGGCAGCCCTCAACATCGTTCACGATCCAGATGAGTGGAGACTCTTCATTGATTCATCAAAGACGAGTCTTAAAGCTGTTTTGCTGCATAATGGCAATGTTTTGCCATCAATTCCAGTCGGTCATGCAGTCCATATGAAGGAAACCTATGACAACATGAAACAACTTTTGAGGTGCATAAACTATGACCAACATCAGTGGCAGCTTTGTGGCGATTTGAAGGTTGTTGCTCTCTTGCTTGGTCTGCAGACTGGATACACAAAGTACTGCTGTTTCTTCTGCGAATGGGATAGTCGTGCAAGAGATTCCCACTACATCAAGAAAGATTGGCCACTCTGACAGTCATTGGAGCCTGGGAGGAAAAGTGTTCAGCATCCACCACTTGTTGAATCGAGGAAGATTTTGTTACCACCCTTACACATCAAGCTGGGTCTGATGAAGAACTTTGTCAAGGCCATTGACAAAACACAAGCAGCTTTCAAGTACCTCCGTGGAAAATTTCCAAGGTTAAGTGAAGCTAAGATAAAGGAAGGTGTCTTTGTTGGTCCTCAGATTCGTGAACTTCTTCGAGATGATGCATTTGACCATGCACTGCGTGGCAAGGAAAAGACGGCACGGAAAGCCTTCCAGTCAGTGGCAATACATTTTCTCGGAAACAACAAGGCAGACAACTACAGGTTGTTGGTGGAAAACCTCCTCAAGGCATACAAAAGACTTGGTTGCAACGTGTCACTAAAGATACATTTTTTGCACTCTCATCTAGATTTTTTTTCCACCGAACTGCGGAGCAATGAGCGACGAGCACGGCGAGCGATTTCACCAGGACATTGCAACAATGGAGAAACGCTATCAGGGCAAATGGAGCCCATCAATGCTTGCAGACTATTGCTGGACAGTGACAAGAGATGCGCCATTTAATGAATACAAGAGACAAGCCAAGAAGCGCCGAGTAGACACTGAATAGGACTAAACTATGTACATAATAGTTTTTTGCCTTTTGTTTCATAATACCTTTTATGTATATAACCCTTTTGCTGATTTTTAAAGTGTTACATAAACAGGACAGGTGAAATATTATCATGTAAAGCAACCATAAACACATGAAAAGACCTAGGTTTACAATTTATGATTAAAAAACTCTATCTACACAATATACATAGACATAAAATGTAAAAACTTAAATGTCTTAGAAACAGTAGCCAATCAGTTGTTTTAGCCAATCAGTTGAATTCAGCTCATCAAAATACATAATAAATATCACATTTTATCTCTGAAGCAGACGACTTCTAAAAAATTGTAGACCAGTGTAATGAACACTATTGCCCATGCATACCCCCGGTCCCGCTTCCATCACCTCCTGATGGAAATGGGTCTCAAACTTCTTTACTGGCGACCCATTTCAAACAGCAGGCCTCTGAGTGCGACACCCCCCCCCATAAACTAAACACACTTTTTTATATATTTAACACCATTATAAATGTTGGAGGCAAAGCAGGGCTTGGGGTGGAGATTGACAGCTCATGACCCCCCATGTAATAACCTTGTGACCCCCTAAGGGGTCCCGACCCCCAGTTTGAGAACCCCTGGTTTAGATAGCTACAAGCCAAAATTGCCTTACACACACACACACACACACACACACTTTGCAATTTCATTGCTATTACACTGAGTACAGATACAGACCTGGAAAAATACCAGTGTTGATGTATTTGATTATAAAAGGAAAACCAGTTAAGCAAAGAAGACAGAGACTGTGTGAACTCAGCAGAAAGGAAAGTATATTGCAAACTGTGAAAATTTTGAAATACCATTTGGAAACTGTTCTGCTTTTATATCAGAGTCTCTGTTATTTCTAGAGGTTTACGTGCAGGAAATGCATCTTTGTTAGTAAACCATATGTAAGCTGGTGGCAGTGTATGAGAGAGAGGTACGTTGTTTTAATAAGTTAGGTACAGAGGCAAATACTAATATTACTGAAGAGGCACATCTGTTCCTATTGCTAATTTCCCCACTGAAGTCCTAACTTTTTGTCAAAATTATAATTAGTTTCTGTAGAAATGATTATGATGTCACAACCAAAGGGTTATGATTTCTGTGGAGAATGAGCAGTAGAACAAATGAAATGATCTTGCTTCCTGCACATCTGTTGAACACTGAAGAATGAGATGAGAAGTTTAGGATATGATATGGACTCAGGATGCTTCCTGAAATGAATGTGCTTCCAGGCTTTCCAAGAGGTACTGGCTGCCCTTTTAAAGCATGGTTCTTGTACGTTTCTAAAGGCACCATCGAACGTTCTGGACTTAGTTTTATTTCCAGAAAAGTTTTCAGGTGACTTTTTTAAAAAATGAAGCGATCTTAGTGTTGATCTTCTCTGTTCTCTGAATATGTTTGCTTTTCCGTGTTTCTCCCACCAGTGAGTAATTTATCACTAAAGGTCCCAAAAAAAAATGATCACCTGCCTGTGGCTTAATGACAGAAACACATGGTTTGAGATCTAGGGCTGGAAAAGGAACTGAACTGAAGACAAAGGAAAATAAGGTCCTTTTGTGAAAAGTAGAACTGTCTGCATAGGAAAGTAAAGCCAGCTTGGTGGTGGTGTTTTTTGTTTTTTTAAAAAGTCAGTTGTGAGACACTTCATTATATCTTGCTATCAGCTACAATAACATGAGCATTAAGGAGCAAAAGAAGAAGGTAGTAAATAGTGCAGAAGTAAAAATGAAACTTTATATGCGTGATTAGTTTTCCCTCAAAGGTGTTCATCAAGAATTGAGCTGATTTTTACAATAGGCAGCACATTAACTGTTGTTAATATTAACATAACTGTTGTTAACAGTCCCCAGTATTTTTTTAAAACAAATAAATAAAAAGCAAACAACAATAACAAAAGTTAGCTGTCCTGGGTATAAGAAATATTGTGATGCTGTACTTTTTATATTGATTTAAGACTGATAAATCTGTCTGTCACCTAATAAATACATGCTGCAAACAGGACTGAAACTCCCTTAGAGTGAAATAATAATCCATCAGCTATAAACCGGTCAAGCCTAACTGAGTCTGGAGTTACTGGAATTAAACCTCACTGCTTGACAGTATTGCCTGAAATTCTAATGTACATCCCTTTAAAACCTAATAGCAAATTCACTCAGGAGCAGACCCTTTCCCCTGCTGTTCGTGTTCCTTTATGCAAATCAAATAAAAACCACTGGAAATCCCTGAAAAAGACATGTTTGAGTTGTATATCTTGTTTATCTGACCTGAAACTCCTTACTGTCTGGGAATTACATGATTAACTTGTGGGGGGTTTTACACCAAAATTAAGCTGTAACAGCACAGTGAGTGACATAGCATGGCTAATAGCTGATAGTTCTTACTAACTTTTAACTGAAAAGATTGGATCCATTGCAGTAATCCTGAGAGCTTGAAAAGAACTCCTCTTGTGTGTTCATATAGGAAGGTATGGGTGAGGCAGACTTACTCTTCTCTTTACTGACAAATATAACTGCTCTTCAGAGGCCTGCAAATGGTACTTAGCTGAAATGTTTGACTGGAGACAGTCTCTCATTTTATTCATATTTGCTGCTGCAAGTTTTAAGTGATGGGTAGTGGTGAGTTCTGGCAAGTTGCAAAGAAAGTGAAATGTTTCCTTTCTGAGTATCGCTGACCAACACCTCCTTTGTGCTTTTCAGTAGTGAACACACAAATTTTGGAGCCATTACTACTACTGGTTTACTGCTCTTCTGATATACATTGTAATATTGAATATAACTAATATTAGCAATGAGTTCTGACTCTTACACAAGCCCATGGAGTGTGCCTCTTCTAATCTCTTTCTAGCAGGAGGAGTTAGTATACTTAGACGCTTTCTGTTTTGTGTATGTGGTTTTTTTTAAAAAAATTTCTTCTTATTCACAATGATAGACTCCTTTTGCCTTTGTGAAGGAGACCAGATGTCTTCATTTGACCTGCCAAAGCCTAATACGTCCCACTGATACTCATCACCCTTCTCATTTTTCTTAGTACTGTATTCAGTGTATTAGTTAAAGGAAACTAATGATTTAATAATAGCTTAACTTACTTCTGGAGTTCAAGTAGACGTTCAATATTTGTAGCTGTCCGAAGCAAGCCCTGTGCAGTGTTATAGACTTGCATGTTCAGAAAGCCTGCACTAGTATGCTGCCCCATTAATAACAGAACTACTACCATCACCTCTGGTACAGGCTGTCTACAGAAACCATGCTGTTTCAGGTGCAATTTTATTATTATTTATTTGTGTTACCATACCCCCCAGAAAGCCCAGTCATGAACCACGACATGATTGTGCTAGTTTAGTGTACAAATAGAACAAAAAACCCTGCCCCAAAGAGTTTACACTCTCCGTATGAGAAAAGATATGGATGCAGACAGACATGGAAACAATGAGACTTTGTTGGCCAGCACAATAGGCAGGAGTCTCAGCACACCAGCAGCCTAACTGTTGTCATATTGTGGGTTTTTTGTAAGTACCATGGACAAGGAGAGGTTGAAGGGGGATAATGAGGTGGCTTTGTGGGTGTTTACAGTGAATTCTTCCCAAGAGTAAGCAGCAGCATGGGAAAAAGCACAATGGCATTTGTGTCAAAATGTAGCAAGTAGGCAATGTAGGTTGGCAGGATGGACCAATCAGAGGTGGTATTTGAAATCTTAGTAGCAAATGAGACATGATAGGTAGAGTGGAGATAAATTGTGATGGGCCAAGTGAAGGTAAGTAATTTATTGCTGATGCTATTGAGAAGGCGGAGCCAGCAGAAGGTTGCAAAGATAGTGGTGCAGTGGTCTAAGTGACGGGCTAGGAAAACGATCAGATGCAGTTGCCCTGTCCTTTCGCTCTCTTTTTGGGAGCCCAGTGTATTTATGGGAGAAGCAGTCAAATGCCCATAATTCCCTGGGGAAATTCCTCTCAATCCCTAAATACAAAATGAATCCTTAGCTCTTGCTCAGCAGGAAAGGTTGGTGCTGGAACTTCTGAAGAGCAGCCCCAAGGCATCTGAAGTAGATATACCAAAGCAGTGGAGGGTGTTCCAGCTGCTAAAGAGCATTGGGGACCCCGAGACTGAGACCAGCAGCCAAAGGAACATATGCTGCAAAATTGTACCCCAATAATTTAGTGCTTATAATTTAGACAAAACAAAGTGAGGGACAAAGACAAAGGAGGAGAGGGAAAATGACTTGCCCAAGTTACCCTGCTCAGACACTGACTCGTGATGTATAAGTATAGTTTGACTTTGTATTTGAGAGGGCAGATCCAGTCAAGCCAACAGGGCAGCATGTGAGGGGGCAAGTTTCAGGCCTGCCCAAGGCTTGAAGTTTGCGGGAGGGGAAATACCATGCTGCCTCCATGGAGTAAATGTCAATGACTAAACCAGAACAGGTAACTACTCTATGGTTAATGGGTCATCAGGTTCCTATCTGCATAGATAGGTAGGTGAGGCACAGTGGAGGACCACACTATGGTTAGCTGTGGTCAAAGGAAATCTAATGAGTTCATGTTTGCTATTGGGAACAATTTTGTATGTGGATGCAAGGTCTGTTAATTGGTTTGCTCGGGGACCACATAGGTACTGCATGGCTAATATCTAGTGTAGTCAAGATCTTGCAGACTTTGAAGTTTAGACTAGTACATTTGGATTGTAATAGAATTAGATGAGTTTTCAATGCAGTTTTTGGACAAGTAGGGCCAAAGCTGTTTTTAAAATAATTCAGGACAACAGCAGTAATTCAGGGCTGGATCCAACTTTCCTTTATTACAGTTTTCCTCCAAATGTCATTTGCTTTACAAGAATAATTGCACTTCAATAACTGGAAGCACTAAAATTGCTAATTTTAATGCCATAGTTTCACATTAACAACACTTAATTATATTTTTAACAGAATAATAGCTTAAGTGAGATGGTTACACACTGGGTTCTTGTAGCCCAGATGGTGGTTAATCCATTAAAATGCATTAATATTTGCAAATGACAAATCAAGGGAATTATAACATTGCATTGCCGCCTGCTTTTAGATAATTGCACATCAGTTAATCATTTATGCCAAATGGGAGTGAAAAGATGGAGTCATTAGGGAGAAGCAGGGTGCAGAGCGCAAGATGGACTGATAATAAAAACAGAATTTTCAAAAAAAGCAAATGTTTGAAAAATGAAGCTAGTAATGGACTATGTTAAATATTTTAAAAGCTGATAATGGAAAAAATCATTAGGAAAAAATACATTACGAAAGAGAAAATTGTTAGAAAAATTAGATACAAGTTGCCTCTGATCATAATTAGGTAAATTTTAGAATCCTGTAATTTACATTATTAGATACATTTTACTATATATTTGTCTTGGCTGTACTTAAAAGAAAAACTGATTGTATTATTAGCCAAGTACGACCTGAAAAACGTTGCTCTGATTCAGATGTTTGAATTCTACACCCCAGGACAGACCTATAAAAGTTATTATTTTTGTAGCTCAATTTCAAGGTGAGAAAATGCCAGCAAGGAAATTTTAATTGCACACTTGGGATTAACTGTTCAGAAAATATCCCATTGAGATTTTATTCCCTAGAGATTATAATGGTTTAAATAGTCATCCACAATTAAAGAGTTACTCTAACAAGTAAATAATTACTTAAGTGTAAAAAATTGTTAAAATTATTATTTCAGTTCTCTGTGACTTTGCTCCTATCACACATGAAATAATAGTACTGCTGTATAAAGTTTGGTGATGAGTTAAATTTAAGACCATTTACAATTTAATTTTATGTCTTTGCAACCTGATGTTGATCTAACTAGACAGTGCTTTTCAGTGTTAGCAATTTCACCATGATATCGTGTTTTATAATTACATTATAAAAGATCAAACTCCTTATACAAGCCTGTCTGTCTTCGTAAGAGCTATTGACAGAACACCAGTCGTCATAATGTCTAAGCACCAAGGCAGATATTCTGTGACAGTTGAGTGCGGTAAGGCTATTGTTACACCTGATAATTAAACAAACACATGTATTATAGCACATGGAAAGCTTTGGGTGAATGCATCACTCCAGAAGTCAAATATGACATATGAGGAATCCTCCCCCTGTTCCTGCAAAAATGTTTACACTCTCCTTCTCCTTCCTCAAAAAAATGTTGCATCCAACACAGGAATCCAATATGGGAATTCAGACTGTGTGTGTGTGTGTAGATAGATAAATAAATCACCTGGGAGGAAGAATTTAATTAGAAACATGTGAGTGATAATTGGGAATTGTTTAAGAACACTTTACTGGAGGCCCAAATGGCCATAACCTCCTAATAAATGAAAGAGGCCACATTGGTTAAAAAAATCAACCTAGTTTAGAGGGGAAGTGAAGGCATCTATAAAAATATGTATATAACAAATGGAAGAGAGGGAAAACTGATAATGAATATAAATCAGAAGCTAGGAATTGTAGAAAATTGATAAAGGAAGCAAAGGGACACAGGCAATATCTATAGCCAACGGAGTTATTAACAAAAAGAAGGAATTTTTAAATATGCCAGAAGAAACAATCTTAGCAATGGTACTAGTCCTTTACTAAATGGAAATGGTAAAATTATCAATAACAATGCAGAAAAGAGAGAAGTGATCAATAAATGTCTGTTCTATATTTGGGGAAAAAACAAATGACTTAGTCATATTGTATGGTATCATTCTTTACATTCCACTAGTATCTCAGGAGAATGTTAAACAGAAGCAGCTAAAGTTAGACATTTTTGAAATCGGCTGGGTTAGATAGTTTGCACTCAAGAGTTTTAAAAGAGCTGACCGAGGACCTTACTGGACCATTAATGTTGATTGTCAATAAGTGTTGGAACACAGAGGACTGGGAGAATGCTAATGATGTGCTGATATTTAAAAAGCATAAATGGGCCTCAGTCGGATATCATTAACAGGCAAGATAATGGAGTGGCTGAAAAGAGACTTAAAAAGAATTAGAGTAGGGTATTATAACTAATGCTAATCAACATGTAGTTATGGAAAATACATTATGTTGAACAAATTTGATTTTTTTTATAAGAGTTCAAGTTTGATAAAGGTAATAGTGTTGTAATAAACTTAGACTTTTGTTAGGCATTCGACATAGCACCTCGTGATATTCTATTTTTTAATCAAAATATGAAATTAGCATGACACGCATTACGTGGATTGAAAACTGGTTAATAAATAGGGCTCAAAACGTACTTGGAAACAGGAACTTGCCTTTGAACAGGTGTGTTTCTAGTGGGGTCCCACAGTGATCAGTTCTTGGCCCCACACTGTTTGACGTTTTTTTAATGATATGGAAGAACACAAAATGATGACTGATAAAGTTTACAGATGATACAAAATTTGAGGGAGTGGTAAATAATGAAGAGGACAGGTCACTGGCCCAGGGGGACCTGGATTGCTTGATAATCTGGAAACAAGCAAACAATATGTGTTTTAATACTACTAAATATGAATGTATACATCTAGAAACAAAGAATGTTGGCCATATTTACAGGGTGGGGAACTCTATCCTGGAAAGCCATGACTCTCTGAAAAAGATTTGAGGGTCATTCAGGATAATCAGTGTAAACATGAGCTCCCAGTGCAACACTATGGCCAAAAGGGCTAATGTGAGCCTTAAATGGAATGCATTTTACCCTTCTGTTGCAGAGCTATGTGTTCCTGGAAGTTTAAGATATCACAGGGAAACAGGCATAAGGACGTATGGAAACACCATTATATTTTTATGCATCTCACCTCATATGGCATGGAAAAAAGTTCTGACACCAGCTGAAACTCCTCACCACACTGATAGATATTTATCATTCTTCAGGGATCAGAGGTTGAAACAGACCATTCTTACTGCACTGGAGAGATGGAATTTGGTGCCATTTCTCTGAACATTCCTGCCCTAGAGGTCAGTTTGGGACCCTAAGACTGTACATACAGATATGGGTTTATAGCCTCAGCTGGTGTAAATTGTCAGAGTCTTGGAAATAATCCCATGTGCAGCTGCTGAATCGTGTGAGACTGCCCTAGCATGAGCTCTGATCTGATTAGTTGAGAGAGTTGAGTCAGCAGGTTGTGCTCCTGCCTCTGACTCAGGACTGAACAATTACTCTGTATAGTGTTTGGAGATGCAGCACTATCGCAAATGCCATCTTTCATCAATTTCTGACATCAAACTGACATAATTAGGGCCTTATCAAATTCATGGTCCATTGTGGTAAATTTCACAGTCATAGGATTTTAAAAATCGTAAATTTCAGATTTTTAAATATGAAATTTCATGGTGTTATAATTGACCCAGAAAGGTTATTGTAGGAGTTGTGATACTGCTACCCTTACTTCTGTGCTGCTGCTTGGGGTGGCGCTGCCTTCAGAGCTGAGCAGCTGTAGAGCAGCAGCTGCTGTCCAGGAGACCAGCTTCAAAGGCAGAACCGCCACTGCAGTAGCGCAGAATTAAGGATGTCATAGTATGGTATTGCCACCCTTACTACTGTACTGCTCCCTGCAGAGCTAGGCCCTCAGTCAGCAGCCACCACTGTCCGGCTGTCCAGCTCTGAAAGCAGCAGCGCAGAAGTAAGAGTGGCATGGTATGGTATTATTATCCTTACTTCTGCACTGCTGCTGGTGGGGCACTGCCTTCACATCTGGGGACGCCAACAGCCGCCACTCCCTGATGGCCAAGCCAACAGCCTCCACTCTCTGGCTGCCCAGCTGTGCAGTCAGCTTAGAAGTAAGGGTAGCAGTACCATAATCCCACCTAAAATAACCTTGTGACCCCCCTGTACCTCCCTTTTGGGTCAGAAACACTGGTTTCCACTGTGAAATCTGTATAGTAGAGGGGAAAAAGCACACAAAAGATGAGATTTCGCAGTGGGAGCCAGATTTCACGGTATGGCCATGAAAAACACGTCACATGAGTTTGGTTGGTCCCTAGACATAACCCCTTATGGTCGATAAAGACCCTGTGTCTTTTGTTTAATTATTATTACATTGGTGTGTGAACGCAAGGAATTAGTGAAATTTCAGGTCAAGTGAAAGAGCTTGAGACATAAGCTCTTTTATCAGAAGCCTGACAGAAGGCAGGATCTGCTCACAGAATTTGGGAAGAACAGGGCTGATATTACAGATACATTCATAAGAAGTGCTGTCACAATGTGCTCATGCAAACACATCCCGTTATCAAGTGGTACCAGAACATTCCAGTATCAAGGATGGTACAAAAACATTCCCCAAGAATAACAGGAACACACTGACCCCTCCTAAAAGATAAGGTCAGGGTGATAGTCTGTAATAGAGATGTTTTGATCAAACCAATATGTACAAAATAGTGGGTAATAACTAGAGACATCAGGGAGCAGTAACTAACTTGTTTGTATCGGAGCATAAAGTCATATCTCAAAGGGCATATCTTTGTGTAGCGGAAAGTCTTGCGGTTCATTGAGCTGGTCCATTGTTATGAGCATACATGTATTAGTGGTGCGGTAGAGTCTGCAGGATACTAGTACCGTGCTTCATTGACCATAAGCCTTCCTGGGTGCCTTTGTTCCTTAACGCAGAGTTCCTCAAAGTTTTTCCACAGCGGCGCCTTTCCGCGATCCCACGTCCACTCGCGAGCCCCGGGGTATGTCTGCCAAAATGCCGCCGAATAGAAAGCTGCTGCTTTCAGCGGTATTTTCGGTAGCATCCCGAGGCCGGTCCCGCAGCAGCGCCGGGGTCTCGCGCATCCCACTTTGAAGACCACTGCCTTAACAGATCTTGTGGTCATTGGGCAGTTTGCTTGAGGTCTGCTGTGCCAGCTGTCTGCGCAAGGCTGGGGTGGCACACAGAGGGAACACACACACATAGCCAAACATCTAATCACCGTAGTTAGAGGCAAAAAGGCATCCTTTAAGAATTGGAAGAAAATCCTTCTGAGGAAAATAGAAGGGAACATAAACTCTGGCAAGTCAAGTGTATAACTATAATTAGGCAGGCCAAAAAAGAATTAGAAGAGCAACTAGCAAAAGAATTAAGTACATCAGAAGCAGGAAGTATTTGCTAGCGGGGCACTCAAGGATAAGTCTGGCAAACAGTCAATGAGGCACTCCATTGCAAAGAAGCTAAGTCTTCACTGCTGAGGGTATGAGGGACAGTCACACACCTGAACCTTTAATTTTTTTAGGTGACAGTTCTGAGGAACTGTCCCAAAGTGAGGTTTCAATAGAGGAGGTTTTGGAACAAACTGATAAATTAAACAATAGGTCACCAGGACTAGATGGTGTTCACCCAAGAGTTCTGAAGGAACTCAAATATGAATTTCCAGGACTACTAACTGTGGCTACTAACCGGTAGCTTAAATCAGTCTCTATACCGAACAACTGGAGGATAGTTAATGTAACACCAATTTTTATAAAAGGTTCCAGAGGTGATCCTGCCAATTAGGAATAAACCTAACCAGTACCAGGCAAATTGGTTGAAACTATAGTGAAGAACAGAATTATCGGACACATAGATAAACATGATATGATGGGGAAGTGTCAATATGGCTTTTGTAAAGGGAGATCCTGTCTCACCAAACTATTAGGGTTCTTTGAGAGTGTCAACAATCATGTGGACAAGGGTGATACAGTTGATATAGTGTACTTGGACTTTCAGAAAGTCCTTAACAAAGTTCCACACCAAAGGTTCTTGTATACAATAAGCGGTCATGGGAAAAGAGGGAAGGACTTCTCATGGATCAGTAACTGGATAAAATATAGGAAGGGAAGGAATTAATAGCCAGTTTTCACAATAGGGAGTTGTAAATATTGGAGCTAGTGTTATTGAACGTATTCAGACATGATTTGGAGGAATGGGTAAATAGTGAGGAGGCAAAGTTTGCAGACAATACCAAATTATGCAAGTTACTTAAGTCTAAGGCTGACTGCAAAGAGATACAAATGGGTCTCACTAAACTGAGTAACCGGGCAACAAAATGGCAGATGAAATTCAGTGTTGATAAGTACAAAGTAATGCACATGGGAAAACATAATTCCAACTATATATACAATATGATGGAGTCTAAATTAGCTGTTACACTCAAGAAAGAAATCTTAGAGTTATCATGGACAGTTCTCTGAAAACATCCACTCAATATGCAGCAGTGGGCAAAAAAGCTGACAGAATGTTAGGAACCATTAGGCAAGAGAGAGGTAATAAGCCAGAAAATATAATGCCACTGTGTAATTCCATGGTACTCCCACAGCTAGAATAGCGCATGCAGTATGGTCTGTAAAATCATGAGTGGTATAGAGAAAGTAAATAAGGAAGTGTTATTTACTCCTTCTCATAATATAAGAACAAGGGAACACCAAATTAAATTAATAGGTAGCAGGTTTAAAACAAACACAAGAAAGTATTTTTCACGCGATGCACTATCAACCTCTGGAATTCCTTGCCAGAGGGTGTTGTGAAGGCCAGTACTATAATGGGATTTAAAAGGGAGCTAAACAGATTCATGGAAGATAAGTCCATCAGTGGCTTTTAGCCAGGATGAGCAGGAAGGGTGTGTCCCTAGCCTCTAGGGCAGGGGTCTGAATCTGGCGTCAATTTGTCCGTCCCCGCTAGCTGAGCAGGCATGCAGAGAAGCTGCCGCTTCCCCAACCCACGTGAGCCGCTGCCAGCGGCCCCATGTGTGGAGGGATGAGTGCCCCCGCAGTGTGGCTGGAGGAGCAAAGGGGCGGGGGTAGCGGCAGGGGCCAGAGGAGCAAAGCGGGGAGCCGCGGCAGCGGTGCGACTGGAGGAGCAAAGGGGGTGGGGGCTGTGGCAATGGCCCGCAAAGCCCCTTTAAAAATCTGATGTGGCCCTCATCTCAAAAAGTTTGGAGACCCCTACTCTAGGCCATGGATCACTTTATGATAACCTGTCTGTCCATTCCCTTTTGGCACCTGCCATTGGCCACTGTCAGAAGAAAGGATACTGGACTTGATGGACCTTTGGTCACCTTTGGTCTGACCCAGTGACCAGACAGCAAATACAAAAAATTGTGATGGGGGTGGGGGGTAATAGGAGCCTATATAAGAAAAAGACCCAAAAATCGGTACCGTCCCTATAAAAACGGGACATCTGGTCACCCTAGACCCAGTATGGCCATTCTTATGTTCTTAAAAAAGACAAGGAAAGGCAACAAAAATGATTAAGGGATGGAACAGCTTCCATATAAGGAGAGATTTTCTTAGGAAAGAGATGAGTAAAGGGGAATATCACAGAGGACTATCAAATCATGAATGGTGTAGAGAAAGTGAATAGGAAAGTGCTGTTTACCCCTTCACATAGCACAAGAACGAGGGGTCACCTGATGAAATTAATAAGCAAGCAGTTTTAAAACAAACATAAGGAAGTACTTCTTCACACAACACACAGTCAACTTGTGGAACTCATTGCCAGAGGATGTTGTGAAGTTCAGAAGTATAACCGGTTTCAAAAAAGAATTAGGTGAGATCATGAAGGATAGGTCCATCAGTGACATTAGCCTAACTGTTTTTTAAGATGCTCCCTAAATGTCAGACTGGCAGAAGCTGAGACTGGACTACAGGATATGGATCTCTCAATAGTTGCCTTATTCTGTTAGTTGTCTCTGAAGCACCTGGCATTGGCAACTGTAAGAAGACATGATATTGGGTAGCTGGACCACTGGTCTGACCCAGTGTGGCCATTCTTATGTTCTTAACAAAGCCTGTCTTTTTCCCAGGCATTTAGGGAAGAAATGAAGAGAAGGTTATTTTCATTATGTCTGCTGTCAGTGGTTACTGATGGAGTTTTATGTATGATCGTGGATGTGCGGTCCATTGTACTTTTGTACATTTGTACTTTTCTGTTACTGTACATTCTGGTATTGTTGGACACTCATAAGCTGCAGTCCGAATCAGGGCCTCATCGTGTTAAGGGCTGTATCGCTCACAGACGTAGCCCCAGCTAGAAAGAACATAAAATCTAATGAAGCAAAAAAGAGTCCTGTGACACCTTAAAGGCCAACAAAAGTAATACCCACTTCAGTACCCACCAGCGAAGTGGGTATTAGCCCATGAAAGCTTATGCTTCAATACTTTTCTTAGTCTTTAAGGTGCCACAGGACTCTGTCACTTCTGCAGATCCAGACTAACAGAAGAACGGTAGAATCCGGCTACCTCTCTGATTCATAAAAATCGAATGTAATGTGAAAAAGAATGTTCATTTGGGCTGCTCATAAAACATCTCCTAAACAAAGTGTGTGAAGAGAAAGAGAACTTTTACCTCTGGATGCTTGAGGTCCCTGTTAATGAATAGATCCTATGTAATTCCGAGCATTCAGTTCTCTTTTTCACTAGTATTTACGTCACTTGCTACCACCATTGTGCAACATTTCCTTTTAACTTTGGATGTGGCTTGTCCTGCCATATAAGTCATCATTAATGCTTGTCTGTGAAGAACTAGCTCCTGAAGGAGTGGTAATTGATTCTTAAGATCAGTGCTTCAGTCCCCACAAATAGCAGACCTCGCCTACAGTCTTATCCCACCTCTGTGAACCTCAGAGAGCAATGCACTTTTGCTTTACAATCAGGCCTGTAGGTTCTTATGATAAGATGACCAGATCAAGTGAGCTAAGAATTTTAATGATTTAGCTCAGCAGATTCCCAGGCTAACATTATCATTTAAATCATTTCAGTAATGCCTAGAATTACATGTTTGATTGATTCAGGAGCTATAATTATAACAAATGTTTAGATGTAAATGGTCTTTCAAAATTTTTGTTATTAAAATGGCTTTATCTGGATTTCTTGTTCTCTCCTTTAGGTTTGCTATCTTTCTTACAATGGAAAGGCTGGCTATCTATCTATTGGTTATTAGCACTGCTGTGAAGGCTATGATGTGTCCAAAACGGTGTATGTGTCAAAACCTGTCTCCATCCTTCACCATCCTCTGTACGAAGACTGGGCTTCTCTTTGTGCCCCCCAGCATTGACAGGAGAACAGCAGAACTAAGGCTAATGGACAACTTCATCATGACTCTTAGAAGAAGGGATTTTGCAAACATGACAAACCTTATTCACTTGACACTATCAAGAAATACTATAAGTCAAATCATGCCTTATGCATTTTTTGATCTTAAAGGCCTTCATGCATTACATTTGGATAGTAACAGACTGACTTGTATCAATGAGGATCATTTCAAAGGTTTAATTAATCTTCGCCACTTAATACTCAGTAACAATCAATTGAACTATATTTCTCCTGGATCCTTAGATGATTTTATTGAAACACTTGAGGACCTGGATCTATCCTATAATAATCTTGTTAATATTCCTTGGGATACAATTGGAAAGCTCTCTAATGTCAATACAATCAGTTTGGATCACAACCTCATTGAGTTTGTTCCAGAAGGAATCTTCTCAAACCTTCACAAACTTGCTCGATTAGACATGACATCCAACAAATTGAAAAAAATTCCCCCTGACCCCCTGTTCTCCAGAATCCCTGTGTATGCTAAATCTAAAGGGTCTCCATTGTCCTCTCTGGTGCTTAGCTTTGGAGGGAATCCTCTACACTGCAACTGTGAATTAGTGTGGCTGAGACGCCTTACCAGAGAAGATGATCTAGAAACATGTGCCTCGCCGCCGGAATTGATGGGCAAGTACTTTTGGTCCATTAAAGAGCAGGAGTTTGTCTGTGAACCTCCAATGATAACACATCGAACACCAAAACTGGTGGTTATGGAGGGTCAGAGTGTGTCTTTGAAGTGCAAAGCAGTTGGTGACCCGGATCCCTATGTTCGCTGGATCTCCCCCGAGGGGAAGCTGGTCTCCAATACATCTAGGACAATTTCCCATGAGAATGGAACTTTGGATATTTTGACTACTACTTTGACAGAAAAAGGTACATTTACCTGTATAGCATCTAATGCTGCAGGAGAGTCTACGGCTCCTGTTGAACTCGTTGTTAATCCCTATCCTCATCTTGCTAATAGTACCAACTGTGATAAAGATGCTGAGTCTGGGCCTTCAGACATTCTTATATCTGCTAAGTCAAGTTTCCCTAATGAAACTAAAGGTCACCAAGAGAAGAAGGTTGTGGTTGCTGAGCTGACCTCATCCTCTGCTCTCATACAGTGGCCTTCCCAGCATCATATCCCTGGAATACGAATGTACCAGATTCAGTATAACAGCTCTTCTGATGATATACTAGTTTACAGGTAATCCGATTCACATAGCAATTCAATTGTCATGGTGAACTAACAAACGGGAATAAGAGAAAAATTCCCTGATGTAATGCCAGGTATGTTTCAGACATTAACTGTGTAATGAAGGGAGCCATGGGGAAATGCTTTTCAAAGCCTGTTTTTCATTTATTGTCTCCCGTTATTGAGGAATTAGAATAAATATTACTAATAATGTATTATCTGCTATGGGGCATCCCATATCCAGAAACTTCATAGACCGGAATTAAGCTTTACAATCCAACAACGTGTGTGAGGTTGGTAAGTATTATCCACATTTTCTAAATGATATAGAGAGAGATGAAGTGGCTTGCCCAAGTTGTCACAACAAGTCTGTGGCAGAGTAAGGAATTACAACCCAGATGTGTCAGCTCCTGAGCATGGCCATGGACTAATGTCATGAGCTTTAGGAGAGTCACTTACATCAAAATGGCTCCCAAGGTTTAGAAACACTTCCGTTAACTAGTTAATTCAGTGACTTTGAATCACAGGAATCACTTTTTGCATATAGAGAACATTGAATCTATCTGAATTTTTAAGCAAAAGATCAGTGAAATACTATTTACATTTTATGCTAACTAAACACATATTTGATTGATCTAAAAATACAGGGAAAGAAAATGTTCAGAATCCTGATTCAGAATACTAATATTCAGAATACTAACATTCAGAATACTAATAGCTTTATGTATCTGTATTATATATACTACAATGTACTCATGAAGATACATATTTCTAATTTTGTCTCATACACATGGCATAGGTCCCTAATCAGTTTCCATTATTGCATATTTAATTTATACTACTGTTCTGGGGATGCACTGGGCCAAATTCAACAGTGTAAATTGCACATGTAGTTGAAATGGTAAAATACTGTATTTTGTGCCTCTTTGGCATTTAGAGGCTCAGAAATACCCATTTGGAGCATGGGGGAGGGAGGCATTTGTAAAACTTGCTTGGCTTAACTATTTGACCTCCATAGATTTTGATGGGCATCATGCAGATTCTGTGTGTTACTGCTCCCATTTGCAGTATGTGGTCTGACATTCTGTTTATAGTCCTTGCAAATAAACTTGGAAAATTATAGTTGAATTAGGAACTAGCAATAGAGCATATCGGTATTTCATGTTGTAGGTTCCAGAAGGATGACAACATTTCTAAAAATAACGGTCCTGATTCTCCTCTCTCACCAGTTTTCCCATATTATAATGCCTTTGACTTCAAGTGAGTTATTTCCAGTTTATATCAGAGTAACTGAGAGGAAAATCAGGCCCAGTAGATTTAAAAATAGACTGGATAATGCTATAGAAAATGTATTATGGGAAACAAAGCTACACTTGAAAGGGTGTGGGATAGATGCTTCAATAGGACTTTTTGTATCTCTAATTTCTTCTATTCTAAACATAGTCCCATCAGAAACCTAATGTTTGTTTTTCTTTTAAATACAAATACTTATTTTGTACAAGTCCTTGAGGTAAGGTTTACAGGAGGAATTTTAGGACTTGCACTTCTAAATCACTTAGACTGAGATCTTTAAAAGACCTAAGATGCTTTTCTTCATGAAGACAATAAACATTCTGCTGTTGTCATGTCCTGATGTTAAACGCAAATGTTTTTCTGCATCATTTGTCATGGCTCATGGGCAGAAAAGTGTAAACTCAAGCTAACGTTCGATAGTATTAGAGCCTTTACTCAGCTCTGAGTAGATCATCCAGAGAGGAATGTTGCTGAAAACATTTCCTCAAATGTCTAGTTCTTGCAGGGACCACAGCATGCGAATATCTGTCAGTTTGTATTTCGTATTTATTCTCTTTGTGCCTCAATGAAAACCTACCACTGAGTTCTAGGAAAATCCAGTTTTTGAAAAACGGGGAGCAGTGTACTCCATGCCGAGAAGTTTTAACGCTTCGTTTCATGAGAAAAATAGTGGCATGAAATATGAACCCCAAACCATGAAGTAAATTACAGATAATCGGAGTAAAAACTATAAGAAGTTGGTTAGTTTCAGTGGGGCATAGGGCAGATTTTGGCCTGAAGTTCATAAGAAAAGTGTGTTAATCTTAGACAAGATGCTGCAGCTAGGGGTTTTTTGGGCGATTATTTGTATCGTACATTATAATAAGGGAAAGGCCTGTAAGAACTGACAGAGTGCAGATTAGCACTGCCACTGGATAGGTCTAAATCTCCAATAAATAAGTATCTTTCCTTCACGCTTCTTGGTTTAGTTAGTGATCTATTTTATGGTTGGTGCTAATTTTAGTAAGAGATAAAAGTATGTCTGCTGTCGACTAGCTAACGGTGGGTGATGATTCTGTCTCAGCTCTTGAATCTGTGAAACACTAAACACTGTGAGCTGAATTCTTTGCAAAAAGTTCCCTTTGGGATACAAAAGTCATTTTACATCCTTTTTCATCTCCTGGAATAATGACAAATTAGATACTATGACATATTCCAAAACAATGGGGACAGTTTTAAATTATGCCTATTGAACTTTCTCAATCTTTATCAGTATATAAATGACTCATACAATCTCTTTAAGAAGACAATCTGAAAACAGCTAAATTAATTGGTGCTACTAGATGGCCTTGTTCCTAGACAAGAGTTCTTTGGAAGAAATTTTTTTTAAAATGTCTTTGCACATTGCTTTCACATTTCACATCCCAGATCTCTGTAAATGAGAGGCTCAGTGTGGCAACAAAGCTATAATAAAAATTGTGTTTCAAATCACAGAGCAATGATTCCAAATACTAAAATATAATAATTTATCGTAGAATAGGCTTCTTAAAGATTGAAATTCATATGTTGTTCAGCTCCCACAGTGAGTAACCAGCAAATATAGATTCTTAACAGAGGTGTTCAACTGAATTGACAGGGTCTGGCAATTGTGCTTTAATTCGGTATGTGTGGTTTTCTGAGAATTTTTTACATTATTTGAGCTATGTCATAAATGTTTGTTTAGTTGCATGGATTGGGGTTAATCCTAGACTAGACGCGATAAATTGGCACCCTCTGGATCGATTGCTGCCCGTCTGTCCAGTAGAGAATGTAAACAAGCCTTAACTGATGTGAAAAGAGAGAAGCCAGAATATTTGTTTTATATTTCAGTTGCTGATCGCTGTGGGAGGCATAGCATGAATCAGAATATCAGCGTTGGAAGGGACCTCAGGAGATCATCTAGTCTGGTGATTCTCAAACTTGCAGGGGCAGTGGCCCTTTTTTGTGTCACCGCAGGCTGCTACGACCCTTGTGTCTGCCGAAACGCCGCCGGATGGAACGCTTCCGGTTTTGGCGGCATTTTGACAGACATGCTGAGCACTTCACAGCGTCCGCCAAAAAGCCGCCGAACCCGGAAATTTTCACTTCGGCGGCTTTTCGGGCGGACACTTGGAAGTGCACAGCATGTCCGCTGAAATGCCGCCAAAAGTGAAAGCATTTGCCTCGGCGGCCGAGGGAGCTCATGACCCCCCGGGGAATCTCCCCACAGCCCCCAGTTTGAGAACTGCTGATCTAGTCCAACCCCCTGCTCAAAGCAGGACCAATCCCCAGTTAAATCATCCAACAGATTTTTGCCCCATATCCCTAAATGGCCCCCTCAAGGATTGAGCTCACAACCCTGGGTTTAGCAGGCCAGTGCTCAAACCACTAAGCTATCCCTCCCATGGAATTTGTGATAAAGTGGAAACTAACACATGCAGGAAATATTACAGTTACTTACTTCAGCAGATCATCGAACTACTGTCCATGAGTCCACCTACAGTGCCAGGAAAGTGACTGACCTTCCCTCAGAATGTGATTAAGGACGAGCAGAGTACCACTGCCAGTCCTAAACACACTGGAGTGACAATGCCTCCTACTCCAGAATTAAAGCAAGATGATGAACCAGGCCCAGAAACAGAAGCAGGACTTGATAATGGACTAGTGATAAATGAAAAACATCAGATTATGTCTATTAATGGGACCAACACGGCTACAACAATGCTGCATGCAACAGAATCTCTTGATGGGGGAGGGTGAGGTGTCTCCTGTCCTCTGCAGCCATAAGCATTCATTTCTTAGGGATCCTGAACATCCGGGAAGAGCACAGAGATCTCCCACGATCTAAGAGCATCAGGAGGCTTTCCTTCCTGTGGCTTAATATTGGGACAGGGTATTTCTCTCCCACATAGGTGTTCTGTCACATATTCAGACGGTGTTTTCAAAACAAAATCAGAAGCAATGCCTTCTGTTACACTTCCTCATCAGCCATTTACTGCCCTCTTTTTCTGGGGAGGGGGAATAAATATACAGAATAAAATCCCAGAACAAACAAATCAGTCAACCAACCAGCAATTAAATAAAATGAAAGCCAATCAGACTTTTTAAACCTTGAAAAGAAAGAGGACCTAACGCCCCCATGAAGCTAAGAAGGGACTTCACTGTTGCTATTAAGTTCATGTGGAAGGGGTTATGATTCTGCAGCAGTAGGTGTTACGATGCAATAGACAGAGAGAGATACAAACTAAATGACAATCCACCAAAAAGTCTTCACTTCAGTAATGTACACAAAACCAAACATTTTTTAACATGTGTATAACAGTTTAGTGTTCCTCAGTTGAGACTGTGCTACATTCCAATGTCCGGTACATTTTTATGGGTGAATTATAATAAACTTTTGGATGAAAAACAGGATGTGGGGAGAAGCAGAAGGGAGCGAGAGCTGTAATTATCTGCAGGGCCCACTAATTTTCAATGATTCTGTGCCCACAAAAATTCATCATTCTTTTCCCTTTCTTGCATTCATATTGTGGATGCAAATTAATGTATTTACAAATGTCAACACATATCTACAAAGACCAAAAGGAAGGAGCAGAAGGAAGAGTGGGAGGTACATAAAGGAGGCGAAAGAGTAGTTAGCAGACTGAGAAAGGGAAAGACTTATTTAAATGACTCAGTATAAAATGAAGGTACCATAGTGACTGCCATTCACATGATCTAGGTATATGCTGGCTATTAGACCTTGCTCACCTTCACATAGTAGAAACATGTTTGATACGTCATGCAGTTGCTTATGGTAGTCCAAGAACTGTCTGGTAGAAGTTGATTATACAGAGTTCTCCACCATGGGCCTGGTTTCCATAACTGCCTGTGCCTGAGGCTGAAGGAAGCCTTTTGTTTTCTGGAATATTTCTACAACAAGGTCCAACCACTCTCACTCTCCGAATATACATCTATATCAGTCTCTCTCTCTCTCTCGACTTATAGAAAGAGACCTTCTAAAAACATAAAAATGTATTACTGGCATGCGAAACCTTAAACTGGAGTGAATAAATGAAGGCTCAGCATACCGTTTCTGAAAGGTTGCCAACCACTAAGCTATATGGTCTCTACATCTTTACACGATCACTAATTTATCCTCAACGTCCTCCTGTGAAACAGACTGGTAGCATTATCTCTATTTCACAGAGTGGGATCATGCCGTGGTTAAGTGACTGGCTCACACAGGATTAACATAGTATTTGCAGACTGCTAGTTCTCGTTATTCTGTACTACCCACTGTGTAGATACCTGTACTCACAGGTATATCTTAGATATTGATTTTTCATTATTGGTTCACTTTGCAGTGCCTTGGCGAATTCTCATTTTTTTCTCTTGGTGGTTGGCATCTTGTGGTCTAGAATCTAAGGTTTTATATGCTCCAGTTCAAACAGGAATTAATTCAAGGAAGTCCTATGGCCTGTGTTATGAAGGACATGGGATTTGACGATCACAGTGGTCCCTTCTGGCCTTATGAATCTGTGTAAAAACAACAAAAACTCCAAAAATATATTCTCCCTCATGACTGCAAAGCAAACGTTGCAAATATGATCCATATGTAAGGCCAGATCTACTAATGTGGATGTAGATTATACTCTAAAACTGTGCTTTTACTGGTATATTTTATTCCAGCTTCCCCCGACTCCCAGCAAAAAAAGCTGTAATACCAACAAAAGTGCAGTATAATTGCATCTACACCTGGGGCTTTTGCAGAACAGCTATGTCAGTCAGAGATCACACTTCATCACACCTCTGACCAACATAGCTATGTTGGCCTAACTGGTGCAAAAATCTCTGCTTGAGTCTGCAAACAGCCTAGAACAATATCGCTAATGAACTGCCCTATTTATATTAATTGGTGATAACTGAGAAACTGAATAACACCAGTTAATGGTGTTGCCATTTACTTTATTTCATTGCTGATCACAATACAAAGGAAAGAAAAGGTCCAATCAGATCAAGAAGATCTGCATAGTGGGTGATACCTCATTTTGGCAACACAGATCAGTAAAGTCAAAGAAGAATAACATCATTTGTATTTTTAAAGTCTGACCTCTGCTTTGTGTTTACAGTATTATACATACAGGCACAAGACGAGATGCATTGAGTATTTTTTACACGCCCACAACTTCTGTTTGTGTCACTTCTACTTATGATGCACTAGGAATCCAGGATAAAGTTCATAATAAGAGAGAAAGAGAGAGCAATTACAACCTTACAAGATTGTCATGCATATCTACCTGCCCAGGCACACAGAAGTTGTTCACTGTCCTTTACCATGATGACATAGAATAATGTGAAAACTAATTATATTTTACTTGCGCATCAAAATGATAATTGCTTCTATTTACTGGATCATTATATGCAATTTCAGTTATGTTTTATTTTTCTTTTTTTTCACTCTCAGTTGTATTTAAAATATATGCTTCGTGAAAGCTCGTTTTCTATTGCTACATGCTTCTAAAGGGAGCAACATGGATTTACACTGAACTTTGGTTAAAAACAAATAAATCACTATATCAGGGAGGTGTTTGTTTTACTTGAGAGAGTTGCTTATAAATGTTTAACTGAATTTATTATTCATTTCCCAGGTATCATGTCTGCATGATGCGTTTTGCTGAGAATTTGCAATTCAGCTGCTGTGTTTAAAATGGCAGTTGCTAATGGTGCTCAGCAGGATAGGTGTAATTTGAGAGACAATTATAGACTAAAATTGTGAAACATAACAGTGGTTATACGAGTTCTGTTCTCATTCATTAAGCAGAAGCAGGTCATAATTACTTTTTGGTTCATATATACCTCCACTATGTCTGCTATAGTGGAGTCACACTGGTGTTTATCAGTGCTGTATATGTACAGGAGAAAAATTTTCAAATGTTTCTAAGTCACTTAAGCACGTTTGACAGTTTTACCCTATGTATTGTGTACATATTAAGCATTAAATGTTCAGGAAGTAATTCTTCTATTGGACTTCAAATTATATTTGTATAACTGTGCATGCAATCAAGTTATAGCTGAAGTCTCCAGTGGTTTAACATTTGGAAATGCTTATTTATTATAGGAAATGTTCTAGTTCTCCAGTTCTTTTACACTTAAAATGACACTTTTAATGGCATGATAAATTTCTCCGTGCTCCAGAATACAGTACTTAGTGCACATTCCAGTTGGTTTTGTATGGTTTCATCTGGGGGGAAAAATCAATCATGTTTTTCACTCACTGGTTCATTTATTTTCTGAGTCTCAGTGGTGTGCCTTTATAAGCAGGAAATAGGTATTTTTCCCTTAAAGATTTGCTGTATGATATTTCAAGCTAACGTTGCTTTTGTCTGTGTAGTATTCAGTATTTATATTTTTTTTCTAGGCATTGATATTTTATGTAATGTTCCTTCTGTGACAGTGAGGGCTTGATTACACTTGCACTTTATAGCGCTATAAAGCCTCCAGGAGTGTTATAACTCACTACCCGTCCAGACTGACGAGGCACGTAGAGCGCTATAAGTCCACAGTTATACCAGTCCTGGTAATCCTCCCTTCCCAGAGGATTAACAGCTGTAGCGTATTGGGAGCTCCGGTTTAGCTCCAGTCTAAACGGGTATGAAAAATAAATTGCTTTGAGTGATTACTGGAAATGCCTCTAAGCCATTTAAGGCAATTAAGTCTCCGTTCCCTTTGTTTTGAACTCGGCTGGAGGAATGCGGAAGTACGTTTTCAGAGCTTAGCTGTAACGCCGCAAATCAGCAATGCAAATGTTTACCAAGTGAGCCGGCTTGAAATAGAAGAGTGAAATGCGAAGCCTGCTAAAGACAGTGTGTTGACACACACTCATCACGCCAAAAATCCACTCGCTCTCTCCTTCCGCATACACACAACACGCTCCCCTTCACCCCCCTCATTTGAAAAGCACGTTGCACCCAGCTGAATGCTGGGACAGCTGCCCATAATGCACCACTCCCATGCCGCTGCAAGTGCAGCAAATGTGGCCATGCTATACCGCTGGCAGGTCTCAGTGTGGACATGCTATAGCGCTATGCCTATAGCTGTATACGAGGGCAGGTATAACCAAAACCGCTATAAAGCTGTAAGTGTAACCAAGCCCTGAGTCAAAGTGTGTTACTATGTGGCTAAAAGTGAAACCATTTTCAGTATAATGTGTGGTGGTTTTTTAAGAATCAGCTTTCATTTTAATTAAAACATTTAGTGTCCTTTGGCCTGATTCTCTGCTATCTGCATCAGTTAGTTACACCAATGCATACCCTTTCTGCACTCTACATTCCCTTCTGATTTGTCAGTATTTCTCACCCACTTTCCATTGTTGTAAATGATTGAAGGAGTTGCAGTACGGCACAGAAGCAGGTTGTTTCTTTTTTATGAAAACTACTAAATACATTTGGTTTTTTTGTTAGAAACCAATTTATTTGGATTTAATCCATAGAGGAACAATTAAATAACATTTTTAAAAAAGACTAGAACATACATCTGTTCGCCTCCCTACTCTTATTTGTTACATTGAAAATGTTGTGGTGTTTGCTATCTTTATGCTTTCTAATATTTCATTTGGAGGCAAGCCAGTTGTTAGAGAAGAAAGGTTTGTAAATCCCATTGCCTGAAGCCTCCTAGAGAAGGGAGGTAACTGAGTGAGAGTTCTGCTGACATCTGCTGGAGAGAAGAGGTGATGACAGAGAGGCTGTTCCTTATTTAAATATCACCCCTGTTCTCCTCCTTTCTGTCTCATTTATGTTCTCTGCTGTGAGCTGCTGGGAAGCAGGGAAGTCACCTGAGGGAAGCAGTGCTCTATTGACATATTTACAACCGTGGTTAGTTTGGGGACACTGGGGTACAGCTGGGCTAAATTTTGTACTTGGGGCAGATATTTTGGAGACAACCCTGCTGGGAATCACCTCGGCAATGGCGGATGATGACTGGTTGCAGGATCGCCTGACAAAGACTGGTGTTTGGCAAGGTTGGGTGAGAGTCACTGGACAGAGTCAAGAGTCAAGTTAAAAGAATGTGTGTGTGTTTTGGTTTATTGCAAGTATTATTTCTCATGGAATAGGGAGTCTGGTGGGTCTGTTAAATCACTGGACCCTTTTCAGCTGGAAGTAGTGAGGTGGGAGGTGTAGTTATCTTGTTTGGCTAGAGCTCAGCTGCAATTCCAATGATATGGACAGTGAAAACAGAGCCTGACAGCAGTTCTGCTTACCTGGTCAGCAGTAAGCGGTGCAAAGCAGCAGCTGAGGCCACCAATAACTTCCAGGAGGAAAACAGCAAGTGGAGTAAAGCAGCAGTGGGGCCCATCTCCAGGAGGAGAGTAGTGGAGTCAGAGCAAATGTGTGGACTATGGTGGGAACAGAGGTTTTTGCAGCATCAGTCTAAACTGCACTGTAGACTCTGGGGAAGCCACCGTGTCCTAGCTGCTGAAATAATTCTAGCAGGACAAGTGGTGAAGACCAGGATCCCTGTTTTTTCAGGAATGAAAGGTGACATTTGCACACTGTTACAGATGCCTTCATCCAGGCAGCCTCTATTAGCCTTTGGCAGAGAGTGAAAGAGGGGAACAATTGAGCTCAAAAGCCCCAAAATTGGGATGCAAAAATTTCAGCAAGAGGAACAAAGATTAAAAGAAAAGAGAGTAGGGGCTGAAAGAACAGGTCAGGAAAGAGGCTCAAATGTGTCAGTGGCCTTAGTACAAGACTCTTTTTTGGGGGGGGGAGGGGTTGGGGGAGGGAGTAATGTGATTATTCCATCGCAAGAGGAGGGACACCATCAAAATAAGGATGGTGATGACTGATCTATGTGCAAAAACATGTAAACTAGTGTATAGGAAGGATCTGCAGGTGTGGCAAGTGAAGATGTGCAGAAAGGGTGCAAAGGGCATTTGTTCAACTATATTCTTAAATCTTGTTTCCAGGCTTTTCTCAGCAGACTTTGAGAACACTATTCTTTCTCCTCAGTCCTTTTACATGATTCCTCTGTAAGCTTCTATTGCCTACAATGGCCACTAGCATAGCCAGTAAGTGAATATGCTTTATTTGTATTTATCTGCTATGTAACTCAATGAAGTGTGGTGCTTCCTAAACCATTGTCCAATAGCATCCTTTGTCCATTTCTTGTGTGGACCTCGGGGTGGTGTGTCTGGAATGTCTTGCCTCATGATTTTAAGATAGCAGCAAGTACAGGTACTCAAAAGAAAAATTGCAGTAGCACCTACATTTTAATGTACAATATCTTTTCTCTGATTTCAGTGGAACAGCACATTACCAGAGGTACAGCATCATATTTTGCATAGGTCAAAAGAACTCAGTATTTATGTCATGATGCAAGCAGCAAATGATTGAGTTTATAATAATTTGACTTATGTTTTCCGTCAGTTAGAAACTGGATCTCATATCATCAAAGACAATATCTTCCTAGACACTGAATTCACTCTCTCATATCCAGTGATCACCTAACTTTAATTAGCCACAACTACATGATATAAATTAGTAGATAAATCAGTATTTAATAGTGATGTTTCTGTATACATAATTGAAATACTATATAGTGTGTTAAAAAGCTGGTAATGTAAACTTTCTGTTTTTATAGACCAACCTGAGACAAAAATCATCTGACCTACTGAAGCATTACAAAGAAAAGTAGCTCAGCAAAGTACTTCTGTAGGATTATCTCGCGCAAACACAGTCCTTCAGTTTCCTTATTGCTATTGTTAAATGTCTTTCATGTGAATTATTTAAATAAATGACTTTGATCATTGAAAGATGCTAGTTTGAGAGAGAATAATTCCACTCAGTGGTTGATATATTGGTCTTACCCCATTTAGAATCATGGTATGCCCTAATCTAAATTATTTTATCACTCAGATTGTCAAGGGTTATATGCCATTCATGTTACATTTTGCAACAAACCTATAACAAAAAGTCTATGCTGCTTAAAATGTTAGCAGGTCAAACTAAAGTGAAAACAGACACAATCACTATGGAGCTGACATTTTCTCAAGTATATTCTAAGTACTCAGATACCATGGTGATGAGCACACAATACAGCTAGAATATGTCTTTTCACCACATCATAGCTGACTACATGAACATGTTACCAGTATTCAGTCTTCTCTTTTCTAGCCATTGCTCTTTGTTATTCCAACAGGCCAGCAACGCATTAAATACTTCCAATTATTATTATAATAAAACAATTGTAATAGCTTTTATCACAATCATGTATAAAATAAATTAACTGAATATCCAGTTGTTCATATATTAGATTACCCTAAAAACAAAGATAACAACCCAACCTTCTAGACACTGCGGTTCCAATCACCTCAGTGATCTCAACAAGAAAAGGCGAGGAGACTTGTCAGGATTTTGTTCTGACTTTCTAAGAAGCCAAGGGTAGCAACTTTATCTTGATGCATGTCTGTAACTCCTTGTCCTGAGTGTTACATGAGTACCCAGGGAACACTATGGCTCTTCTAGTTTACAGAGCTGGAAATGGTTTTCAGAAGAGCTGGCACATCTCAAATGCAGTATTAATTGTTTATTTAACATTTGTATCTAGCGCCACAAGTCATAAAAATGCCATTGTTTGGAAGTATCTGCACTTGTTTACTCCATATCTGTTAAATTAATTACAAAGAATATAGATGTGTTTCATTAACTGCTAAACACTCAATTTTTCTAATATGCTACCTACTGTAAATAACTTTTAACGCTAATTAATCAAACTTTAACACCAACCCATTCACAATAACGGAGTACAAAAAGTTCTAGGACAGAATTAAAAAGCAACATTAAAGATTGCTGAATAAGCCAGCTAGTACAAAGAGTTTGATTCATTAAATATGTTACTGTACCTGTAAGTACTTTAATGTGTTTGCTAAAAATCTCTGTCCAAGATGGGAGTGTTGGTAAATGCTGAATTCTGATAGTTCTAGATGGGTCCTTTTAGCATAGTACTTTCGGTCTGTTTCTCTTACTCTTTATGGACTTTCAAAATAACTTTGTCAGAAAACTAGTGCATGTCAAAAACAGTTTATTTTGCTCTGCAATAGGCTGACAGTTTTGTCAAAATGTCCAGGAAGTTTAGAATCCATCTGCATTCTGAATTATGCTTGAACGCAGAATTTACTAGTATAGGAGAAGTGTGACCCACCAAGCTGTAATCACCCCAGAAAGCCCCCAGAAGTCAATGGCAAGTGAAGATGCTTGTTGTCTTGTCATATTGAGCCCTACTTTTAGGTGTTAGTTCACTAAAACAGAATAACTCTATGGTTACTCTGATTCGCTGTTTTAGTGAACTAACACCTAAAAAAACGGTAAATATCTAAAAACTTGCTACTGATGATTTTTCTTGGATTGCACTTCAGGATATATGTATATATAATATGTAATTTTAGCTGCAAAGATTTTCAAGGTAAACCAACTCTCTTCTTAATTATTGAGTTTTCTTTCTTTTAAAGACAGAGCTTGAACGTGCAGGTTTGTTTATATAAAATAATTCTGGTTTGTGTTTTGTTGAAAATCTACTTAACTCAACAGCCGAACTAACAAAAAAAAATAAGAGGAAAAGATCTCTTTGCAAAAGGGCAACACACACCTTTGCCACTTAAATTCAAAGATACTTCCTAGTCTACTTCTGTAGGTCCTCTGAGGCGATTTCCCACCAAACAAGAGACACAAGACTTGATGAGGATATTCCTTATATTTCTGAGATTACAAAGTAACCTTGCATGCTTTATATATCAAAAAGTAACAAAAAAGGGGAAGTATCCAGAGGATTATTTTTCTTTTGTAAGTCTCTTATGATTTCAATACATTTATGCTCTCAAAATATATCTGGACACAGATGATAACAGCATAATTAGGGCCAGGCCACACTACACGACTAAAGATAAGCAACTAAGACTTGGTCAAATACTGCAGATGTACACTTTTAATGTACATTTTAATGATGCATCCGACAAAGTGGGTATTAGCCCATGAAAGCTTATGCTTCAGTACTCGTTAGTCTTTAAGGTGCCATAGGACTCTGTCACTTTTAATGTAATGATTAAATGATAGAAGTTATAACAATGTAAATGAAATTATAGCAGTTGCAGGCTTGTATGTAGATGTTCTTATTGGGCCGAATGGGGATGATCCTTCTAATTTTCAAAGCTGAAAATATTTAGACTAGTCCACGATTGCCTGGGTGACCACATAGGATTAGCCTTTGTTTTATGCTGCTTGTTCTTTAATAAATGCTGATCTTAACTATGTGTGTATGAGTGTTAACTGTGTGTGAGCGTGCACACACATGCGTGTGCACAAGAGCAGAGGGTGAAGGCTTCGGCTGGGGGTGTGTGCCGGGGATGAAGGGTTTGAGGTGCAAGAGGGTGCTCTGGACCAAGAGAGTGCTTTGAGGGTGCAGAAGGGTGCTCTGGGGCTATGGTGGAGAGAGAGGATTCCCCGCAGCTCTCTCTCCCTGCAGCAGCCCCTGACCTGGGGGGAGAGGTGCCCCTCCCCATGCTGTAGCAGGTTCTGGCTGAGGGAGGGGCTCCGCGGCTGGGCAGGTCCAGGGCTGGGTTCAGGCTGAGGGAGGGGTTCCTGGCTGGGTTTGAGGAGTCCCTCCCCCAGCATGTCCAGGAATGAGTTGAGGCCGAAGGAGGGGCACCCTACCCGTGGCAGATCTGTGGCTAAGTTGGGGAGGGGCACCTTCTGACAGCCACAGCAGGTGGAGGGTTAAGATATTTTGGGGCTGGGGAAGGGGTTCCTCTTCCCTGGCTGTGGCAGGTTCCGGCTGGGCGAGTCCCCTGAATGGTTCCATGGTGCTAAATCAGCTGCTTCGCGGCCGTGCACCTGACAGGGAATGTGTGTATCAAAATATTTTTACATACATTACTGAGACAAATTGTCAGTTGGTGTAAATTAGTTTAGCTCAATTTATTTCTGTGGAAGTGTCCTAGTGTACAGTAACTGAGAAAGTATATGTTCATAGCCTAGAGGTAGTTAACTTGCAGTTTGAGATCTGGTTTTGATTCGTGCTTCCATTAACTCACTTCCTGGCACTTCAGTGATGCAACGTGTAGTAGAGTTACACTACCATGCTTTGTGCTCATGTCAGATTTCATACACTAAGCAAGACTGACTCTGATCAGTACTTGGAGGAGAGATGTCAAGAAAAGAGATGTTCACACAACATGCTCATCTGTTATGTATTAGGTGGCTGCTTTTATTTTCTCTGTTATGGCAAGTCTCTTCCAGTTCAAGTTGCACTTCTTCTTCCACATCTTGACTTATTTTTTCTTTTTTTGAAAAAGGGAAATTATATTTAAAGTTCACTGTAAAGTAACATCCAGGTTAAGATTGCATTACTGTGGACGATTGCTATGCGATAGAGCTCTACAAGCGTGCATCACAAGAAATGTAGTTACTTATGTGCAATAACAACAAACTCTACCCAGGTGCAAATTCCTTGTGCTATTTACTCTGTAGCAAAAGCATTTTTCCATGGTGTACTGCATTTCAGGCATTTATTTTATCCATTTTCCCTTCTAGGATGATCCCGGCCATTAGCAAATCCTTCTTCCTGTCTGATCTGGTTGCGGGACGTGAGTATGACCTTTGTGTTCTCGCTGTATATGATGATGGATTGACATCTCTAACTGCGACCAAGGTGATTGGGTGTGTGCAGTTCACCACACAGGAAGAATATAAGCAGTGCCGCTCTCTTCATGCCCAGTTTCTTGGAGGAACCATGATCATCATTATTGGTGGAATAATTGTAGCTTCCGTTCTTGTTTTCATCTTCATTCTTCTCATGAAGTATAAAGTCTACAACAATCACCACAAAAATAAAAATACTAAAGTTAATAATGTCTGCTCTCAGACCAATGGTAGTCATACTGGGTCAATGGCTCATTCTGCTTCCAAACTCACAGAGAGACGGGAAAGTTTGCATCAGGAATGCTCAGGAACTTCCATCAAAGGCAAAACTGTTGTAGATTTGGATTGTGAAAGAGTGACTCTTACTGACACAACCTTTTTAACAACTGAAGCGTTATCTCAATAGCAATGTGACAAAGCAGGACACAGCACATGAGCCAAGGTGGTATCGCTTAAAACATTTTAATGCAAGTGGTTGTATTTTAAGCTTCACTACTATTGTCTATTTTTAAGATCAGATGGTTTAAAAATATTTTTTTAATCTGTAAAACAGTTCCTGCATTCTTAACTATTTTTGTTTCAATATATTAAATATAAAGTGTGTGATTTACAAGATTTTTTTTTTTACTGTTTCTTTTATAGCTGCACCTGTGGTATTCAATGGGAAGCATAACTATATTCTGACTAGGTTTGTCTTTGGTAAAAATGCACTATTAATTCATTCAATTACCAACTGGCAGCAAGGCCAACTCTCAGGAACCTCAAACTTCTCTGATAGTAGTGTCATTTACCAGTTCAACTACCGAGCTGTTAATGAGCAATGAAATGTTGTAAAGAGTTCTCGCTTATTAATCCTGAGATGTTCATCAGTTTTTGTGCATTGTATACATGCCATCCACAAAAGAAAAAGCTAAAGATTCCTCTGTGGACAAAATGCTACTCCAAATAAGGAAAAGAAAATTGAAGGATTTTGACATCATCTCACACTGTTTGCTGGTTCGGAATTGCCGGCATATATTGTTTGCTTTGTAAAGGCTGGTATTATTCAAGACTGTGCCTTGAAGACCCTTCTCTTTCTTTTCAGTTAGATTTACCTCACCTTAGGCAGGGAGGAGCTCCCACTTTTGTCCTTCCTAATTTAAGCCTTCAGAAGCTACTTAAATTAGAAATGGTATGTTGTGCACATCTTTGCCACACTGGAAACTGTGTCCTAGTCTCCCACTCTCAAATTGTGTCAAGTGTCATCCAAGTTAATCTCTCTCTTTTTGGTATGTTTTTAAAGGGAGGACCCACAAGTTGAAGCTCTCCTCTCACTGTGTGGCATTGCATCTTCAGATAACATTGATAACCAATTTCTTATTTCTGTAGTACTGCATGAAGCGTAATGTAATTGGCCAACGGATTAACTGTGTATATGTTTATGTGCAATTCATTTTAACAATTCATATTTAATAATTAAATCTTTTTGTTTAACGGGGTACTGTCAGGTCAAAGTGAGTCCCCAAATTAGGTTTTTGTAATGACTTTATACAAAACCTAAGAGCAATCCATGAGTTTAAATAAATTGTTGAATTAAACAACAGCATTCCTCTGCACTATTCTAGCATGTGAATTTGAAGGCAAAATTACTAAAAAAGAAAAAAAGAAACCCTATATAAATAAAACTGACTAGTCTCTCTTGTTGTCCAAAATGATGTGACGATAAGGAACAAGAGCACGGAAGGAAATGACTTGAAAAGTGATAGGTTCGTTTCCAAAACACAACAGTTTAAATCTTTAAGAGGATTTTATCATAATTTAAAAATAAAAGGAAATTCTTATTCTAACCCTTTCTCTTCAAACAACCAGCAATATTTCTCTGGTTGGATATGAAAATATGGGATAGGGAAAGATATAAATTGGACAGCTAAAAGCTGTATTGTTGCACAACATTAAAATAATATATTTTATTCACTCATTACACTAAAGTAATAAATATAATTGTTCAAAAACTTAATTTATCACAGTCTTGTTAATTGCCACAGTTTCAGGACTTTTTATAATCTCCTGTATACAGAGTTTATTTGGTGTGGCCCAGATACTGACTTGACTCCCTAACTGAAATTAAACTGAATACAAACATTTTAATGGGTCCATGTCGGGAAGAAACAGCCGGAGACAGCTTGTGGAAGGAGGCGACCTGGGAAAGTCCCAGCTTGCCGCTTTTATTAAGTACAAACGTGCTGTAAGGCGTGTATGACAGTGATAAGTAGGCTTGTTTACTTCATTGTGATAGGTGGTGAAAGAAGAGCTCTCCTCATGGCTACCTCGTGGACAGCTAGAGGGACAAGCGTGCCTGTGATTTTCCAGTGCTTAAGCTTACTACTAGACCTTGAGAGATAACAAGGGTTCAGAAGTTTATAGAGCGTGGTTTGCCAGCGCTCAAGGCCTTCATCTCCCCCTTTGTTTTTCTCAAGTACATATGGTTATAATATTGCTGATACTATGGACAATTTCGCAAGCGGGGATTTGATGGGGGAGGGATAAAGGCCCATAGAGCGTGGTTTGCCAGCGCTCGAGCTTTCATCCCTTCCTTCAGGTTTTTATTTATAACGGTAATGTTTCTGATTCCATGGACAGCCCCGCAAGCAGAGATTAATTAGAGAGGGGATGTAATTGAATGTTAACCCTTCACATGTCCAGAACCACCCCAGAGGGAGCTTAATGTGTTTATATAGGTAGGAGACATTGACTGAGTGAGAACAGTTTAGGCTTTTTTCACCGAACCTTTTACAACTTATTAAAGTACAATTTGTCATTCGAGCACATGAGATATTTGTACTGGCTACATAGGGAGTACGCAATTGTAGAGTTTGCTTGGGTTGAGAGGTGGATTGTTCTCCCCAATTATGATAGCCTTTATAGCTTAGATTTCGTATGGTAGTGTTGGGTCTTAGACTTTGAAAGAACTATGTCGCACCTTCAACCTCAGAAGCCTCATGACATATAGGGATGAGGCACGTACCTAAAATTTGTCTCACCGCCACCTGTTGAGACAGGCAGAAACTGGTTTGGTTGATCGAGAGGGCTAAAAGGCCCCAGACATTATCTGTTAAGGGTGACGGGGGGGGAAGGGCCGTACGATTAATACCACACAAGAATTGGCTGAGAGGCAAGAAATCACTGCAACAACATAATTCTCAGGGGTCTTTTCAAGTTGTTGATTTTCCATTACTCTTTTGGCTTGTTGTGCCAGGCTTTTTATCTGTCCCCATGTCACCGGGGGTTGCACTGCCCCCGGTGCCGGGCAGTGATCACCTTGGTGATCGGCGGCGTAATGTGGAGATTGAAATCTGGAATTGGGTTCGAGGTTTCTCGATGCCATGCCATGCTTGAGCGGATTCTGGGGTAGTTGCTGATGCACGTAGGGGCGGACACAGCGAGCTGGAACCCACACTGGGCCGGCCGGGGTGGAGACTGCAGCGTAACCTTGACCCCAAGTGATGAGGGGTACTGGATCGCTCCAGGTACAGCTTGGGAGCAGCTGATAAGTCACAAGCGGTGCCGGCAGAATTTTTGTTTGGCGAAAATGTTTCTGTGTACGAGACAAAAACTGAGAGCCATCGTTAGACAAATTTAAATGGTTAAGCGTGAACAAAACGGAGGCAAGCCATTCTTCTTTATTGGGTAAGGAGGAGGGAATTCCCCCTTTTTGCTTTTGACGATTGAGGGCCACTTTAAGAGTGCGATTTGCCCATTCAGCAATGGCTTGGCCGCGGGAATTATAAGGGATACCAAACGTGTGAGTGATATTCCATCGGGTACAAAATTTAGCAAAAGTGGTAGAGGAATACGCGGGACCATTATCAGTTTTTAAAGAATTAGGAACGCCCATGACAGCGAAACAGCGAATACAATGATTAATAACATGCTTTGCTTTTTCACCCTTTTGTGGTGTAACCCACAAATAACCGGAGAACGTATCAACGGAGACATGTAGGAAGCGCCAGGGGGCGAAGGGAGGGAAAGAAGTAACATCCATTTGCCAAAGTTGGTTGGCACCTAACCCGCGGGGGTTGACACCCGTCGGGGGAAAAGAGGAATGCTGTGAGCATTGGGGACATTGTTGAACGATGGCGCGGGCGTTTGAGAGTGGGATGGAAAACTGGTGCGCTAAAGCTTTGGCGTTTTGATGGTGGAGTTCATGACTTGCAATTGGGGAAAGAGAGCAAGGGTACAATGACCGGGAGGCTGCATCAGCACGGGCATTGCCTTCGGTAAGAAAGCCGGGAAGAGGTTGATGGCTGCGGATATGGGCAATAAAAAAACAATGCGTTCGAGCGTGAAGGACAGCCTGAAGTGAAAGAAACAGCTGGAAAAGAGCAGATTCTATGACAGGGGAAACATAGCTTCCCAAAATGCAGGAGGTGACGTTGGCTACATAAAGACTGTCCGTAATGATATTCAGGGGCTGGGAGGGAAAAAGAACAAAAGCAAGAAGGACAGCGGCTAACTCAGCTCTTTGAGGTGAGGAAAAGGTGGCAGTGACTTTCACATTCCAGCGATTAGAATACCAAGAGACAACGCCATGGGAGGGGCCGCCGTCAGTGAAGACAGTAAGCGCATCTGGGAGAGGCTGTAGGGAGAGGAGGGGAAGAAGCTGGACAGGCATCCGCTGAACAAAATACAAGCGGGGATTAGCGTAAGAATGATAGGAAATCGAGCCAGTATAGCCTGCCAGAGCGAGTTGGAGAGCATCCGAAAAAGCAGTGGCTGCAGCATATTTTTTGAGGGGGTGTGGGACAACAATATTGACTGGATCGAGTGCCATAAGGGCATGACAACGAAGACGGCCTTTAATAATAAGTTGGGCAAGCAGATCATCCATGGTCGTGATTGAAGTAGAAGGTGAGTGCGGAAGGTAGAGCCATTCCAAGAGAAGGAGGGGTTTGCCGTAAGGGGCTTGAGCAATAACTGCACAGGGTTGTAGGGTATCATAAAGGCAAAGAAGTATGGGTGGAGAGTTACATTTGGCTCGGCATTAGCAAGACTTCCCCTGGAAGGGTGGCTTGCATATTTATAGTATTGATTAAATCAATGCCAGCGCTACCTTTGGTAGCAGGCGGAGGAAACTTGTGGGTGGCCCCTATCTTTATTCCTGGGCCCGGGGGGGGCCCGTCGGGAAGTTTCCCGGAGGGGGGTTTGATCGGCACTGATTGGCCCAATGGAACCCCTTGTTGCAGCGAGGACACTTTTTCGTAGGGCGCTGATTAAGACGCTGCCCTGTCACAGCATGCGCTCCTCCCCCTGGAGCCCTGCACTCACGGCGAAAATGACCTGGCTTCTTGCAGTTAAAGCAAGTAGCGAGAGGCTTCGCTCCGGCCCGCAAGGCGCCTGCCAGCATGGCCATGGCATGGGTCTGAGTACCTACTTCAGCGCAGGCCTGAATCATGTCCGCTATGGTGTACTGCGCTCGATGAATCACGGACTGGAGGACCTTTTTGCAGTTTGCATTAGCTTGTTCCGTGGACAAACGCCGCAAAAGCTCAGTCTGAGCCTCAGGGTTATCAATCTGGCGAGCTATTGCCTCTTTAAGTCTGTCTACGAATTGATGAAAGGGCTCAGAAGGAGTTTGGCGGATGCTGGTAAAGGACGCTAAGGGCTTCCCTGATACAGGGACGCGGCGAAAGGCGCGCTGGATACACATGGCTGTTCTACAAAAGGAATCGGGGGGCAGTTGCATTTGTTCTTCCCCAGTGGAAAACTGACCTGCCCCATAAATTTGATCGGGAATGTTGTCGGGGGTGGAAATGGCTATGGCCGCTGCACGGAATTCACTATCCCACACAACATACTGTGTGGGAGAAAGAATCATGCGGAAGAGTTGTTTCCAATCCGCGGGGGTCATTTGATGCCCATTGCTTATCCCCTCGATCAACCCTTCTGTATATGTCGAGCGCAGGCCCGACTCCCTCACTGACTTATTAAGTTCTCTAATGACAGAATAGGGCAGGGGGGTATAGGTAACTGTGTCTTCCCCATTCTGGTTTACCCCATATGTTACAGGAGCAAGAACTGGGGGCTCGCCTGCCCATTCCTCCAAAAGAGGGCTGTGGGCAGACTGAAAGGCTTGCTGAAGAGCGCTCTGGACCAAGCCCAGACGCGGCCAGGCATGTTCCAAGGGTTGTTTTTCTATCGCAGCCAAAGGAGGGGAAAGAGAAGAAGGATCGGAGAGCGGCTTTAAACACGGTGCCGTAGGGGTAAGAGAAGGAGGAGGAAGAGGAGGAGGAGAGGGAGACGTGGCAGGGGGTACCTCCGCCCGCAAGCGCCCCACCGCATCTGCACAGTGCTGCCATAGAAGAAGATAGCGAACACTTGCCCTAGGCTCTCGAAAGAGCCTGTCCCCTATCTTTTGCCAGTCCGCGATCTCCAAGGAGCCTGCCTCCGGATACCAGGGGCACTTATACTCAAGAAGACGCACTAACTCTTCTATGCTTCTTTGTGAGACCTGAGCACAGCCCGTCTGCTTAATGATTGTAAAAAGCTCCTTCGCATGAGCCTTTTGAGACACGGATAAATCCCCCCCATACTCACGAGGGAGCGTAAACACTGAGGTGCACCAAGGCTATGCCAGCCGGTGAGCCGAGGGGCTGGATCACGTCGGGGTCACCAGATGTCGGGAAGAAACAGACGGAGACAGCTTGCGGAAGGAGGCGACATGGGAAAGTCCCAGCTTGCCGCTTTTATTAAGTACAAACGTGCTGTAAGGCGTGTATGACAGTGATAAGTAGGCTTGTTTACTTCATTGTGATAGGTGGTGAAAGAAGAGCTCTCCTCATGGCTACCTCGTGGACAGCTAGAGGGACAAGCGTGCCTGTGATTTTCCAGTGCTTAAGCTTACTACTAGACCTTGAGAGATAACAAGGGTTCAGAAGTTTATAGAGCGTGGTTTGCCAGCGCTCAAGGCCTTCAGGTCCATTTAGTTACAATGAGCTGGAAGCCTTTAAGACCTTTTAAAAAAAATAAAAAGATTCAGTATCATCCACCCATGGACCTATTTGTGAAAGCTAACATTTTACAAGTCGTACCCAGTGCTGAAGTATCGCCTTGCTGAGGAAATAGTTCCCCTTAGCTGAGAGTAACTGGATCATTTCCACACTCCTTTCCAGAAGAGACCTGCGTTCAGGAGTAGTGGGTTTTTTTCCACTTCTTTTCCAGCAGGTGAGGATATCACAAACCCTTGGCAAGTCCCACTTCACTAGTTAGTGATATCAACTGCTGGAGAGATGGAAGTGATGAACTTCAAGACCGTGGCATGTAAGAACTATCTGTGCACCTTCACGTGAGCCTACCTTGTTATAACTGCTGATTGTTGCTACTTTTGTAATGTCTTAGGGTTAGGGTTTAGGGTCGGGTTAGGGTTAGAGTTTTAGGGGTGGGGGTTAGGGGTTGGGGTTTAGGGGGTAGGGTTAGAGGTTAGGGTTTGGGGTTGAGGCTTAGGATGAAAGGTTAGGTTTGGGTTGGGATAGGGTGAGGTCGGAGTCAGGTTAAGGGGTGAGGGTTGGGGTGGGGGGGAGACATGGGAGGGGTTGGGGTGAGGGGTTAAGAGTTAGGATTTAGGTCAGGGGTTAGGGTTGTTAGGGTCAGGAGGGAGGTTTAGAGAGTGAGAGGGGTTAGGGTCAGGGATAGGGTTGGGCGTTAGAGTCAGGGTTGGGGGTCAAAGATTGGGGGTTTGGGGTTAGGGTTGGGGGTTAAGAGTTAGGGGTTAGGGTTGTTAGAGTTAGAGGGTTAGCGTTTAGAGTTTGAATTAGGGTTAGGGTAAATCCTCTTTTTTTTAGTAATTTTGCCTAAATTACAAGACACGATAAATCGATTGCCAAAGGCAGTCCCGTCGACTCCGGAACTCCAGCTTGCCGAGAGGCGCAAGCTGAAGTCAATGGGGGAGTCTGCTGCCGACCTCTGCCACCATGAGGATGACAGGTAAGTTGGCCTAAGATGTGCTGATTTCAGCTACATTATTTACGTAGCTGAAGTTGCGTACCTTAGGTCGAACCTTCCCCCTAGTGTAGACCAGCCCTAAGGATATATCTATACTGATATTAAACATCAAATCTTTTGTCTTTCAGAGGTGTTAACCCACCCACCTCCCAAAAGACACAAGTTTTGCCACTTCAAGTGCCACTGTGATCGGTGCATTGTTGGCAAGAGTGCTCTCCTGCTGACAATGCAACTGCCGCTCATTCGGGGATGGCTGGTTTTTGTCAGCGGGAGAGCCAACAAACAGCAGCTACACTTCACGAGTTTTAGTGACATGGCTGAAGCTTAAGATGAATCATGGTAGAGGCTGAGTACAGATGGCCGCTTCCCTTTAAGTGAGGCTTGGTTTCTCATAAAAGTTTTCCTCCTTGTTCTGGATGTGGGAGAAGAATTTTTCTATTTTGGGAGCAGCTGTGGGATTATGACCAGAGGAAGAGACAATAGTCTCCTCTTCACAGTGACTCTCTTGGATGCAGGTACAAGGGCTGCTTAGCAAATGGATGTAAGAATGGCAATACTGGGTCAGAGCAAAGGTCCATCTTGCCCAGTATCCTGTATTCAGACAGTGGCTAATGCCAGGTGCTTCAGAGGAAATGAATAGAACAAGTAATTGAGAAGTGATCTGTCCCTATTCCCAGCTTGCAACAAACAGAGGATAAGGACACCATTCCTGCCCATCCTGACTAATAGCCACTGATGGACGTGTTCTTCATGAATTTACCTACTTCCTTTTTGAACCCTATTATAGTCTTGGCTTTCACAACATTCTCTGGCCAGCAAATCCACAGGTTAAGTTTGCATTGTGTACTTTTTATCTATAAAGGTGTAATGGGAGATGAGAGAAGAAGAACCTACACAACATTGCAGATTCCGCTGATAACTTTTGTTTTTCCCTCTTGTCGTGCTTAGTACGGAGGGGAAAGAAGTCAAGCGTAAGAGCCCACCCCTGTTGAGAGACAAGAGCCATGAGACAGCGAGCATTTTTGATGCCAGGCTGGAAGTGGAGCAGCCACCACTGTCAGTGTCTGCTTTGATGAGGACTCTGGTCACGGCCCACCTGGCTCCAGGCAGGGACGCTCTGTTAGCTAGGGCTGTGTTTGTAAGAAAAGGTTCCTGACTAGCTGCAGCTATGAGGGAGACAAAGTCCCCGTAATCAGGGGCTGCTCTTTTCTCTGGCCAGGCGCATTGTATCATCTGTACTCACTCTAGTTTTCTTCACAGGCTGTGAGCTTCACGGGGCATGGGGCTCTGTGGGATTAAGGCTGAGGAAGGGACAAATCTCCTCTGTAAAGGTGTTTTCTATTTGTAGTTATAAATGCATAGTGCAAGAGCGGTTGAGGGCAGAACCCTGGAGTGTGGGAGACGTGAGAAGAGCAATATTGCCAACTGAGATGCTAACTTTTACTTTTTTCCCCTTGTGCTGGGTTTAGTACCAAGGGCAAAGTGGCGGGTCAGAGTCCACTCCCCTCGTGATGAGAAGCGAAGGCAAGCCATGAGGGCTCTGGTCACGGCCCACCTGGCTCCAGGCTGGGACTTTTCGTTAGCTGGCGCTTGGTGTATCAGAAAAGGTTCATGATTAGCTCTGATTACGAGGGAGACAAGACTCCTATTTTCAGGGGCTGCTTTTTGCTCCAGGAGTGGCGTGTTCTCTCCAGCAAAAGGTTGGATTCAGGAGGTCAGTCCAAGTACTGAGCTGCTTTTCTTCCTCCCATGTTTCTCTCTCTGTCTTCTCTAATGTGTTGGCCAACACAGACTTGCATGCTCCCACTTGCTCCCATGGTACTGTCTCCCTTCACAGGAACTGGCCATGGGCATGCTGTTTGTATATCCTCACAGTCTCAGACTCATGATCTGGCAGGATGCAGTGGGGAGGTGTCAGTGCTGGCAGAAGGGGGAGGAGCGTAAACGTCCATTTGATCCATCAGTATTCAGTCCATGTCTTACTGCAATGGAGGTGATGTAGTACGGATGAGAGAGGGAGGCAGTTATTGGAAGACATCGCACACCTATAGAGATTCTGGCTGTGATGGCTCTTCTATTTGCTGTTCTTGCAGAGGCCCACTCCACTGCAGTGCAGCAGCCCCAGACACAGGAGGAGCATCTGGAGGAAGTGGACCTGCGCAATCCAGATGTTCCACTTGGCTTTGGAGCTGAGGAGCCCTTGTAATGTTGGAGGAGCAGGTGTGTGTTTTTGCGAAGTGATATTTCTCTATCCGGTATCTGCATAGTGAGGTGCCTCCTTGAGAGTGGAGAGATGTTTCTCATTTCCATGGGATGTCTTCTGGGGAAGGTACAGCTCTGCCTGTGGCTAGTTGTGGTCTGGTATTGGCACTTTTCTGGAGGGCTGTAGTTTCTCAGGAGTGATGAGCATTTTAGGCCCTGGGTGGGCTGGAGAGGAAGAGGAAGGGGGCTCCAATAAGCAGTAGCCAGTGACACTTGTGTGTCTGTCTGTCTTGCATGCACCAGTGGTGAGCCAGCTTACAAGTGTTCTCTCTTTCCCTTTTCAGTTCCTAATGAAACTGAGTAAATGAAAGAATGGCCAATCTGTGACAGGGACCAAAGAAGGAGCAGCTACCCTGTGAGCCCATCCTTAGGGATAGATGCCAGACAGTGATCTGCAGAATAAAAGCAAATGGAAATTTGCTGAAGTTAAGTATTGAGGGAGGGCTGCAAAGACTCTTGTCGGTGGAGAGAATTTGTTAGTATGGAGTGGGCTTAGGAGGAAAGGCCTCTGCCTCTAACTATTGTGCCTCTAACTGAGGCACAATAAGCTTGGGGGACTCCTTTGTGCCCTCTCAAGCAGTTGTCAGGTGCTGTGGAGTCTTCCTGAAGACCAGTAAGTTTTTGTGGAGAGCAATTTGACTGTAACAAGCAATGCTCAGTCCTCAAGTCTCTTCCTTCTCCATCACTGGGTAAGCTTCCCTGTCATACCACTCTAGGCATCTCCGCTGAAGCAAGCTGCATTCAGCAGAGGACTTGAGCTGGGATCTGAGAGTAGCTTTCGGCCTATGTCTCCACTAACTAAGTTGCACCACCTAGGTCATGTGGAGTGTTCAGGTCTCTGCACAGCACTCCAGGCTGACCTGCTTCAGCCCAGTCTCCTGGGTCCTAATCCTCACGGTCGCTGCTTCCCAAGAGCTCTGCTGGCCCTCGTGCCAGACCTCCATTTGGGTGACGTTTAATGATTGTGAGTGGTCGAAGGGCGGCATGGAATTAAGGAGCAGACCGGACCCGGGACCCCCAAGCAGCACAAGGACAAGATGGGGGAGCGTTGTGGCTGCCCACTTAGCGCAGCAATCACCCCACCCTGCCTGGCTCTGACTTCCAGCTTCTGATCTCTGACCTGGTGAAGGACAGGAGCCTCTGAGGGCAGGAGGTGGGACTTGCCCTTCAGTGAGGAAGAGCCACAGGGAGGGGCAAGGCCTCGGGATGGAGTGGGGTGGGGGATTCAGCAGCCACAATTTTCTGTCTATCCGACGTCAGCTCCCACCAGGAGGAAGGGGCTGGTGCTGCCCCTGCTGACCACAGGCTGTCACTGCTCCTCCAGGGCAGATGCACTCTGCGCATTACCCTAACTGGTGATAGGGAGTCACTGCTGCTGCAGGAGAAACACAGTCTGTATATTACCCCGAATGGCCACCTGATGTCATGGATGGTCCAAGGCAGACACCTCAGGCATTACTCTGGCGAGCAACTGAGTGTCACTGCAGTGCTGTGGGGGGAAATGGTTTCTGCATTACCCCGAGTGGCCCCGTGGTGTCGCTGTTGCTCCACAAGGGTAATGCTTTGTACTTTGCAGTGAATAGCCACCAGGTGTCGCTACTGCTGCATGAGGGGGACATGCTCTGTGCATTGCCATGATTGGCCACCAGGTGTCACTGTTGCTCCAGGGCAACAGCACTCTGAGCCATACACCAGGTGGCTTCTAAGACAAATGTGGGGTAGAGGCTGAGTACAGAAGGCTGCTTCCCTTTAGGTGGGCTCGGTTTCTAGTAAAAGTTTTCCTCCTTGTTCTGGGTATGGGAGGAGAATTTTGCTATCTTGGGAGCTGCTGATCTTCCAATGGAGGGAGGAGCATATTCACCTGAGCAGTGGCCTGGAGCCAGGAACATGACCAGAGGTGCTGAGTTTGTTCTTCTGTCTCTCTTTCTGCTTTCATATGTTGGCCAACATGCTTTCTATCTCTCATCCTGTACTGTCTCCTCACATAGAACATGGGCAATGGTGCATGCTCACAGGCTTGGTCTGGAGAGTCTGCAACGCACCGGGGCATTGGGAGGGGAAGAGAATCATGATGGGTACTGGATCCTCCATTGGTGGTGGTGAGATGACTATGGCAATTGATTCTGACTCTGTTCATCAAGTGGGGCTGATCTGCAGTGGATGGGAGAGGGATGGCAGCATCTCATACAGCAATAGAGCCTTGGGCGTTGATGGCTCCTGCTTCAGTTATCTGTTGTGTTTGCAGAGGGATGGTCCAGGAGCCCCAGCCAGAGGAAAGGCTGGAAGAAGTGAACCTGAACAGCCTAGGCGTCATTGTAAGCAGAGATGAACAGGCCTCAGCTTTCTGCCTTCTCCATGGTTGGCTGTGAGTAAACAATTATGGCACTCCAGTCCTCATCCGTACCACGCTAGTTTTCTTTAGAGACCATGAGCTTTCTTCTTGGCATGGGACTCTCTGGGAGGAAGACAAGGTGAAGGGACAATAGTCTCCTCTGTACACTGACTCTTTTAGCTGCAGGTGCAACAGGCTGCTTAACATACGGACATAAGAATGGCAGTACTGGGTCAGACCATCTAGCCCAGGATTCTGTCTTGAGACAGTGGCTAATGCCAGGTGCCTCAGAGGGAATGAACAGAATAGGGAATAACAAGTGAGCCATCCCCTGTCGCCCATTCCCAGTTTCTGGCAAACAGTCTAGGGACGTGAATTTGCGTAGTTCTTTTTTTAACCCCATTATAGTCTTGGCCTTCACAACATTCTCTGGGAAGGAGTTCCACGGGTTGAGTGTGCATTGTGTGCTTTTTAACTGTACCTATGAAGGTGTAATGGGAGACGAGAGAAGAACCACCAACACAATATTGCAGATTCTAGCTAACAGCAATACTCCTCCAAATTCTAGTCAGCTCTCTAACCCTTTCCTTTTCTGATTGAAACAGAGGTATTTTGTTAGGTCTAGGTGGGGTCCAATTACTCTACAGTAACATTTCCGTAGTCCACAGGGAAAAAGGCCTTGATCATCCTAGGGCTTATATAACTCCTGTCTACCACTCTCCTGCTGCTCTCTCACCCTGCTGTATCACAAGCCAGTGTCACTGTTGCTCCTTAAGGAAATGCTCTGTCATTACCCCGTGTGCCCTTCAGGTGTCACTGTTGCTCCACCAGGGAAATGGTTTGTGCATTACCCGAAGTGGCCACCAAGTGTCACTCTTGCTCCACCAATGGAATTCTTTCTGCTTTCCTCCGACTGTCACTCTCACCGGTGGGCAAACTTTTTGGTCTCAGCGCCACATCGGGGTTGCAAAATTGTATGGAGGGCTGGGTAGGGAAGGCTCTGCCTCCCCAGACAGCCTGGTCCCACCCTCTACTTGACGCCCTCCCACTTCCCATACCTGACTGCCCCCCTCAGAATCCCCAACCCCTCGAACTCCCACCCTGCTCCTTGTCCCCTGATTGCCCCCTCCAAAGACCGCCTCAGACTCCACCCCCTATCTAAGCCCCCCTGTTTCCTGTCCCCTCACTGCCCCCCTGGGACTCTCTGCCCCTTATCCAACCCCTCTGCTCCCCACCGCCTTACTGTGCCACTAGGAGCAGCAGCCCTAATGGAGCTAGATGTGTTGCCCTGCAGGACTGCAGAGCTCCACCCCCCAGAGTGCTGCTCATGTAGCTATGAGACAGGGGGGACAGCGGGGGGGCTGGATGTGGCTTATGGGCTGTAGTTTGCCCACCCCTGGTCTACAAGGTGTCACTGTTACTCCATGAGAAAATACAAAATACCCTCTCCAGAAACAAAGGGTGTGTCATGAATTGTCCTTTTGGAATCTAGATGTGTCTGAATGCTGTGTCCCCCCTCCCCAAAAACAAGGTGTGTGTCATGAATACTCACCCTGCAGAAACAAGAGGTGATGTCTGCTCCAGAAAGAAGAGGTGTGTCATTAATAGTACTACTCCTGAGAACAAGAGGTGTGTCCTGAATACTGTCCCTTCTGGGAAGAAGAGATGTTATGAATACCCTGCCCTGTGGACACAAAGGGTATGTCCTGAACAATGTCTCCTCTGGAAACTAGAGGTGTCACCTCTGCAAACAAGGGGTATGTCATGTATTGTAGTCCTCTTGGAAACAAGGGTGTGTCCTGGATATTGTCCCATCTGCTCCCCCCCGCCCTCCCGAAACAAAAGCTGTGACATGAATACTGTCCTCTCCGGAGAGGAGAGGTGTGTTCTGAATACAGTCCTCTCTGGGAACAAGAGGTGTGTCCTTAATACTGTCCTTTTTGGGAACAAGAAATGTGATATGATGAGTACCCTGCTCTCTGGATAGAAGGGGTGTGTCAGGAATACTGTCCCCTCTAGAAACAAGGGGTGTATAATGAATTGTAGTCCCCCTGCAAACAAGATGTGTTGCCTGAATACTGTTCCCCACCGCCACCCCGAAACATGGTGTGTCATGAATACTGACCGTGCAGAAACAAGAGGTGTGTTCTCCATAGTACTCCTGCTTGGAACAAGAAGTAAGTTCTGAATACTCTCCCCTCTGGAAACAAGAGGTGTGTTTTAATAGTGTTCCCTCCAGACAGACAGGGTGTGTAATCAATAGTACTACTCTTGAGAATGAGAAGTGTGGTATGAATTGTTGTCCCCCTGGAAACTAGCAGTGTGTCCTGAATACTCCCTGCCCCCCACCAAGAGGTTTGTTATGAATAGTACTCCTAGGACCAAGGGGTGTGTCACAAATACTGTCCACATTGGGACAAAGAGGTGCGTTCTGAATGCTGTCTCCTCTGGAAACAAGAGAGATGTTTGAATAGTGTCCCCTCTAGAAAAAAGGGGTATGTTGTTAATAGTACTTCTGCTGAGAACAGGAGGTGTGTCCTGAATACTGTCCCTTCTGGCAACAAGAGATGTGTTATGAATAGAGTGTTATCTGGAAACAAGGGTGTGTCCTGAATACTATCTGTCCCCCACCCACCCGAAACAAGTAGTGTGTCATCAATAGTACTCCTCTTGAGATCAAGAAATAAGTCCTGAATACTGTCCCCTTTGGAAAGAAGAGTTGTGTCATCAATAGTGCTCCCCCTGGGAACAGGGGTGTGTGCTGAATAGTGTCCTGTCTGGGAACAAGAAGTGTGTCTTGAACTTTGACCTCTCTGGAAAGGAGAGGTGTGTTACAAATACTGTCCTTCCACAGAAACAAGGGGTGTTTTATCAATAATATTCCTGGAATGAGATGTCACACATACTGTCCCCACCAGAGAGGAGAGGTGTATTCTGAATACAGTCACCTCTGGGAACAAGGGGTGTGTTCTGAATACTGTCCCCTTCAGGAACAAGAGGTGTGTCCTGAATACTGTCCTTTCCTGCAACAAGAGATGTGTTGTGAGTACCATATCCTCTGGAAACCAGGAGTGTGCTATGAATATGCTGTCCACTAAATACAAGAGGTGTCCACTGAATCCTGTCCCCTCCAGAAACAAGAGGTGTGTCGTGAATACTGAGCTAGCAGAAGCATGAGGTGTATCATCAATAGTACTCTTGAGAACAGGGGTGTGTGTCATCAATGGTGGTACTCCTGCAAACAAGGGGTGTCTCATCACTGGTGCTCAGGGGAACAAAGGGTGTGTGCTGAATAGTGTCCCATCTGGGAACAAGAGATGTGTCCTTAAATACTGTCCCCCGTGGAAAAGGTGTGTCAGAAATACTGTGTTCTCCAGAAATAAAGGGTGTATTATCAATAATATTTCTTGTGGAAAGAAGGGGCGTGTCCTGAAGACTGTCCCCTCTGGCGAGGAGAGGTGTATCCTGAAGACTGTCCCCTCTGAAAACAAGAGGTATGTCTTGAATAGTGTACCCTCCAGAAAGGAGGAGTGTGTCATCAATAGTACGCCTCCTGGAAACTACAGGTGTGTCATTAATACTCCTCCTGAGAACAAGAGGTGTGTCCTGAATACTGTTCCTTCTGGGAAGAAGAATGGTGTTATGAGTACAATGTTCTCCACAAACAAGGAGTGTGTCATGAATTGCAATCCTCCTAGAGACAAAGGGTGTGACATGAATTGTAGTCCTGTTAGAAACAAGGGTGTGTCCTGAATACTATCCCCCTCAGAAACAGGTGTGTCATCAATACCACTCCTCCTGGAAACAAAAGGTGTGTACTGAACAGTGTCCCCTGCAGAAACAAGAGTTGTGTCCTGAATACTTTCTCCTCCAGAAACAAGAGATGTGTAATGACTACTGACTGTACATAAACAAGAGGTATGTAATCAATAGTATTCTCTGTGGGAATATGAAGTGTGTCCTGAATACTGCCCTGTTGAGAAACAAGGGTGTTTCTTGCCCTTGTGACTTGTAGAAAGTAACATTAAAAGCAATGGAGCCATGGCTCCCTGGTGGTCTCTGTTCCAATGCCCCTGCTCTTGACCCTGCCCTACACTTGGAGCAGCCCCTGGTCAAGCTGCTACTGGGAACCTCTGGTCTGCTGTGCAGAGGGCTAGGGCTGCTGTTGGAGTGTCACACTCCCCCCTGCGTTTGTACCTGGTGTCTGCTGAGCTGGGGTCGGGGAGGAGGCTGACAGGAGTCGGTGATGTTGCCTCTGGGACATGAGTGAGAGATGCTGAGTGCTGCTGCTGAACTGAACAAGCCTTCTGTGATGGAGCCAGACCAGAAGGATATAGGAGAGTGCTGGAAGGCAGGTACATTAGTCTCAGGGTGTGCAGGTCCCTGTTCCCTGGATAGCCAAACAAAGGCTACTCCAGGCCAATCAAGACACCTGGGGCCAATTAAGAACCTTCTAGAAAGGAGTAGAAACAGCTAGCCTAATTGGGACACCTGAAGCCAATCAGGGACTGGCTGAATCCAGATAAAAACCTCCCAGTTAGTCAGGTGGGCTGTGGGTGTCAGGAGCTGTGGAAGGAAGTTATGCTGTTGGTGAGACTGAGTGGTGGACAACATATCATACTGAAGGAAGGAGGCCCTGAGGTAAGGGTGAAGTGGAGTTTGAAGAAGCAGGGACTGCTGTGGGGAAGTAGCCCAGGGAATTGTATTGTGTTTTGTGGCTAAAAGGTCAGCCATCTTAGCTGATACTATTAGGGTCCCTGGGCTGGAGGCCAGAGTAGAGGGCGGGCCTGGGCTCCCCGCTTTCTGCCTCCCCTAATTAGTCTCTGAGATTGGGAGACAATAGAGACTGTGCCAGGAAGGATAGCTTCTCCTCACTGGTTTGTGATGAAAATGGCTCAATAGGCTGTGACCTTGTCTCTAGAGAGAGAAGGGCTACGTGGAGGGTCACAGTGAGCCGCTGAGGCTAGTAAAAATCTGCCAGGAAACGCAGGATCCACGAAGATAAGGACAGAGCTTTGTCACACTTCAGATTAGTGAGGTGTCTGCTTAAAGTGAGAGTGTGCTGTCTCTCTCACTCCCTGAACACACACAGCCTCTCTCTCCCATACCCACTTGTATTGTTACTACTTCCTTTGAAAATATAAAGTTGCAGAGACTGTATGTGCATGGTGCATTTCAAAGTTTAAGGATTACAGTGCTGTTAGTTTATTTTTTTCTGTGGTCTGTGCATTTCATAATTTTACAACTAAAATAATTAAATTTAAGGTAGAAATGCATTCTAAAATGCCTAACCTGTTCTGGCTGGAATAATTGTCATTCATTATTTAACATAACAGTGATAAAGCACAATATGATAATAAAAGTCAGACAATCAAATAATAGTATCATGCTAGAATATAAATTCTGCTTTTACTCACAACTTTACTGCAGCTGAAGGCTGCTTATTTTCAAATTGTATTTTTAGTGATATCTGTAAAATAACATTTGAATGAAAATAAATGTGGTTCCATGTACAATACTAATAGCCATGATTGAATCAAATGTTAGTGAGTCATGTACATGATTTTGATTGGTAAACATAAATGCAAAACTTTAGAAAAATTAATTTCCTTTCTTAATAAGAGAAAACAACCCATTAACCATGTATGTTTGTTCTAGTGAATGTATTTTTACTGCTCTAAAAATGCATTTACTTAATTTTGACTAGATAATGGCAGTAGCATAGTGTGTGTGTTAAATAAACTCTGTTTAAAAGCTGCTTTTTTTTCAATTTGTATATATCTGTACTAAAGACAGTGTATAAAATATCAGACTTGTGTTTCTGATGTCTGTGTTAAAGCTCCAGAACTGAGACCTTCAAGTGTGGGAGGGGGAATATCTTGCTATATTAGCTCCTGACTCTTCTAAACTTACATATATACAAATTCCAGTTAAACAGGAGTACTGTATCTAAGTTATGTGCAAGAACCCTGGACTTTTCAGGTGCTCAGATAGCCCCTGGAATCATGATTAAAATTGCCTTCCCCCCAAATATGAAATGTTGCCTCTGGCGAGCCACGAGCAGCCAGAGGGCTCTGAGCTCTGGCAAGATGCAGTCTGCTGTGTGACAGCATGAAGTCTGCCTTGAGTTGCATGGTGAGTGCCCAGCACCACAGGCTGCAGCAGAGGCATAAGGGTGGCAATACTCTGTGCAACCCTTACGTCTGTGATGCTGCTGGGAGTGGTGGTGTTGCCATAAGAGCTTCGTGCCAAGCTCTGGCTGCCCATACAGTGATTAATGTGTGCTGGGGCTGAGCTCTGTGACCTTTGCCTATGTAAATTAAACACTCGGAGGAGGCAGTGGGGTGTGCAGGGGATGAGGGGAGGTAGCCTGAGGGCAAAGTACAGGTTGTAATTTGCCCTAAAGTTGGTCATGGGGATGGTGCAGTGTTTCTGGCGTGTGGCAGCTGCCTGGGCAATGTGACAGGGAATGACACTGCCGTCCATTTTGAGTGTGAAGCCATAAGTATGCCCTGGAGCACTAGCCAAATAATCTTTACATTACTCCCTGCCCCCCCCACATACAAAAAATACCCTCTCACAGTACAAATACACCCCTCCCACACCATTTAGGTACCTCTTTCAGCAGCCCCCAACTGCACCTACTGTGGAGTTTTCTTGTCCGTCTAGGTAGTGTTTTCTTTTTAGGAACTTGAAATAGACTAATTATTGCGTTACCTGGTTATAGACTTTGAGTCTTCTGCAAATTTGCATTGTAAGACGGAAGGCTGATTAATACATGAAGACAAACAGTACTTGCTGCTGCTAAGCTAGGAATGAACTAAAGGGCTTCTGTGGCTCCTTAGTCTGTCTTTATAGCTGCCTTTGGCTTCCAAGGCATGCTGGGAAATGGAGGGGTGGAGCTTAGGCAGTATATAAGCTGGGTTCTTGGCACAGGTAGTCGTTTTGCTTTGGGTTGGGCCAAAGAAATGTGCATAGGTACTTGTATGGGTGTTTATAACATGGTGAGTATTGATACAGGATAGGCCTGCACAATTTGGAAAGCAGCGAGGGCCATATTACTGCAAAAAATAAAACAGCTGCAGGCTGAAAAGCCCTGCCCCCATCCACTCCCTCCCACTCTCCCCAAAAAACCCCAAACCCACCCTGCTCCTTATCCCCTGACTGCCTCCAGGACCCCATCCTCTATCTAAGCCTCCCTGCTCCTTGTCCCCTGACTGCTGCCTCCTGAGACACCCCCACCCAAACTGTCCCCCCTAGAACCATACCCCTGCCTGTCCCCTGGCTGCTATGACCCTAATCTCCACCCCCAGGCACACCCCTGGGACTCCCAACCCCCCTCGCTCCCTGCTTGTCCTGACCCTTTTCCACATCTCCACCCCCTGCTGCAAACCCCTGGGTCTCCAACCCACTATTCCAGCACCCCACACAGAAGCCCCCACTCACTAGTTTCCCAATATGCACAGATTTCTCCTCCCTCCCATTGCCCTTCCACACAGCCCGACTACCCATTGCCCTGACACACACAGCTCTCCCCCACTGCCCAGCACCCCCTTGTGCCACAACACAAGGGCCATGCCTGCCACAGAAACACCCTGGGGCCCTGCCCCTTTTGCACCAGACACCAGCTGCGGGCAGGGATGCTCACTCTGGCAGTGGGATCCAAGTGCAGTGGGACTTAATGTGGGGGGATCCAGATCGGGGTAAGAGGGTTCCATGGGGGGGTTGTAAGTTTTTTTTGTGGGGCAGGGGCAATGGGAATCTGCAGGGGGGACCAAGTGACAGTGGTAGGATCTCAGGGGCGGGGGGCTTCATTTGGGTGTTACTCACACAAATTCCTCTATCCCTTCCACA
>ML677525.1:1018250-1034411 GCA_007922305.1 Dermatemys mawii | reverse complement strand
GGCCAAACTGGACAGTCCCTACGAAAAAGGATAAATGGACACAAATCAGATATCAGGAATGGCAATATTCAAAAACCTGTAGGAGAGCACTTCAACCTCACTGGACACACCACAGAAGATTTAAAGGTCAGCATTTTGCAGCAAAAAAACTTCAAGTCCAGACTGCCAAGAGAAACTGCAGAGCTGCAATTCATTTGCAAATTTGACACAATCAATTTGGGACTGAATAGAGATTTTGAATGGCTAGCTAACTACAAAAGCAGCTTCTCTTCTCTCACTCTTCACACCTCCAATTCAACTGCTAGAGGAACACCTCACCCTCCCTGATTAGAGATAACAAGCTGGTTCAGCCTGATTGGACTAACCTTGTTATCTCCCACCTGGTTCTTGCCTACCTATTTATACCTGCCCCTGGATACTTCCACTGCATGCATCCGACGAAGTGGGTATTAGCCCACGAAAGCTTATGCTCTAAAAAAATTTTAGTTAGTCTTTAAGGTGCCACAGGACTCTTTGTCACTCTTCCACCTCCATTATCCATCCCCATCCACCCCCTCCACCTATCTATCCACCCTCATCCAACCTCTTATCCATCCCCTTCCACCTCCATTATCCATTCCCATCCACCCCCTCCACCTATCTATCCATCCTCTTCCAATCCCTTATCCATCCCCATCCACCTTCATTATCCACCCACCCACCCCCATCCATCACCATTCACCCCCATTATCCAGGCCCATCCACTGTTCACAAGCTACCATTGTAGATGAATCTGGTGTCTCTCCCAAACACTTTGCAGTGTGTGAACATGGTGACCCATTCCTGCACTACTGAAATGCAGCCACCTCTGGGGTGTGATGCAGCAGCTATTTCACAGCCTCACAGAGACGCCCCACAGGGTGCGTTCAGTCAGCTCTGGAATTCAGCCGCTGCTGAGGTGGGATGAGTCCCTCGGCTGCCGGCTCCGAAAAACACTCTTTAATACTTTGTTTCCAGGGAGACTGTTCTGATCCACTTTGTGGACACCAAGAGCCCCCGGTGTTCCCTAAATGTGACATTTGCAGGCCCAAACTAGGGAAAGCTGCAGGATGGCTCTCGACTACCCCGACAGCTAGGAGAGCGGCTGGTGATCTGGGCTGATCCCACCGCTGACACTCAGCATGAAGGCAGTGGGGGCAAGGCCAATAAAAATAATCCCTCCTCATGTGTTTCTGCAGCCTCCCAGCCTGGAGAGTTGAGGGAAAGAAACTGAGAGAAATTTCCCGCCACCCAACGATGAGAGACTTGTATTTAGGAGACAATAAAGCCCAGTGGTTAGAAGCAGGAAGGGGGCAGGCTGGAAGGAAGGACTTAGAGATTTACAGGTTCTAAGGCCAGAAGGGACCATTACGAGCATCCAGGCTGCACCACCCCCTGCCTCCAGCACAGATCTGGGGGTCGAGCTAGAGCCCCCTCAACTCTGCCCTCTGGCATGTGTGCCCTCAACACCGCACCCGTCATAGATTACAAATCCATGTCTGGTGGCCAAGCTAGAACACCCTTAATTCTGCCCCCTTTGTACATGTCCAGCCCATATCTGGTAGCTGAGCTAAAGCAGAGCTTTTAAAGGGAGATACCCAAGCTCCATGCAAAGGGATTATTTAGGCTGCAGAAGAGAAGAATGAGGGGGGATTTTATAGCTGCTGTCAACCTCAAGATGCTCCTCAGGTTATGCAAGACCTGACTTAGGCAAATTTGTACTTATGGGAAAAGTTCCGTAAGCTAAAAATAGGAGAGTTTGTTTGTTTGTTTGTTTCGGGGGGGGGCGTTGTGTAATGGTCGGAGATATGTTTCCAATTTATGCAAAATTCGACTTACTCAAGGCTTTTCAGACCGGAACGCTTGCCTAAATCAGGGAGCGTTTGTACCTGAAAGGGGGTTGCAAAGAGGATGGCTGTAGACTCTTCTCAGTGGTACCAGGTGACAGAACAAGGAGTAATGGTCTCAAGTTGCAGTGTGGGAGGTTTAGGTTGGATATTAGAAACACTATTTCACCAGGAGGGTGGTGAAGCACTGGAATGGGTTCCCTAGAGAGGTGGTAGAATCTCCTTCCTTAGAGGTTTTTAAGGTCAGGCTCGACAAAGCCCTGGCTGGGATGATTTAGTTGGGGTTGGTCCTGCTTTGAGCAGGGGGTTGGACTAGAACCTCCTGAGGTCCCTTCGATCCCTGATCTTCTATGATTCTATGACTTCAAGGGCTGCAGAATCTGCTCCATCCCTGGGGGAAATCGGCTCCTTATTTCCAGTCTGGATTTGTCTGGCTTTATCCTCCAGCCATCAGATCTCACTTTGCCTTTGTCAGCTGGGTTAAAGAGCCCCCTGCACCCCCAAATCTCCTTCCTAGGGAGGAGGGTGGTGGAGAATGTGGGAGGTTTTGTAATCATTTGATGACTCAGTTTCCCCACTCACTCGGGTGTGAAGCTCCCCACTGGGTGTGAAGGGCTTAACGTCTCCCAGGGGGAGTGAGACCCAGCCAGATGTCAAATGGGCCTGGACGCTGGATGGGAGGCCTAAGGACCAGACCTCATTCTGCAAAGCAGCAGGCAGAGCAGTGGGGGTTGGCCCTGTGGGTCTAGGTGTGAGCTGGGTCTGGCAAAGATTTCCATCCGTGGCTGCTCAGGGCAGACAGGGGAGCCCACGAGGCTGCAGGAAAAGCAGAGCAGCCAGCGTGTGGCAGGAGCTCATAATTGCACCACACCTCAGCCTCCCCCTTCTCAAAGGCATCAAACACCCGCTGCTTCCCTTTGCTTGCGGGGTCCTTCACAGCTGGTCCCGCGCCCAGTTAGTCCTCGACTCCCATCGCCACCCTGCCCAGGGTCCAGCTTAGTGCCCGCTTGTGACATTTCCAAACCAGCCTCTGCAGGTTTTGTCCCAGGAATCCTGACTCCCAGCTCCACCACCCCCCAGCTCTAACCACTAGACTCCACTCGCCTCCCAGGACCAGGGATAGAACACAGGAGTCCAGACTCCCTCCCCCCCCCCACACACACACTAACCGCTAGACCCCACTCCCGTCCTAGAGCTAGAATGGAATCCAGGAATCCTGGATCCTAACCCACCGCTGTAACCACTAGACCCCACTCTTCTCTGGGAGCTGAGACTGGCACCCAAGAGTCCTGGTTCCCAGCCTCCCCGCCCCCCCCCCCCACCTCTCACCACTGGCTTCTCTTGACATGTGAAGATCAGACCTGATGCCATTAAGAGCCAGGAAGTCTTTATCACAGTTCCTTTTCCTCCCATGAACCTCAGCCCCAGCCAGCCTGGTGTAACCTAGTGGGTTACAAATACATGAGCAGGGATGTTTGTCTCTCTGCCGTAGCCCACTGCCTCTCTGGTTACTGTCCACGGTGAGATCGGACGGGGCTCCCAGAGGCTAACGCAGCCCCAAGACCAGGGTAAGTGCTGCGCTCCTGAGATCTCACGCTCCCGGGAACTTCCATGATTGTGTGTGTGTGTGTAAGCCATCCCCGTGGGACATTATGTGCGACTGTTCCCTGTGCCAGAGAGTGCGACTGTTCCCTGTCCGACTGTGCCAGAAGTGGCTGCATCTCAGCACCTGGTGAATCATCCCTGCGTGGTATTATGTGTGGCTCTTACCCAGCTGCTCCACCCCAAAGGTGGCTGCATCTTAGCATGGGGTGAGCTGTCCCCGCCTGGTGTTGTGTGCGGCTGTTCCCCAGCGGCTCCACCCCAGAGGAGGCCACATCTCGGTGCTGGGTGAGCTGTCCCCGCGCAGCGTCTGTGTGCAGCTGGTAACCGGGTTATATGGTGTTTGGATGAAGGAGCAATTGATTGTTTAAATATAAGATCTTGTAGATTCTTATTGTTTAACTCTTTTTATTAATTATTTGCACTGTAGTAGTGCTGAGCCCCATGCCCAGGCAAGGGCACCCCAGTGTGCTTGGCGCTGCACAAACACAGGAATATCACTGCCCCTCTGGGGAGAGGGAGCAGAATCCAGGGCTTTGTAGGTCAGTCACCAGAAGGAGAAGTTAGCACCATAGGGGCTGGGTATATTCTCAGTGCAACTTGTTTGTTCGCTGTACGTGCACCCGTCCTGGACAGACGTGATCGTAAACAGCATCCAGGGAACCGCCTCTGTGGGGACTCTCAGCAGAAACCACCAAGGTCAGGTTCCCAGGGAGCAAATAACTCTCCATACACTGAGGAATTGAGGCAGCGAGCACCCCGGAAAGACCTAAAGTGCAAAAACGAGTGAAAAACAAATTTCTTCCAAAGCCTGAACACTTGCTTGCACACTAAGAGTAAATTGTAACAGCACCACGAGGGGGTTTCTGGCAGAACAAAGTTAAGGTGCAGCTCATGTGCCAGGGAGATCAAATTCCCCCCGGGGTCTTTGCTGAGCCATTCTGTACCCCAGACTCATGCCCCTCCCCCAGCTAATGCCCACCTCCCCTCTAGGGGGCAGAGGAGAACTCAGTCCCTATGACCGGCTCAGCCAGCGAGGGACTGGTTAATGCCGTCTGGGGAGTCAGTTTTGTGCTTCAGACAGGTTTGCTAGGAACAGGTCTGAGATGCCCACAGTTCACTCCACACAGAGCCTACCAGGGAAAAGCCTCTGCCCCCTACCCCGATCTCAGCTCCCAGCCCCCAGCCCTGCTCTAACCTGTAGACCCCACTCCCCTCCCAGAGCCGGATAAAGAACCCACTAGGCCTCTTTCACCACTAATCTTGATGAGGCAAGCTCCAGACCGCAGATAATCACTGGCCCCTTCCGCCTTCTCTGTGAGATCCTGTTTCTAGAACCGTGTCACATCAGATCTTCAGAGACACAAACTCAGCATCGGGTGACCCCAGCCGGGGAGAGAGAGAAGGGCCTAGCTAGAGGAACTGTGTATCACCGTGGGGGAGCCAGCCCCATGGGACGCTGGGTGAGCCCATCATGACCAGGGGCTGGCGGGGCTGCACCCTGAGCAGTAGCAACTCTGGGGAAGGATCCAGGTGTCCTGGTGGAGCCAACCTCCCTGGGCGATGCTCCGGCTCAGAGGGTGAGCATGACCCTGGCTGGAGGCACAGGGGAATAGCAAGTAGGAGCTGGAATCTCCACTGGATGTGACATTGGGGAGACTGCACCCAGCTCTGGGGGGCCGCACGTCAAACAGGGTGTCAGGAAATGGGGGAGAGGTCAGAGAAGAGCAACGGGGACAATCTGAGGGCTGGAAAACCTGTCTGAGGGCCAAGCACTGAAGGAGTTCGAGTTTAACCCAGAGAAGACTCAGAGGGGACTAGATTCCAGTCTGTCAGCATCTCCCTGATGGTGCGGGGAAGGTTTTGGGGAGCAGAGGGCTCATTAACTCAACAGACAGGAGGAGTGAGGGCCGATGGCTGGAGGATGAAGCCGAGAAATCGAGACTGGGAATAAGGGGCAGATTTTCCCCAGGGAGGGGAGCTGACCCTGGGAATCCCTGCCCCAGGGACAGGGCAGAGTCTCCAGCCCGCGGAGTCTTTCTATAGAGATCAGACGTCCCTATAAGCACCGCTCTAGCTCGACCACTAGCTGAGATCAGGGCCCCCTTGTGCCAAGCGCTGCCCAGACACAGCGAGAGACAGTCCCTGCCCTGTCTGAGATGTGGGCCCTATTGTGCCAAGAGCTGCCCAGACACACAACCACAGTCCCCACCACAAAGTGTTTGAAGGCGAAAGAGACAAAAGAACATTTTTTATCCTCCTGGTGCAGGTGGGGAAACTGAGGCAGGGAGCGACGGGGCTTGCTCATGGTCACATGGGGCCCTGTGGCGGCATAGAGCTGGCTTTAGCATTTATTTTATGGGGCAGTAACGCAAGGAACCCCCCGGCCTGTCTCCTGTGAGACGCTGGCATCAGTAGTTAGCATAAGGCTTGGGGCCTATGAACTTTGGCGCAGATAAATGGCTTAACGGTGACCCCTATGTTTTGGGGACGTGGGAACAGAGCGTTTAAGGGGGGAACTTTGTCCGCAAAGACCCCAGGAACATGAGCTAATGCCAGCTTGCAGATATTTTAGCGTGGGACCGCGGGGGGCTGTCTGACCACAGAGAGCCAGGACCGACCTATAGGAGAAGGGCCCCATCACTGGTAGGGGGAGGAAATGCCCATAAGGAAAAGGGACGACACCCTTACGGAACAGGCATTAGGCAGGGTGGTGCCAGGACCAAGTCGCATGCCAGCTGCGGGCACGAGGAGAGCTTGCTGAAGCCCTTGGGAGATGCCAGGGTGGCAGCCGGGGTGATGATGAGGAAGGTGATGGGAGGAAGGCTGACAGTCTGGGTTGTTCCGCATGGGACGGTTCAGAGGGACACGCTGCCGTCCATCTCTCTACCTCACTGGGCTGGAGCTGAATGTGCTCACAGTCCCTCAAGTGGGAGTGTCACCCCTGTGCCCATCCCAGATGGGCCCCCTGTGCCCTGTGCCCATCCCAGATCTTCTGCCTCAGCCCCCAGCCCGGCCTCACTATGGTTCTCGGAGCCTTTCTGGGACCCCCGTCTGTGCTGGAAACATTTTCCTAGGAACCTTTCCCAGGTCCGAACCCGGTTCCCTTTTCTTGTAGGCCCTACGTCAACGTTCACCCTGGACGACATGGGGGCCCTGCTGCTGCTGGCCCTCACCTTCCTGCCTGGTGAGAGGGGCTGGGTGCGCTGGGGCTGGGATGCAGTAACGGGGCTGAACAGGGAGCCGGGAATGTGGGAGACTCTCCCATGGCAACGGCTTCACCTGCCAATGCTTGGAATCCAGCAGGGGGTATGTGGAACATGTGGGGTTCAGGTGCAACTTCTAGGGGGCGCTGTGCTGCAGGGAGGGGGTGGGGGCTCTCCCCTGGCAGTCAGGGCTGGTCCCAATGCCCCAGGGTGGCACTAGGGGGCGCTGTGCTGCAGATAGCAGGTTGCTGTTTCCCCTCCAGGTGCCAGCTGCCAGGACTGGGGGGTGACCCTGCCCGCAGCCCCCATGGTCGGATGGAGCGGTTCATGCGTGACTATCCCTTGCTCCTACACCTACCCCGAGGGGCAGCTCGTCACAGCCGTGTCCTGGAGCCGGGACAAGTTGAGAATTGCGGGGCGCCCCAAAGCAGCGGGGCAAGACTCTGACAACGCCAAGCGTGCCCAGTTCCTGGGCAACCTGCAGCACAACTGCACCCTGCATCTCGGCCCGCTGGCGCTCGGAGACGGTGGCGCCTACTTCTTTGAGATCCAGACTCAGAGCCAAAGCTGGAGAAGCCCCCAAGCTCTCTGCCTTACGGTGTCAGGTAATCCCCAGCTCCGCTTGCAGAAATGTTTCACCAACAACTCAGCCTGGCCCCGGGCGGCGTTATGTGCGACTGTTCCTTAGCTGCTCCGCCCCAGAGGTGGCTGCACTACAGCGCTCATCAAGCCATCCCCAAGGACAGTTGCTGTACCCAGCTCATAACATTTAACTCCAATCAGAGGATCACATTCTGCAGAGCTGTGAAGAAACAAGGGAGTCTGGTGGTTAGAGGAAGCCAAAACTGGAGTCAGGACCCCTGGGTTCTCTCCCAGCTCTAGGAGGGGAGTGGGATCTAGTGATCACAGCGGTCAGGGGAGGACTGCAAGTCCAGACTCCTGGGTTCTTTCCCAGTTCTGGGAGTGGAGTGGGATCTAGTGATCACAGCAGGTGAGGATGGCCGCCAGGACTCCTGGGTTCTCTCCCAGCTCTGGGCGGGGAGCCTGGTACAGGTCACACCCCCACCTGGTCTCGAGGAAGCTCTCAAAGAAGGGGCAGTGGGTGGTAACTGGAGGTGGCTGTGCCCGTGGCCGTGCGCCCAGCAGTGACTGGCTCCCCTCCCTCCATCCCCTCACCCCCGGCACAGAACATCCCTGCAAGGTCCAACATCACATGAGCAGGAGCCCGGGAGTCCTGAATGGCGACGTGATCTGCTCCACCTCCGAGCGCTGCCCCTTCTCTGGCCTGTACTGGTACGACGCAGCCGGCGCACGGACCCTGGTGAAAAGTGAAGGTGGCCAACGCACGAGTAAGCTGAGGTTGGGCATCCTCTGGCAGCACCAGGGGGAGACGCTGGAGTGCCGGGTGCAGGGCTACCAGAATAGGTGCCTCCCCAAAGGCTCCCAGCCCCCAGCCGCAGGTGAGTTGCATTATGTATGGGGCTTTCCCTTTGTAGGGGGCACTGGCTTCCATCAGACCCCAGGGCACAGACTGGCTGGCTGCGGGGCAGGGTATGGGGCACAAAAGGCCTTTCCCCTCTAGCAGCCACTGGCTCTAATCCAGTCCTAGGGATGGATCTGGCTGCCACAAGGGGTGGGGAATGGGACATGGGGCCTTTCCCCTCTGGGGGCTCCAGCTCCCATCTGGCCCCAGGGTGAGGGACTGGCTGGCTCGGGGGGGGGGGGGGGCAGGGAATGGGGCCCAGGGCCTTCCCCTCAAGCGGGCACTGGTTCTGACCCATCTCCGGTGGCCTTTTCAGGCCGCCCCCGCAGCCTGAAGGTCCTGGTGGACGCAGACGGCCCGGGCCCGATCAGGGAGGCCGACTCGTTCACGCTGAGATGCGTGGCGGACAGCGAGTTCCTGGACTCGTTCTGCTTCTGGTTTCACAACTACGAGGACCGGCACAGTGGCCCCTCTGTGCAGATCAAGGGGGCAACCTCGTCTGATGGGGGCAATTATACCTGCATGATGTGGGTCTCCGGCATCGGGCACAGCTACTTGGCCATATCCCCCATCACCTACGTGGCCATCCTTGGTGAGTGGCAAAGTGCCAGGGCGGGGCAGAGCTCTGGGGGCGGGGCCAAGAGGCATAGCTGGGAGGGGCCGTCCTGTCACTGACATTCCAACTGGGGGCGGGGTCACATCCCTGGGGGTGGGGCCAAGGAGCACAGATGGGAGGATCCTTGTCTCAACTACAGTTCAAGTGGGGGTGGGACCATAGCCATGGGGGCGGAGCAGGAGAGCTCAGATTGGGGGACCTTTCTGTCACTGACATCCCAGTTGGGGACAGGGCCACAACCACGCGGGTGGAACCAGATTCAGAAATGGGAGGGGGCAGGGGCCTCCTTACGCCATCACTTGGGTATGGGAGTGGGGCTAGAGCATGAGGGTGGAGCCATGGACCCCTCTGCCCCATGCCATGCCGTGCCTAAGCTCCCCAACTGCTATCACACGGGGGCCTCATTAGCGCATATCTCATTCCACTTCCTCTGCAGTCCCCCCCGTGGTACATGTGGTGGCCACCCCGGGCCCTCACCGCAGCACGGGGGAACCCCTGTCCCTGACATGCCGGTTGAACACCAGCGACTATGGTGGAGTGAGCTTCTCCTGGTACAAGGATGGCAAGCGACTGGGGGAGGTGCAGCCACAACTGACCTTCCTGGGCGTCGAGGTGGCTGACGGGGGAGAATACCAGTGTGAGGTGCACAACGCCCTAGGGAAATCCACCTCCCTGCCACTCACCATCACGGTTGTGTGTAAGTACTGGGCACGTTTGACTCCACGTTACACATTACAAAGGCAGGGAACGGCTTAGAGTCCCCCATGCACCATGGTTGAACCCTGCACCGTCCTTCTGCCAGGCCATGCTACCCCAAGATTGTCCTTCTGCAAGGCCATGCTACCCCAGCGTCATCCTTCTGTAACCCTTCTGCCCATCAGAGTTGGCAGCAACAAGGGCCGGGTTCAGTATCCAGGGGTTCCATTCCAATAGCACTATACAAAAACCGGCTCGAGCCCCCACCCAGTGACCTGGGACAACCATATACCACCCCTCTGGGCGTCTGTAAGAGACAATACTTCCCCTCTCACAAGCACAGAGTCTGAGTGTACCAAAGCCTTTTAATAACAGGGAGAAACAATGTGGCATAATATTGGGGAAACACCACAAACAAGGTTAATAAACCAAACCATGAACCAGAAGCCCCCCTCCCAGCAAATAGGCCGTGGCCTTCCCCCCTTTGGCTCTTGAGTTCCACAACCCCAAAAGTCACTCAATAGTCCCAAAAGTCCAACAGCCCAAGAGTCTCTGTTCTTGGTCAGTGCAGAGTTCAAAAGTCAGTTGGCAGAGTCTTACCTCCAGCCTGGGTGGAAATGGAGGGTAGGGCACAGGGCACCTTACATGGTCCGAGGCCGACTGCGCCGCCTCTCCGTGAGGTTCCGCTGCAGCTCTCCCCGCAATCGGCTCTGCTCCGCTCCGCTGGCTGTGCCCATTGATCCGCTAGCTGCTCTGCTAGCCGACACACAGACAGCTGTGTCATGCCGGTCACTCTGCCTGCAGCACCAACACCTCCGCTAGTCGACAGACAGCTGTGCTGTGCCAGTCACTCTGCCCGCAGCACCAACAACTCCACTAGCTGTCCTGCTAGCCGATACACAGACTGCTCTGCTGCACCAGCCACTCTGCACTTTTTTCAGGCTCCCTTACTTAAGACAGTGCTCAGTGATTTCTTTAGCTCTTAGGTGATTTCAGCTCACAATAGGGGAGCCTTAGTGCAGGTGCACCAGTGAGCCCAAAGCAATTTTCAGCTCAGCAGTCTAGAACCAGGCTCCTAATGGAAGCAAAATTCAATTCTGACATTCCACAATGGAAAGAGACAGGGTGCAAGAGGCCTGGGAAGCTCTCAGACAAACCCCTCACCAACAGGTATAGATGCTCACCCACTACCTCTCTCAATCTCCCAGTGTTCTGAAACGCATGGCCCTTGCCCAGTGAGTGCTACCTAGATGATGGTGAGTCCCTCCATCATAACAAGGGCCAAGTACATGTCCATAGTCCTTCATTCACATAATCACAGTAACATCACTTTATCATTCCTGCCCCAATAACATAGAAACTGGGGCTCCCTCATCAGCCAAAGTGGCCATATGGGCTGCTGTGGGCTCAGGCTAGGCGCAGTGGGTGTGTCTATGCAAATTGATCAGCCCCAGAATTATTTTCAAGGCTCACTGTAATTCCCATAGTTCACCACCAGATGTCAGAATATATCTCATTCCTGACACTGCTTACACTTCTGCCAGGCCATGCTACCCCAAGATCGTCCTTCTGCAAGGCCATGCTATCCCAGCATCGTCCTCCTGCAAGGTCAACCAAAATAAACAAGCTCCCAGCTCGTGCTCCAGCTGGGTCTACTTTGTTGACCAGCACACAGAACCGCTAGCAGCCGAATGACATTGCAAGTCAACCTGTCATCAGGCTGAGAAACACCCGTTCAACTAACATACGTTTGGTTGAAATTTATTATTTTTTAATCATCAGGTTTGCCCCCCTCAAAATCAGCTCTTTGCTGGACTTTTCGTCTCCGTTTTTACCTACAATGTTTTGAAGGAGGAATTCATGGGCGGTGGGTGAACGAACTGTTGGGGAGTCTACTCCCCAGCGCCATCCTCTCTGCCCGAGCCCTCAGCCTCCCCTTCAGCCTCCCCTTCCCCACCAGAGCCCAGAGCCCTGGTGGGTGGGTGTTGGGGGGTGTCCCTGCTGCCCCCTGCTGGAGGAGCTGAGCCCTGCTCTTTGTGTGTGCGTGTGTCCTTACCCACCTCCCCATGGCTGCTGGGGGGCCCCCCATGCACCTCCTGTCCAAAAGTGCCCTCAACGCCAGTGCCGGGCAGCGTGGCATGGCCCCAACTCCAGCGCCCCCAGCCCTGGGCCTCACAAGCACGGGCCCCAGCCCCAGCCTCTCAGACACGGAAAAGCATGAAGGGAATTGGAAGCAGGCAGGAGGGAGCCTGGGGGTGAAGTGTGGGTGGGGCCACATCTGGCTGTTTGGGGAGGCATAGCCTTACCTGTCCTATGAGACCCGCTGCCCATGGGGCAGTTACGGTGACTGAACAGAACCATATTTGATCAAAATGCAGGTAAAACAATGGATGAAAATTTGGAGGCAGCGTTTGCTCAAAGTCAGATTCAATCTCTGACGAAAGGGCAGATTCAAAGTTTAGCAAAAGTTTCACATGCCAAATCCCAAAACTTTTGGTGGAAAAGGTGGGGGAAGCGGCTCCATTTTGTACCCAGCAAAATGGAAACACACATTTTTGTGATCGTTCACATTTTTTCTTCCATTGGCCTGTGCGGCTGCCGGCACAAGGGGTCTCTGGTCTCACTTGGGGCAGGGTCTGTCCCTCGCTCTGAGACTGTGATCTCAGCAGGGACAGGGCCTGTCTCTGTCTCTGTATCCCGGCAGCGCTCAGTGCAACGGGGATCTGATCTCAAACGAGGCTTCTAGGTGCTATTGTAATAAGAGGAGATTTAAGGTTTTATGAACCTAGGATAAACTCTAATATCCAATAAACACTTGGGAGAAAAATTCTCCTGGTTAAAAACCCAGCTTCCTTCCTGCCCCCTCCATTGAGACTTGCCCTCATTGTCCCCCCAGGACTATGCTGCCTCCTCAGCCAGCTCCCATCTCCCCTGTGCCTGCTCCACTGCACCCTGCTTGACATTGGAGCTAATGACCCTATTCTCTTCCCCACAGACGGCAGTGACTGGTACCAGCTGAGCCCTGGCCTCATGGCAGGCTTCGGAGCAGCGGTCCTGCTTGTCTTCCTCCTCAGCAACCTCGGGATTTATTGTCTGGCCAGGAGAATTCGCCAAGGGAAAGATCTGGAGGGGAGTCTGCAGGGTAAGGAACCCCCGGGGGAGACTTGGGGGAGGGGCAGGAAAAGTGGGGGTGGGCCTCTGGCTGCATCATGGAAAACCTGGAGTGTGGGTGTGTGAAGGAAATCAACTCACTGCTGTGTGTGTGTGTGTGTGTGTGTGTGTGTGTGTGTGTGCGCACACACACGCGTGCGCGTGTGTCCCTGCCGCCCCCTGCTGGAGGGGCTGAGCCCTGCACTGTGTGTGTGAGGGTTGGCAGAAGCAGCCTGCTTTGTGGGCGGGGGGTTTGCCAGGTGAGGGGGGGAATGATTGATTTGGTAGAAAATGTTTAAAGAGGGAAAATCAACAGTGAACGGGGATTATCGTGTCTTCTTCCACAGGGTGCAACAGAGAGGACCCCACTGCCCCACAGAGAGACTCGCTCTATGAGGTCAGTTGTGGGGTCTGTTAGCCCCTGGGTTCCCATTGCCCCCACATACTGGCTGGGGTTGAGTATGCAGCTGCAGCTTGTGCACCTCCCCCTGCCCCCCCATAGGGTGAACCCTTGCCCCCAGCTGGACGGAATCAGCACCATCGGCACATGTGTCATAGACCCCGTCCCATTAATGGCTCAGGGAAGATTCTCCTTCACATCCAATAGCCAGGACTTGCACTGGCATAGGAGGCTGGGAAATCTCTGCCCAAATACAGGGATGCTCATTAGTGTGCCAGGTAACTACGGTTCACCGCTGTTTAGGGCAGTAAAGGTGAAACCCAAGAGTCCGGGCTCCCAACCCCTCCTCCGCTCTAACCACTAGATCCCACTTCGCTCCCAAAGCTGGGGATAGAATCCAAGAGTCCTGGCTCCCAGCCCCTTCTCCCCGCCCTGCCACCCCACCCACCCCGCTCTCCCACACCAGCCACTAGACCCCACTCTCCACCAAGAGCCAGGGAGAGAACCCAGGAGTCCTGGATCCCACTCCCCCACCCCGCCCGCATTACTGAAGTTACAGGCAGACATCACACCCCGGTCTCCTGCTGGGGGGGTGTCCCCTCTTTCACACAATCTGTCTCTCTTCCTGTGTCCCCGGCAGGAAATCCCAGGTGCCAGGGAGATTCCCTGCCCCTTGGACGAGGATGACGACTATTATAACTGCTCCAAGGACTATTGTAACTGAGCGCGGCCGAGATTCCTGCCTTCCACAGTCCCCTCTGAAACCCAGAACCCAGTGAGAGTCCACGTTCACACCCCAGGCAGCGTTCATCCTCCTCCCCGAGCTGGGGAAACCCATGAGAACCCAGGCGTCCTGACTCCCAGCTCTCCTCCCACCCCGCAGCAGACCCCCCAGGGCTGGCCCCACATTGGCCACTGAAACGGGACATTTCTGGGGCAGTTTAATTGTAGCTTTGATTTTCCAGGCTGTGTTGGCTTTCAGGAGGCAGGTCGGCCTAGCAGACAGAGAACAGGACTGGGAGGAAGGCGATCCGGGGTCAGCCTGCCCATGGGTAACTCACAGCCCTGCTCCGTGCCTCAGTTTCCCCATCCGTGCAACAGGGGTCATGACCCTGCTCGCCTGTGTATAGCGCTTGGAAATCCCTGGCCAGAAAGCACTAGACACACAGGGCCTCATTACCCACCGGGCTGCTGATTTCCTTCAGTTCCAGCCCCTTTCTCAGCTTTAACTCAGTTTTCCTCAGGGAATTGCCTTTTTTCGTTCCTTGTTATTGGACAATAAAGTGGTTTTACGAAGCCGTCGGCTTGGGTAGCTGCTGTTGGCCAGGGAGGGTTTGCCGAGGGCAGGGGGCGCCGAGGTTGGACAGCGAGCCGCCATTCAAGGTGTTTTTCTTTAGCGGATTGCAGCACCGGGAGCCAATCACAAACCGAAAAGAAGCAGAAGCCCCTCCCCCCTGCACCCCAAAAGAAACGAACAGACAATTGCAGACACAAAGAAGCCAATACGCGCTTGCTGGGGGCGGCCTGGGCAGCCGGCCCCTACCCGGCTCCGGTGTCCGGCCTCCCTACGGGGTGGAGTCTGGGGAGAGGGAGAGGAGGAGGCAGGGCCACAGAGAGGGGCAGGGCCTTGTAGCAAGGGGGGCGGAGCACCCACCAGACACCCCCTCATGGCTGCAAGGAGAGACCTTCCTACACCCTCCTGGACAGCCCCCCTGCTATGAGGGGCCCAGGGCCAGGAGGCAAGATGGGGCCGCAGTGAGAGGAAGGGGGCAGAACTGGGGGCTAGTGCCGGTCCAAACGATGGTGCTAATACGCTCCCCCTGTGCCCCCCCCATTACCTCAAGATCCGAGCATCTTCCTAGCCCGCAGGGCAGTTCTCCCCCAGGCGCCCGCGGGGGCGGGAAGCACCACCAGCCCCATTTCCCAGACGGGAGAACTGAGTCCCAGGGGGATGGAGCGATGGGCCCGAGGGCACCCGGAGGTCTGGGCCAGAATAGGGGGCTGGGACCGAGGTCTCTTTCTTAAGGGCATTTTTGCCTCCACCTCCCAGGTTGGCCTGCTCCTGGCTCGCTGGGTGGTGCAGGGGCGGGGCCTCGCGGAAAGGGGCGGGGCAAGGGCGAGGGTGCGGGGGGGCTCACGTAAAGGGGCGGGGCGAGGGTGCAGAGAGGCTCGGGGAAAAGGGTGGTATGGGGGTGGGGACTCAGTAAAAGTGGAAGTGTGGGGGCGTGGCCATCAGGAGAAGGGGCGGATCCTTTAGGGAAGAGGCGGGACGTGGGCGGGACGAAGAGGTGGAAGGGGTGTCGGGGGGGGGGGAGCGGCCCCCCCACTTTTAAAGACCGGAAATTCCATCGCCTCTGCGCGACCCCCGCCCCCGGCAATCTCCCCTCACTGCACAGCCCGGCTCTGCCTGCTCGGGGAGCGAGCTCAGGGCAGGGACGGGCGCGGCGGCGGGATGCGGGAGCGGGGGCGGGGCTCCGCGTGTGTTGCAAGGAGAGTAGCTGACAGCGAGGGATAGCGTCAGACATTAGTGAGCGTGGTTATGCAGATCGTGAGCGTCTGGGGGCAGCCTGGGAGTGATTAACGAAGCCCCTGTAACATGAAAAGCAGTGGGAGCGGAGGGTACCTCGGTTTTGGGGGGTAATGGGTATCGCTTCTCGGTCTTTTGGCTAAGATCATGTGTAGTATCTGTTCTTATCAGTTTAATATCTGATACGTTCTCCATGTAAGAACTTTGTATTAAATGGGTTTTTGTGACTAGGACACGGAACCAGAGCTTGCTCCGTCCGCTCCGCGCATCACCCCGGTATTGCAGTGTCTCCGGGTGCGGTGCATTCCCTTAAGGGGAAAAATATCGGTAGCAAAAACAGAAAAACAATTAAGCTGGGACAGCTCAACCTGTTTTTATCTCTTGAACAGGATTATTTGTGTGGGAGCTTTGTAATTAAGAAATTCTTGTGCTCTACAAGGCAAGGGACAGGGAAACAGTCACCCCGAGAGAACTTCCCGCCCGCGTTCTGCTCCCACGCAGCGAATTCCCTCTTCGGTCCCCTGGGGTCAGCGCGCTGGTCCCCCACGCTGCCCCCAGACGATGACGACCTGCATAGCCCCGCCCACTGGCATGTGACGTCTTCCCTCGCTGTCAG